>JABCMI010000052.1:1200000-1800000 GCA_026261945.1 Hirschfeldia incana | reverse complement strand
TTGGTGAAATGAGATGAGATTTGAGTATTTGCACTCCCTACCTAAGGATTATATCGTATTTAGCTCCATACCCACACAGTATTTCTGTCTCTTTGTTGGATACATTTTTGACCATTAATACCCCTATTGTTTCATAATTATTTGTTTCGATGTTTCTTAGGCACATTTTATTGTTTTAATATTTTTTTCTGATAATCCAACTCCACACGCAGTACCAATGTCATACAAGTTGTTTTAATTAATTAATTTCCTTATTTCTCCTCTAAACTAAAATATACTCCTCTGTTAATCCTTTTTATATATTCAAGCATGTTCTAATCACTGTTTTAATCAGAATTAGAAGTACCAAAAGCCTTCTCGGCGATACTCATGAATCCGATGGAGTCCTCCGACGAAGCAAACTGTTTCCCTTCAATGTCCTAAGATGTTCGCTATTGGTCAAGAACCAGTCGGGATTAGAGTAACACCATATGGTCCATATCACAAAGCATCTTGTATTACCAAAATTCTGAACGCCATTGATGAAGATGAAGTCATCTTAGACTTTCTCCATTTCGAAAGTTGGTTGAGATTGCAGAGAAACCACCGTTCTCTGGCCGTTTTGTCTGCTCCTTATGTCTAGTCTCTAGACAACTGAAAGTTACGAAGAAAAACAAAGCCTGATTTTTATTCGCTGCTGTTACGGGGCTCAATTGCTGCAAATACCCACCACATGTGAAGAAGAAGAGCAAGAAGAATCAATTGGAGAAGCCGTATTAATTGAGTAGAGCTATTTGGGACCATGAAAGAGGTGCCTTTCAAGTGTCAACTCTGTTATTCGCATGCTGGAAAAGAAGACAGTGACCGGAAACGAGGTTGAAGTATGCATTGCTAGCTTTGATTTCTTCTGTTTTACTGCCGACATCACACACCCCTAGAATTTCAGAAGAACATGTTCAGAAGATTAATAGTGATCAGTGATGAAGTCTCTCCACGGAATGGTGCTGATATATTTGTCAGTGTAGCTAGATAATATAAATTTTAACTGTACAAATGTACAATGTTATTTGTAATCAATGTATCAAATATCAAATACGTTATAATAATTTGTTACAAGAATTCAGATGTGCATGAAATTCATATATTTACTTGTATTTGAGAATTGGTCTTTTAGTTTTATTGTAAACCAATTAACTGATTTCATAACGTAGTAACTAATCATACTTTATATTTATCTTTTGAATTAATCAATGAGCTTTATTTTTAGACGCCTAACCGATCTTATTGATACCCAATATTATTCTTAGCTAATTTCCAAAAAGTATAATGTTGACATATTTGTCGGTGTAGCCAGATAATAAAAAAATTAGATGTACTATGTTATTTGTATCCAGTCTATCAAATTGTAAAAATATCTTATTACCAAAAGTTTAACTGTACAAAAATTTCATACATTCATTTGTATTTCTGAACTAATCTCTTTATTATCCCGTTAACTTTTTTTGATGACATATAATAATATTTATATTTTTATATTGATTTTGAAATTAATCTTTAAGCTTCATTATTAGACGAGTAATATATCTTACCAACGGCCAACATTTTTTTTAGCTGATCTTTAAAAGTTTTGGCCGGTTAACAACATTTTCAAATATTTATATTTAGAGTTGTGAAACTAATATTATGTTTAGCAGGATAAATAAACTTTTAAATGGCTACACACCAGAATTTTGTTAATATGTATCTATATAATAGTCACACACCTATACATATTCTATTCACATACATAACTAAATATATAAAAATATCTCACTTAATGATCAACATACTTATGGAAACCATTAGTCAAAAAAGGAAAACAAAGTACTTACTGTATGACTGTAAATTAGTAAGTAATATATGTAATAAAAATATTATACACAATTGTAATCACACACATCTCTGTAAGTAGAGGACGTAACAATTTGGTATGAAGTACGGTCGTTTGTGCAGAGAACCCAATGGCTAGAATTCACTTTTGGTGGCTACACTAAAATATATGTGAGAAAAATCTGTAGTTTTTTTCTTCATATCCACGTGTAATCTAACTGACAAACATCTCATGCACGCAACAGAAACAGAAAAACAATTAGGTAACTCAATTCATAGGGATACCATTGTCATTTCGTCAATCACGTACTCATCACGCGCCCCACTTTTCACTGTCATAGGCAGATCACTAATTTCAGCATTCTTTTTGGTTTTTAGGCTAATTGACTCATTTAATAATTTGTTTCTTATAAAAAAAGATTTTATCAAAATGAAATAAAAACATTAAAAAGGGAGGAGGATAGAGGAGGAAATCCAACTCCTTATCCTGACCACAAGCACCAAAACACAACCATAATCTGCCAATAAGAAAGGTAGTGAAGCAGCAAAGCTCACACAACCAAAAAAATGGCGTCTCTTCTGGGAACTTCTTCTTCAGCAATCTGTGCTTCTCATTCCCTCTCTTCTTCTTCCTCCTCCTCAACACCTTCGATCTCTCCCATTTGCTTCAGGCCAGGTAACCCAACAATCTCTCCAAACCTCAAACCCTACAGTTTTCTCAATTCCGAACTTTTAAACATCCAAATTATTGTTTGCAGGGAAGATCTGTGGAGGAAAGCTTAACGCAGGAATCCAAATAAGGCCAAAGAAGAACAGGTCTCGTCACCATGTCTCGATTATGAATGTAGCCACAGAAATCAACTCCACTGAACAAGTATGATAAAGTTTCAAACTTTACTTAGATTTTACAAAGAGTTAGTTTGTTGTTTGTTTTTTTTTTAATGTTGTGTAATGGTGGTTTTGGGTTTTAGGTAGGGAAGTTTGATTCAAAGAAGAGTGCAAGGCCTGTTTATCCATTTGCAGCTATTGTAGGACAAGATGAGATGAAGCTGTGTCTCTTGTTGAACGTGATTGATCCCAAGATCGGTGGTGTGATGATTATGGGAGACAGAGGAACCGGGAAGTCCACAACCGTCAGGTCCTTGGTCGATCTTTTACCCGAGATTAAGGTGGTTGCAGGTGACCCTTACAACTCTGACCCTTTAGACCCTGAGTTCATGGGCGTTGAGGTGAGAGAGAGGGTCGAGAGAGGGGAGCAGGTTCCTGTTGTTGCGACCAAGATCAACATGGTTGATCTTCCGTTGGGTGCAACTGAAGATAGAGTGTGTGGAACTATTGATATTGAGAAGGCTTTAACAGAAGGTGTGAAGGCCTTTGAGCCTGGCTTGTTGGCTAAAGCCAATAGAGGGATACTGTATGTTGATGAAGTCAATCTCTTGGATGATCATTTGGTTGATGTGCTTCTTGATTCAGCTGCTTCTGGTTGGAACACGGTCGAGAGAGAAGGGATTTCGATCTCTCACCCGGCGAGGTTTATCTTGATTGGCTCTGGGAATCCTGAGGAAGGAGAGCTTAGGCCACAGCTTCTTGATCGGTTTGGTATGCATGCGCAAGTAGGGACGGTTAGGGATGCTGATCTGCGTGTCAAGATTGTGGAAGAGAGAGCTCGGTTTGATAGTAACCCGCAGGATTTCCGTGAGACTTACAAGACGGAGCAGGATAAGCTTCAAGACCAGATTTCAAATGCTAGAAGCAATCTTTCCTCTGTTCAGATTGACCGGGAGCTGAAGGTGAAGATCTCTAAGGTGTGTTCGGAGCTCAATGTTGATGGGTTGAGAGGGGATATTGTGACTAACAGAGCAGCTAAGGCACTTGCAGCTCTCAAGGGGAAAGATCGAGTCACTGCAGATGATGTTGCAACTGTTATCCCTAACTGCTTGAGGCACCGTCTCAGGAAGGATCCATTGGAGTCTATTGATTCAGGAGTTCTGGTTTCTGAGAAGTTCGCTGAGGTTTTCAGTTGAATAGGGAGATCAGATTCTCTTGTCATTTTCTTAACTTTTGTAAACTGTGAGAAGAGCCAGAAACAATAAACATACAAATCTGATTCTATGCTTTCTTCATTGAGTTGATTGAATTTATAGTTGTTCAAACAAAAAGTCTTATGTTTTCTGCATTAAGTTGATTGAATAATAGTTGTTCAAACAAACAAACAATACATGCTTTTCCCCATTGAACTCTGTTTCTTTGCATTTCCAAAACATTCTTACATTGTATTAAGCCAAGGAACATATCATGAAACGTTGTAAGGACCAACTGTTTGTCACTGTCTTGAATTGCGGGTTCAAGCTTGGTGGATTACAAGGACATATTGTTTGGCCGGTTCTGGTAAAAGTGTGGAGCAGCTTCTGTCAGCCAAGAAGGATTGATGGTGACGACATTCCGCATGTATTGACGCTCTGTTGAGACAATGGACTGGTAAACCACCCATTTCGGATTCACCCTGATGATTGTATACACAAAAAAAGAGATTACACACCAAATAAGATTTCGCATTCAACAGAAGGTTTCTTGCTAAATCCATAGCAACAAAGATAATACTAACCTGAACAATACGGACGATGGGTGAATATAAACTTCCTCAGAGCCTCTAATGGTCTTGAATACCCCATTGCTGTGTGGCTATAACATCATAACAAATAAAAAGATAAAAATTTGCTCTCTATAAAACTGGTAAGGATGTACATAAACAGAGAAGTAAAAGCAGTTGTACTTACTTCTAAGCGGCATGCATTGGCAAAAAACCCTGCAGTCACTGCTTTTCTCACAGCCTGAAACATAGTATGTAATGTTAACGTTAAAAACCTGCAACCTATATTTCAATTGAAGCCAAGATGGTAGAGTTTCTTACATCAATGTCTCCTTCACATGATTTCAGGGTGATGCCTAATCTCCGAGCAATCCGTTTCAGTTGATCCCTGATTTCAACCACTTTTTTCTGTGAAACGAAGACAAATTAGAATTGGGGGAACTAAAATTTGAAATGTAATTGCCAGTTATGTTATTAAACGCACCATGGATTGATAGTTGAGGAAATTCTTGTAACACCACTGTGAAGACTTTTTCGACTCAAGGAACCCTTTGTACACATTCAGGAATGTGATATGGTCACCCTGAACAGACAAGAAATATGATTTTAATCTGTCAAATGAGATTTTTAGAGATATAGCTAGCTCAAAGTTAAAGAGTAATATATACCTCCGCAGCTGCAAATCTCAGTTTTGCTTCATCTTGTTCTTTCTGTACTCCCCTGGCAATGACCCAAACGGACTGCACAAAGATTTACAGTCAAGATTGTATCCATTTAGCTTAAAATCCCAAACTTCAGATAGAAAGCAAATCATTATAAGTTGCAGTAGTACTTGGATAGAGAGAACTGCAGCGATTGTAATGATCTCATCTGAACAACCAAGCTCATTTGAAGCTAAGATCATTTTCGATATCATTGGGTCCTAGCAAAAATGAAGAAAACGAGACTTGTAAATAATGCAGTAAAATGGAAATGAACTTAATACTTTAATTTATTTTTTAGCAAAAAAAAAAAAAAAAAAAAAAAAACTTAATACTTTAAATGAGCAATGGGAAGATAAGTAACTCAAGGTTTAGTACGAAAAGGTACCAGTGGAAGTTCTGCTACTTGGAATCCTGTTGGCGAAGTGAGTTTTGCATCATCATCAAGGATTTGAAGTGAATAAAGCACTTCAAGTGCCCGTATCATTGCTTGTGGGGATGGAGGTGAAGGCCAATCGAAACCCAATATATTATCTATGCCCAAAGCTTTTAGCTGAAAACAAAAAAAAAATGCAGCTTGAACATTCTTGAAGAAAAGGTTTTATCTCATCTTGAGGATTTACTTACTACAAAAGCCAAGAAGCTTGAAATGATATACAAATTTTGTCGTTTTATGTAAGGCATCCCAAACTGCGATCTCTTAACAAAAAATGGATATGAAAAGAGCTGAACAAGTTTTGTACCTGTATCACAGTTGAAACAAGATTCGACCTTTGCATCTCCGGTATGCCTTCTCCAGGCATTTCCTTCAGAAAATAATCTTCGGTGTATAGCCTGGTTATCACAAAGATGGTTAATATCAAAGCATGAACAGCCTAGTTAAACTGTAACCTCATATATTACAACTTAAACTGAAGTAACGCCACAAATCGGACATAAATATGTCACTTTTATACAAGAGCATGAATGTACCTGTAACACTTTCCAGGCCGAACTCGCCCGGCCCTACCAGACCTTTGTCTAGCAGATGCTTTGGATATTGGTGCCACCACAAGACTTTCGATATCTGAAATCTGTGAGTGTAAGGAATGTAGGATGTTCAGAAATGCCCTGTATATTACAGAAGGCGGAACTGAAAGACATAAACAAAGAAATGGAGATGGACTTACCGGGTTATAGAATTTCTGCTTTGAGAAACCACTATCAATCACATAGACAACTCCCTGAGTAAAGAAACGTCACAGAAAGTTAACCTCAGTATGTTTCAGCAAAAAAATATGAGAAAAGCATATGTACTGTCCATGAGGTTTGCAAAATTTTGCAACAAAATAACAGTAACAAAGAAGCCTTGCCTCCAGAGTCAATGATGTTTCTGCAATATTTGTTGAGAGTATAACTTTTCTCTTTCCTCTAGGCGTTGGAGTAAAGATCAATTCCTGAAATAACGAACAAGATTTCACGGTTTTAATTTTGTAGTACTAACTCTTAATAGTATGGTTTAGCTTCTCTACAGTCACAGCAACAAAGACCAACCTGTTCTGCTCGTGAAAGTCCTGAATATAGCGGCAGAGTGAGCAGTCCTGAAAATAGATACGAGTTATGTAATGGTGCTAAAAGCAAATGCTAAAGTTGATTGAGAATATTTGTTTGTGTTTATAAACAGTTTTACTATACCTGAAGAGTTCTTTTGATTACTATGAGCTTCTTCCGCAAGAAGTTTAATAGCAGTTTCAATATCATCTTGACCAGTAAGGAATACAAGAACATCCCCAGGTGGCTCCTGAACATAAGAAAATACAGTTTAAAGAATATAGCCAAAGGAAACGAATGTACCAGTTGATTATAAAGTAACAAATCAACATACCCGCTCATTAATCAACAAAATCGTTGAAACAACCGATCTGATATAATCGGAAACAGGCTCCTCAACATAGTGGATTTTAACACTGAAGCCTCTTCCCTAAGAACATTTCACAAATTTTTAAAACTCTCTAAATATCCCAGAGAAACAATGGTTAAGAGAGAACTCTAATAAGAAAGATAATAGTTACAGTATACCTCGACAGATAAGATTGCAGGTTCCAACTTTGGTCCTTGGGTACTACCTTCTGGCGCCTGGCGTTTTTTGCTGTTTCATTTTACATAGTGTGTAAGAATATAGTGTACAAGTGATTCCAAGATCCAGAGACTTCAAGAATAAAGAAAAAACTTTAACCATTGAGTAAGATGAGAACCTGGTGTTGAAAAAATTGAACATCGCCTTTGCTTCAATTGTGGCTGACGAGATGATAAGGCGCAGCTCAGGACGACGACGTTGTATCTGGCATTAAAAATTAATGCAACTGAGGAAACCAAACTGCAAACTAAAAGAGAAGATCTAATGAGGTCTATGTCTGAATGCTATACCTTTTTTAAGAGTCCTAGTAAAATGTCGGTTGAAATAGATCTCTCATGAGCTTCATCCACCATAATAACACTATACAATGACAACAAATAAGAGAAGGTTACAAAGACTACATTACAAAACAAATCATAACCCGAACGAGATTATATGCTGTGCAACAAAATCATTACCTATACTTTGTCAAGAGAGGATCCTCCATCATTTCTCGGATTAGAACCCCATCAGTGAGAAATTTCACACTAGTAACACCCTGTTATAACAAAACAAAACAGAATTTCATCATCAAACCATAAGTTAACAAAAAAAAAGCACCAGAGTGTCAAAGAATGAGTCTCACTGAAGTTGTATGATCTTCAAATCGAATAGTGTAGCCAACTTCAGCCCCAAGATTCACTCCCATCTCTTCTGCCACCCTCGCAGAAACCGACTAAGCAATTTACCAAAAAAAAAAACAAATTATAAGCGATCAAGCTTGAAACTTCCAAACTTCAGCTGAGAGACCAATCTTCAAAACATGATCTGTACGGTCTAAGGGAGGGTAAGAAAACAAAACAAAACAAACCTGGACAGCTAAACGTCTTGGCTGAGTGCAAGCAATAACTCGCCCTTCTTCTGCCCATCCAGCTTCTTTAAGGAACTGCAAAACAGTATACACAGAGCGTTTACAGAAATAAACTTGCTATCAAGAAGCAAGACAATCCTAAGCTTAAAAACTGCAGGATTTTGCAAGATTTAACAAGTTGTGTGCTTCTCTAGCTAACATTGGTTTAAAGAAGCATGAAACACAGCAAAGCTGGATACTTTCCCCCAAAAATAACAATCATAAGAAAGAAACCTGAGGAATCTGAGTAGTTTTGCCACTGCCAGTCTCACCAACGATGATGGTGGTAGCGTGATTCTCCACCAGATAGAGAATCTCAGTCCTGTACTTGTACACTGGCAATCTCTGCCTTTGCTTCTCTATATTCGCATACCCATAACTACAAAATCTCGACCATAAAGTAACACAATCATTCCCTGAAGAAGTACTAGAGAGATATAAAAAGAGAGAGAGAAGAGAGTGAACATACCTAGAAGAGGAAGAGGATGAGAGATTGTTGGACATGAGCACTATTCCTCCTTCTTCATCCTCGACGAAGCTTGGCTTCTCCGTTCCTGGTTTCCAGAACGCCATCTTTGAAGACCTTTTGCTTTCTTCGGGTTGTTTGTTTCAGTGTAAATTTATAAAGGCTTCTTCTTCTCCTACGGCGGAGGAAAGTCTCGGCGACGACGATCTGTTTACCTTCTGATTCTGCTAGAAGGTTCGGGTTCTATTAGAATTGGTTTCGGTTTGGTTCAGTTTTCAATTGTAACATGATTTAATTTTGGTTTGATTTTACAATTTCGAAATAGTCAATTATGTTCGGTTTACTTCGGCTATCCATTCAACGAGAAGGAAAAAATGTATTGTCTTGCTTCTTCTGCGTTTCCTTGTTCCCACACCACTCTACTCCGCAACAAGCTCTCACCTCTTCTCCTCCGCTGCAATCGCAGCCACCAAAGTCTGCGACTTTGCCGTCAGAATTTTCAGATTAGAGCAATGAGAGCTGTGATACAGAGAGTCTCATCTTCATCTGTCACGGTAAGTCTTTTGTTATACTCTTACTCGGTCGCCGATATGATCTGGCACCTTTATTTGATCTGGGAGATATCGACAGGTGGATGGTAGAATCGTGTCGGAGATTGGGCCTGGTCTCTTGGTTTTAATAGGAATCCATGAATCAGATACAGATGCTGACGCTGATTACATGTAATGGGCTTGTTTCCTGATGAAGTCTCTATCTCAGCTCTTCTATCTAAAATTGTCTTACAATCAAAAACTTTTTATTTTGTAGTTGTCGGAAAGTTTTAAACATGAGGTTGTTCACTAATGAAACCACTGGTAGAGGATGGGACCAAAACGTAAGTTCTGTCAACAGCTGTTTTTTTTTCTTTTTCTGTGAAATTCATTTTTCAATGGTTTTAAACTAAGTTCGATGGTGTGTTTTGCAGGTAATGCAGAAGGGTTACAGAGTTTTACTTGGTAATGCATCTTTCTTTAAAGAAAGAAAGAAAACTTCAGCTTTCTTTCTAAAACGTGTTCACTCCTTTGTTTGCTCTGAATCTCTGATGATCGGATCATTTTTTTCATTTCAGTCAGTCAGTTTACATTGTATGGATTCTTGAAAGGTAACAAACCTGATTTTCACGTCGCAATGCCGCCTGAGAAGGCCAAACCTTTTTACGCTTCTTTGGTTGAGAGATTCCAGAAAGCATACAAGCCTGATGCAGTGAAAGGTATACAAACACTGTAAAAGCTCTCATTGCTTGATCACAGTTTCACATTTTCTTTCATCAGCATTCTTGACTGAAATGGTTTTAATCACTTTTTTCATCAGATGGTGTGTTTGGAGCTATGATGAAGGTAAGAGATGAATCCTTCCATCTTTAGTCATGCTTAGTTTATTATCTTTTGTAGTTACAAAGAGTTCTATTGCTTATCAGGTTAATCTTGAAAACGACGGTCCAGTCACTATGCAGCTCGAGTCACCCCAATCCTCCAAGTAAGAACATACCCTTACTTGCATACATACACATCTAAGCCTTTGATTGTTATTAAAGCAAGTCTTTGATTTGTTTTCAGGAATGAGACCAAGGCATCAACAGAATCATAAGATCAGCCAACTTGTATTTTGCGAATATACATTCATGTGAAAACATTGATAGTTCATTGAAACTGAGCTCTTTAAGTCCTACATTAGTTGTTTTTGCTTTTGCTTCGAATCCAATTCAAGCCCTCTTGATTGGCTAAATTCTTGATTCCTAGATGCCTTAAGCTTTTGCCTTGAGCACCATTTCTGCAGTAAACAACACTTCCTTTCCAAATGGTAAAATCTCGATTTTCCTGCAAGAACCATGAAATATTTGAACTAAGAGTAAGGAACGCTATTTATACAGGAGGAATAAAGAGTAAGGACAATGCAGCTTACTGATCTACTCGCTTTAGATTAGTAATTGCAGCGATGACACTATTGCATATCTCTGTTATTGGCTCGCCTTCAGCAGTGTTAGAGATTGTGAGCTGAGCCTGAAGATAAGATTAATCAACTAAGGGACAAGGAGGCAAATAAAAGGCAATGAGAAAAGCTATGAGAACGTGAAAAGGAGACAAAGATATCGTTATTACCAGAAAGGCATGTCCAATGAGGATCTGAACAATGACAGGTCCTATCTTCTTAGTGATGTTTTTTGCATTTGTGCCATTCGAAAATGTCTTCAAGATCCCATCTAGCGTTTTCAAGTCCTCTGTTTGAGGAGTGTTTGATCTTCGGGTACGAACAGAAGGCTGCAACCAGAAAGAGATTTCTTCAGATTTGAACATTATTTGTTGGAGAAGATGAATTGAAAGAAAACCAGAAGATTAAGTAGTAAACCTTAGGAATGTACTTGGTGAGATACTGGAGAACAATCTCTAGCTTCCATTTAGGATCGTCAAAAACCTGCAAGAGAATCTATTATTCAAGAACCAGAAAGCGGATAAACAAACACAAGAGTTTCATAAGTGGTTTTAGGAGCATCTTACCTGAAGAAAATTTGACAGTAGATATTCATCGTAAGTTAGCTCGTCGACAATGATCTCCAACGCAGGAGTCCTTACGCCGTCTCCTCTATTGGTAATCCCTTCTGTGTCAGCTTTCTTCTTTGATGCATCAAGCTCTATGATCTAAACAAGGCAGAGAAGTATAAGGGAGCAAAGAACTTCTCATATATTGATAATAACCAACGACTTACCATAACTAGAAGTTCCTTCATAGCAGAAAGCATGCCCTTGTGCAACTCAACCAAACTGATAGATTTTCCATCAGCATCAAAGGGTGAACACATTGTAGATAGACAATCTTTCATTAGCAGTTTGAAATTCACTCTCCTTGAAGCCTACAAGCGGAAACAGACACATTACATCATGGGTAAATTAAGTGACTACACTAGTTTCAGAGCCATTTGATTATGGGATGTACCAGAAGTAGATTCAGCGATGATTCTTTTAGTAGACTCCAGTTCATGGTTTCTGGAACGCAAAAGGAGACAAAACTTCTGTAACTATCAATCACCAGACTATAAAGATACTTCGGTTGACTCTATGAAGATAACATTTTGTACCTTCAAACACTTGGTTTCTGGGCATGAAATCTAACTTGAGAACATGAACAAGATACTTGAACAGGAACATGTTTCCCAGGATCTGCAAGAATCAACAAAAGCCATATGAAACTCTGCAAACGTCTTACGTTAACGTACAAACAAATGAACGGACCTTTAAATCTGATTCCTCTGACTCATCAACTCCCTTGTTCATGTTCTGAATCAGCTCTTGAAACACTGAAATCACACAAACAATCAATCACAATATTCAAGAACAAACAATAAAACCTAACTCAAAGAGGAGACAACGATCCTTACATAAGCTTCTCACTGATATATCCTTTTCACCAGAATCAACATCAGACCCAAAGTTAAACGGTGACCAAGCCTGCCAAAACAAAACCCACATGACAACCAATCAACCATCCCCACCATAACTAAGCATGAACATTTAAACACATGAACAAGCACCTCGTCGACGATGTCCAACTCATGTTTCCCATCAGGTATATAAACCCAAGGATACCTCTGTACTTCCAAGAAACATGAAAAGCATATAAGCAAACCATATAAACTACAAAGATTCACATCGAGAGCACTACCTGATGCAGTTGTGTCAAAAGGTGGAAACTTGCTGCTACGAGCTCCAACGTTCTCCCGAACCTCAGTATCCGAAACATCGCTTGGTACATTTTGCTACAAATCAAGAAAAAATAAACCCAGATCAAAAAGATACATACTTTGTGGCAATAAAGCTTCGAACTTTAGTTCATAAAGCTTCAAAATTTTCTTAAGAAGGTATACTGACTTGGTGGGTGGGATTCCATCTTCGGGTACAAGTGAAGCGGCACGAACAGCTTCCAGGTACTGCAAACCTATAAAGGGTTTTCAATACCAAGATAATAATCAGAAGATAATTCGGAAAAACGACAAAACGAAGAGTGAGTTGAGATTAACGAACGGTCTTCGTTGGCGTCGCGGCTGTCCTTAGCGCCGGTGGAATCAAGCATGGCTAAGGTGTTTGCTTCCAAGCCAGCGCCGTAGGCTGTTCATCGCTCTACTAGTGTTGTTACCCTTCGTCTCTTTCTTCGACATCTTCTTCTCTTTCGCAATAAAGTAACTTCTTGGCAAGCAGGGGAGAGAAGAATAAAAGAACTAGAACAGAGGAGATTTGTAGAACCCTAATAATCAACATAAAGCAATTTTCCCGCCATAAAGGAGTTGTTCACAAAAAAGTAACTCCGTTGCCGGGACTCGAACCCGGGTCTCTCGGGTGAGAGCCGAGTATCCTGACCAGCTAGACTACAACGGAATTGATGCTACTTATGTAGTAACTATAAACCTAATCATTAGTTACTAATTTTAGAACATGAGTAACGGATATGAAACTACTGTATATATTAGATTTGAACTTGGGATGATAACATAATAACGAACTCGCGTGAATAACTGTATGCTAATTACTTTGGTCAAAACTAATAATAAAAATTAACAATCAGATACATAATCAGGAAGACAGGAACTACAAATTATTACTAATATAGAAATGCCAAGTATTCAGCTTGTGCTTCAACCAACTTATCAACTTCGTCATGGTTACTATTTACTAACTACGTGAGATTACAAAGCTTCATTTTTATCATATTTCTTTCTTCAGTTGGATGTAATATATAGAAAAAAATGTTGTTACAGATTTGACTTTGATGATATATCTTTAATATATTGATTTAATAAACACACATGCCAAACATGTTCAATTTTAAATGAATTTAATTAGATTAAATATCTAGCTATTTGTAATAAAATATACTAATATATGTTTTTTTTTTATCTAGGTGTCTGGGGCTTATTTAGAGACCCGACTAATCCCCGAAGGGGTCCTGAAGCCCGCTCGCACGCCAGGTTAATACGGTGGCCAAGTGCACACTCGAACCCAGGGCGGTGGACTAACATATGTTAGTGCGCTTTCACCACTAGGCCAAGAGGACTTGGTTTATACTAATATATGTTAATAGCTGTAAAATGGTTGTTTGGGATTTTTTAACAATGTCAAAAACGATTTTTAGTTTTACTTTTGAATAGTAAGTATATAGGAAATGAGATCTAAATAAAGATACTTATTTCATTTATCAGTTTATGGTTATTAATATTATATAAATACATCAACAAAAACAGATGTTTAATGAGTATGAAATAAACTATGATGTATGTAACACTGGTTAGAGAGATTGAATATTGAAGAATAATACAAAGTTCAATTGAATTTGAAGAAAAGTAATGAAACAAGGAAACTAAATAAAATGTCACCTTTTCTTTCTTTTTACATTGATGATTTCTATCATATTATATGTACTTTTTATTAATATCCTATTACTTTTCTGTAGACACTTTGAATTCTGAAACAACATAAGGCTATATAGAATCATATTAGTAATTTAACAAAAATATCTCATACATTATGTTTCTATTTTGTTTGTTTATTTTCACTAAAATCTCTACCAAATATATATGTACAATATATGATAAGGAAATAACAAATTGATGTGATGAGTTAAATTAAAACATTAGACAAAAACTTGTTAGATGATATAGAATATACTGAACTCTGTTATAATATAATCTAACAAGTTATTTTAACATGAGACAAAAAAACATAATTTAAGGTTATAACTATTAAACTGGATTAAATATATCCATAAAAATTGATTGATGAATTTTGTAGAATACACAGAGTAAGTATAATAAAGTATTTCTATAACAAACTAGTAGAATAACAAAGACGTACAACAAAATGATATGTCATTAAATTAAATATTAATATTTTCACTACATATTAAATTAATGATATGTTTTATTATTATAACTATATTCATTTAGTCTCTGTTTTGAAGTCTGCATCTCTAGAATATACAATGTACTTATTGTAGATTTTTTAAATATAATTTTTTTTTACTTTTTATTAAAATTCTAACTAAGATACTCAACCAAATTTTAATATATGATGTATGATAATCATTTTTGCTTAAAATATAGTGTAGTATAGTATTAACATGTATTAACATAATTTGTTGATTAATGATGAGCATTTTTGTAGTTTAATGAGCATGTACATAATTTTTATAAGAAATTTTTGTTTTCAAAAGTTTTAGTATCAGTAAGTTTGTTTCAAAGTATATATTAAAGTAATAACTATGTTTGCAAGTGAATATTTTTCTTTAGCTATTATATTGTCAATATTTATTGTTATAATGTTTTGATATAGTGAATATAGATTTATTAGTTAAGTATTTTTATTAATTATTACAAACAACTTATTAGTTTTTTCAGGTAACTAACTAATAGGTAGATATATATTTTCTGATATAATATATATAATAATGAACAAATACACAAAACTTAGTCATTCTATGTTGATTTATTTAGTAAATTTGTTTTAAGCAGGAAATGACATATTGAAACAAGAGTTAATGAGTTATTTTGCATGCAAAGGGGTGACATTAAGCTTTAATGTTTGTATGCAATTCAAATGTATTTTTATACTTCTTTACATCCGTCAACTATACATTCTTATATTGTATCAGATTAAATTTTATAAGTTAATCAAAATGTGCTTAGTTGAGTTATCACATTACAACGCTGTGTTTCCAACACTATTAAGTGGTTCAAGTATAAATTCAACTTCAGAAAAAAATCTCAAAGAAACTGAACTGTGTGTGATTAGGATTCCTTAACTTTGCTCATCAAATGTGAAAAAAAAAAACCAAGTTACCATTTTCCAGTAGTTTGCCAACATCTAGTTTCAATTCAATGTTGAGGACATGACAGTAGACATTGATAGAATTATCGATCTTGACATCACAAAGTAAAAACTAAGGTTAAAAATCATTTATCAACACCAAAAGTCTCCACCAAAATACCTATAATATTTTTTCACCAAGTAATATTTGCAAACATCACAAATAAATATGAATGTAAACCCGTAGAAAAAGTGGAAAAACATGTATGACCTCTATTTACCAAAAAAAACATGTATGAACTCTTTCTATGTGTTGATGTTGTTAACTTTGTTGCTCTCAGCTTTAAAAACAAATTAGAGTTGTCTTAACTTTTATATACATTGATATCTTTTAATTGTTTAGTGGTTTATATTTCAAACATTTTCCATATATTTAAACATTTATATGACTTTTAAACAGAAAATTTAAATAGCTTACATGCTTTAATTGAATTTATTGTAGTAAACTGTAAGTTTTTTAAGTTTACAAAAAAACTGTAAGTTTTTATTGTATATTTATCTTGCGATTTTGAGTGCAGTTAAAATTTAGTATAATTTAGAGATTCTGAATATTTTATGAGGATAATTAAATATTTTTAAAAGAAATATTATTGATTTGTACTTGAGTAATTCATGGTTGGCATTATGGTCAAACATATATTTTAGGAATCTTCTGAATATACCTAAACATTTATGTTAATTTGTGGGATTACATAATATTTCAAGAATATTAGAAATTCGATAATAATAATTGGTGACAATTAGGCGTATTAATAATATATATATATATATATATATGTATATATATGTTTGTGTATTACATGGTAACCGTAATGGTAAAACATATTTAAGGTTTAATATGATATACACAGGTATTGAAATGAATTTGTGGGTTTAGATAATCGTTTAGGATATATTATGTAAAAGAAATGGAAAATCGGTTTGATCAATCTCTGGACTTCGTTATGGTAAAACATATATTTAAGGTTTAGTAGGAATATATATATAGATACTAAAACTAAATTTGTGAGCTTAGATAATCATTTAGGATATATATTATGGAAAAAGAATGGGAAACCGTTTTGATAAATTTTTGGATTTTGTTATGGTAAAACATATAATTAAGTTTTAATAAGAATATATGTAAAACATGGAGCTAAATTTATGGTATTATATAATCTTTTAGGATTATGTAAACAATAATATTTTTTTGGTTAAGCTTTAAATAAATAAACATATACCATGCATATTATTATGTAAAGTAATCAATGAGGTAGTTAGGATGAGTAAAAATAAATGAAAAGATTATAATAAAAATGTTGAAATGAAAATTAATTATGTTTAGTATTTCAGTTTTATTAAGATAAGATTGAAAAGTACGAGTTTACAAAAATACTCACAAGTGGTAGGAACGTCTATCCAATTGACTAAACAAAAGAAAGAAAAAAAAATCAAATTCGTCGTCTTTTTGTTATCCGAAAAATAATATACATCTATGAACAGTTGATGTGTATAAATGAGTTTACAAAATTCAATTATTTTATCTTGACAATTGATTTTTTTTATATTATCTTAATCAAGTTGCTTATATACAAACAATAGTTTATTGTATAAACAATAGTTTATATTCGTGAAATTATTATTTAATAAAATAAACAAAATTTTTATTATTTTTATGTAGTATTTCTACATCTATATACCTACCATTCCAAGACAACGTTAGCATATTACAGACGTTTGATCTAACACTACACTCGGATAACTAAAGTTGAAAGTCATGCTATTTTTCAAGTGATGATGATAAAAAATATCAAATGTTTTGAGTAATTTTTAGAAGAAGAAAAATATGTAGTAAAAGATATTGTTGGACTTTTGGCTTAGGGCAAAATATATATATATATATATATATATATATATATATATATATATATATATAAGATGATTTCAACTATATATAGATTTTTTTTCTTCTTAATATCTATAAATAAAGATGAAAATTATTTGATTCCTTAATAGCTACAGTTTCAAATTTATTACATGTTTAAACTAAAAAATAAATGTTATATAAGGTAAGGTGTTAACTCAACAAGGCAACAATATTTACATTAAACGAAAAATGTTGAAAGTAAAGGCCATGAAAAGATGAAGCTAGTACTTAAGTACAAAAAAAGATGATGCTAGTAAGATTATCAATTTTTGTCCTCGGACTAGCTCCGAGAGATGCCAGAGATGACTTAAAAATCTATTATATAAAGAACTTCTCTAATACATTGAATAAAGATCTTTAACTTTTTTCAATTGTAATTTGTAAGATATGTTTCAAAGAGTGACTTACTCAATTTGTAAATATTAAATTTATTTATATTATTAAAGCAGAATCCCTCAAAGCAGAATTCTTCATCCCGACTTTTCAATATATTTACAACCAAATACCATTGTCTTTTTTTCTTTTTTTTAAACAAATGTCGCCAATATAATCTAACCAATTAAAATGCTTCCATTTTTATAGCCTATCAAACCTATTTAAGCCCACTGCTGAGTAAACCCATTACTTATCCAAACACAAATGATTGTTCAACCCATCAAACTCAAGCCCTACACCATCGAATCATCCTTTTCTTTTGTCGGCATAACCTGAAATGAAAATACTGACCAAGATGAATAGTGTATAGATGAGACATGACACCTACATATACGTTATATATATTTTTTTTTTGAAACTTACATATACGTTATATTTGACCAACTTTGTTTATAAAAACTCATCATTCGTGAAATTAATATAGAGATTACGTACCAATCTTGATAAAAAAAAGCAGAGAACAAAGATTATAATCAATAACTAGATTTGAACCCGCACAACCGTGCGGGTGTTTATTTTCGTTTATAATTATATATATATATTATAGTAATCACATATATGAGATATGTAAATTTAATGTTTTTCAAACATAAAAATATTAGAGTATACTTGTTTTCATCAAAAACAAAATTGTTTCAAACTTTCACATGTGTTTGTTTCTTCTTTTTTGTTTTTTTTATTTGTTAGATTAGTATTTTATTTTGAATAAATAAATAGAAATAGAACTTGGTAAAATGTTATCATTTCAAAGACAATGTAATATTTCACAAAATAAGATAGTTAAAAAAACTAAACTGATAGCTTCATATATTAATATTATAAAAAATAATTAAGCATTTAATATATATATGTATATATATTCATTTGTATCATTATTTAATTGTAATCATATATTTAAATATTTCTTTAAATATTTCAGATATAATAATTTATAGTTACATGCTGTGAAATGTTTAAAACCATCACATGTATTTATTTCTTTTTATTATATATTTATATTATTGTATTTGTATTTAGTTATTAAACAAATTAATATGTACATGAAAAATATAACTTTATCATATGTAGTTCAATATAATAATTTTATTTTAACATGAATAATTATGATTATAAAATAGATAAGTGTATGATAGAAGTGTTATTTTGAATTTTATAAATACTAACTGTATATATATATATATATATATATATATATATATATATATATTGCATAATAATATTTCATTGCTAATTACGAAATTAGTGAAATATTTACCTGCATTTTTTGAAAATTAATATATTGTTAAAATATTTAATTATATGATTGATAAAAAAAATCGAATATTTATTTTTCATTTTGTAAATGTTAACTGAATATATTAGTTTATAGTAATATTTCAAAACAATCACGAAATTAGTTAAACTATTTTCATATAATTTGTGAAAATTAAGTTCTGTTAAAAAAAATTAAACAGATTTTTTTGAATTTTTAATATATATATATATATATATATATATATATATATATATATATATTATTTAAATATAAGTTAGATTTAATATATTTTTGTGAAATCCCTAAAATATTGGGAAGTTATTTTGTTTTATATAATATTTAGGTTATTAATGATTGAATAATGTAATGTATTCTATTTAATATTAAGATTAATGATGATTAAAAATGTAATGTGATCAACTCTAGTAGATAGTCTATTTTATAAAAAATCACATATGAATGAGAAGTCATGACTTCTCTTTTAATATAATAGAAATAGAACTTGGTAAAATATTATCATTTACAAAGACAATGTAATATTTCACAAAATAAGATAGTTAAAAAAACTAAACGGATAGCTTCATATATTAATATTATAAAAAATAACTAACATTTAATTTATATGTATATATATTCATTTGGATCATTATTTAATTGTAATCATATATTTAAATATTTATTTAAATATTTCAGGTATAATAATTTATAGTTACATGTTGTAAAATGTTTAAAACCATCACATGTATTTATTTCTTTTTATTATATATTTATATTATTGTATTTGTATTTAGTTATTAAACAAATTAATATGTACATGAAAAATATAACTTTATCATATGTAGTTCAATATAATAATTTTATTTTAACATGAATAATTATGATTATAAAATAGATAAGTGTATGATAGAAGTGTTATTTTAAATTTTATAAATACTAACTGTGTATATATATATTGCATAATAATATTTCATTGCTAATTACGAAATTAGTGAAATATTTACCTGCATTTTTTGAAAATTAATATATTGTTAAAATATTTAATTATATGAATGATAAAAAAGATCGAATATTTATTTTTCATTTTGTAAATGTTAACTGAATATATTAGTTTATAGTAATATTTCAAAACAATCACGAAATTAGTTAAACTATTTTCATATAATTTGTGAAAATTAAGTTCTATTAAAAAAAATTTAAACAGATTTTTTTTGAGTTTTTAATATATATATATATATATGTATATATGATTTAAATATAAGTTAGATTTAATATATTGTTGTGAAACCCCTAAAATATTGGGAAGTTATTTTGTTTTATATAATATTAATGTTATTAATGATTGAATAATGTAATGTATTCTATTTAATATGAAGATTAATGATGATTAAAAATGTAATGTGATCAACTCTAGTTGAAAGTCCATTTTATAAAAAATCACACATGAATGAGAAGTCATGACTTCTCTTTTAATATAATAGATTATGAATATCTTTATAATACAAAACAGGGAAATTATATTTTAATATTTTAAATAAAAAACATTTAAATAATTATATATATCCACAAATTACTATGGTATATTTTGTATTTTTTAAAACAATATCTATTTAAAAATCGATTTTTTAAAACAACTAATAATCTAAATAATATGGATGCCCTATCTATCTATTCTAACTATATTTTTTCAAATCATCCCCTACTTTTCGTAATCAATTTTAAAAAATTAACGTACTCCTAAATTTCGGCAAGCATTAATAATTTTAACAACATAATATTCTTGTATGATTTGAAGATTTAAAAGGCGGAAGGTAAGATTTTAGCTACAATCATGGTGCAAGTAAGTGAAGATACGCTTTAGCTACTATATTCACAGTTCAAATAAATATTTCTATAATTATATTGCGTTTACAATGCTAACATAATATCTTAGGTTTCAAATTGGTAATTGAATATACTACTATTAACTAGAGAATCTCGCCTAGATTTGGAGTATTCCACAAGTTTTCGAAAAACCTAACAACTCTCGCTATCGCCTCTTCCTATTATAAATAACGACGTCTCTTCCGAAACGAACTCATACCGTTAAACAAACAAATGACTTCTAAATGTAAATCAAAACATCAAATGCTTCTAATGACATCACCATCAACGACTTGAATCCATGGAACACCACTGAGATGGTTCATGTCAAGGTTCTACATTCTTGAAGTTGTAATCCTTTGATTTTCACCATCGGCCAATAATTTCTCTTCATCTCATCCTTCGTCGATAAAGATATCGTTCTCTGTCTCCTTTTTCTTTCTTTTTTGTTTTTGTTTTTTTTTTCAGTTTTGAGAACAGTCAATATGATCAAATAAGAAAATCAGTGTTTTGTTGGGCTCTAAACGAGAACATTAGATACGTAGGGGATCCATTAACTTTATATTTTTTCCAATATGATCGCTTAAGTATATGGGCTTTGAATTAATTATTTCAGTAGAAAATGAAATTATCAAAACTATTAAACATTGTAATTAGTGAAATTTCCAAAAATACCACTTTCATGATACTACTTTTCAAGTTTACCCTAACCAACTATACCACAAGATTTTTAATGATCAAACTACCATTGTACCCCTAACTAATAAACATAAACATTCTCTATTCTTTCACGACGAGATTCAAACTACCCCGGCGTCTCCGGCGAGATTCAACATCTTCGGCGAGATTCAAGGGCTCCGACGAGATTGGACGATGCCATTCGACGATTCCAGAAAAGGTAAAAAAATTATTAATCTTGCATAAACCTTCTTTAGCTATTCTCCCACGACGCGATTTGACGACACAGATTCAAGTTATTGGACGACCCGATTCGACGACACGGTTTCAGATTGATATTCCAATGCCAGGTCCAGAAAGAAAGAGGTCTGGTATTCTGAGTCATTTCACTCTTGTTAGGAATCCTGAAGGAACCGGTTACCCAATTGGTTGGAAAAAGGAAGTGGCTGACAGAAATTCATAGAACGGCTGCATGTTTTAAGTTTTGAAAATAGGTATTTCGCAGCTCTGTTGCTGTATAGGCTGTGCTCATGATCCATATATATCTTAGGCAGTTCATGTTGTTTCATCCAACATTTTTTCCTATTTACTGCAGTGAAAAAGCATTGCTGAATCGACTGTTTCTGGAGCTGAACAAATTGGACAGTGATGTTCTTGTGGGTCATAATATATCAGGTTTTGATCTGGATGTCCTTCTCCAAAGAGCCCAGGTAAAGAAAATACTCTTTTACCACTAAGAATCTCCTACGATATGCTTTTTCATTCACTCCGACGGAACTAAAACGTGTTACGGAAGATGTGATGGTATATCATATGAACATCACCTTTTTTTTTGAAAACTGAATTGCTACTATGCAGGCTTGCAAAGTTTTGAGTAGCATGTGGTCCAAAATTGGCCGTCTCAAACGCTCTTCCATGCCTAAGCTTAAAGGGTACACTAATTCTAAAACACTTGTGGAACCTGTAAGCTCTTAAATTAGTCCACTCAATGTTTGTATGCTTATGAGCTGTAGCTACCTCGCGGGATAAACATCAGTTGACGTATGTTGATGATGAGTGATGCTAGAATCGGTTTCGTTGAGTTTGTCATGGTAAAGCAGTCTTGATCTTTATCCAAACTTGTTTGTTTTTAAGGACTGTATCCATCGATTAAGTTTCAAAGTATCATTCTTTTCTCTTTGGCAGGCTGAAAGTGCAATAGCTGCTCTCAATTGGAGTGGCGTCCTTCTTGGTTCTTTACCCATAAGGTCCCAACCATTTTTTTCTCAAACATGTTGTGTTACTTGGTTATGAATCCAAACATTGACGTGTTTTTTATGGTTTGATTCACAGGGTGAGTCCCTCAAAGACACATGTTCCGTGCTGTCCCTCGACAACAACAGTAGCAGCTACAAGTTTATTATACATATATCTCTGCTCTCACAGGCATGTAAATATGTTTGTCTGAAACTCTTAAAGTCTGTTGTTTTCTCCTGTTTTCTTTTTCTTTGGGATCTTTTGTGTCGTAGGGTGTTTTAATTTCAATTTGGGTTTTTAACTTTTCGAGAAAATAAGTTACACAGAGCAGAAGAGAAGACTGAACGTGAGAGAGGGTTTGAAGATTGTTTCTGTTTAATGGGAGTTTTTAGTTATTTATACTGTTGCCCATGGAGTTATATTCACATGACAAATTTGGTCACTACATAGCTGTTTCTGATGAGTTGAAAACCAGACTTATGGGAGCTACAAAGCAGTTTGATCTAGATGTTCTTACTGTGAGATCATAGGTTAGAGTTGTAATGGCTTTATAAACCTTTATAAATAGTTATATAAATATCTATATGGTTTTAGAAACCTTTATATTTTTTTTATAAATCCTATATAAACTCTTCAAAAACCCATTAAAAACCTTTTATAAACCCTTACAAATCTTATATAAGCTTTTTATAAACTTATTTAATCTCTTTATAAACTTTATAAACCCTTATAAATTCTATATAAAATCTTTATAAACACATGTAAGTGATTTTTTAAACCCTTTATATATTCTTATAAACCAGTATAAACATTTTGTAATGACTTGAAAACAAACCTTATGGGAGCTACAAAGCAGTTTATATATTGGTGTATAAACTTTATAAATTGTTTTTATAAACTTTATGAATGTTTTAGAAACCCTTATAAATTCTTTTATTAGACTTTCTAAATTGTTATAAATTTTTTAAATGATTTAGAATTCTTCTAACTGATTTATTTTACCTTTATAAACTCTTATAAATTGTCTAAATGAAGATATTCTTTTATGTTTAATAAACCTTTATATATATATATATATATATATATATGTTATTCAGATACTACTTTATAGTTGGAAGATTGCTGCTTCTCTCATGGGGAGGCATCGGTTATCAAGCACTCCCGCCTTGGGACAGATTGGTTCTTGTGCTCTTGGTTCTTTCTTGCCTTAAACCTTACAGGTTTGATGTATATGCTTTCTCAAACTTTCTGATAGCTAATAAGATTCACCCTTTGTGAACAAACATAATTAACATAGATGCATTTAGATCTGCCCCACTATGACGTGATACTTCTTATGCAACTTCGTGAGAGCATTGCTCAAGATCAAGAAACAACAGTCTTCCACAGTCCTTATAAAATTATTTGTGGACACTTAATCTATTTATAACTTTTTATGAACCCTTATAAATGACTTGTAAACTTATAAATAGTTTATAAACCCTTATGTATTATTTATAAATAGTGTATAAAATATATAAACTTTATGAATATTTTATAAACCCTTATAAATTATTTATATATCGTTCAGACCCCTATAAATTATTTTTATTAGACTTTCTAAATGATTATAAACTTTTTAAATGATATGGAGTTCTTCTAATTGATTTATTTTAATTTTATAAACCTTTATAAATTGTCTAAGTGAAGATATTAATTATAAATAACCATTATATATATATTATTCAAATACTACTTTATAAAAGCTTATAAATTACTCTTTTTATTTTTTATAAACCATTATAAATAATCTTTTATTTCTTATAAATAGTTTACAAACATTTGGTAACAAATAGACACTTTTGGTAAACATTTTCATTAGCCTCATGGGATTAAAAGGAGTACAAAGATGACATTCTAGCCCAACACGTGAACATACCCAATAAAACAATACAAATAAACACGTGTAACTTCTAAACGAGATTGTTGCTATGTGGCAGAGTCTTGGTGCACTCATATGACGCGTCTGATTTCACCTCTTTTTTTGAACTTAAAAAAAAAAAAAAAAAAAGGTGAAATCAGACGCGTCTGATTTCACCTCTTTGACCAAATAGATTTATAAACTTTGTAAATTAATTTATAAATATTTATAAATAAATGTATAAGTTCTTGTAAATAGTTTTATAAGTTCTTGTAAATAGTTTTATAAACTCTTTTAAATGATTTATGATTCCTATAATTACACATACAATAATGATGCTTTTGATCAGAAAATGATTTTGTAAATAACTACACATAATTTGTAAACATTTATAGGAGAATTATAAACATAATAAATACTTTCATAAAGATTAATGAGAAGTAAAAGTCACTATAGACTGATTTTATAAACTCTTATAAAGTCTTATTAATTGTTTTATAAACCATTATAAATAATCTTTTATTTCTTATAAATTGTTTTGATGTATTATCAGAATATCATACAACCCAAATTTATATTAATATTAGTTTTAAAAGTGACATAAACTGATTTATAAACCATTTAAAAACCTTTATAAAGCCTTCATAAATTGGTATATAAACTTTATAAATTTTGTTTTATAAAATTTATGAATGTTTTATAATCCATTAGAAATTATTTAAATGATTATAGAAAACCTTATAAATATTTGGTATATTCTTATAAGTGATTTTATAAAGGTTTATAAATCATTTATAGGATTATAAATTTATATATATATATATATATATATATATATATATTGGTATATTCTTATAAGTTATTTTATAAAGTTTTATAAATCATTTATAGGATTATATATATATATATATGTATATACACTATTATAAGGGGTTATAAGTTTATAAGAAGTTATAAGTTATATAATATTTTCATGAAACTAGTATTTTCTGAGTTTTATAATACTTTATAAGGGTTATAAGTTTATAAGAGGTTATAAGTTATAAAATCTCTTCATGAAACTAGTATTTTCTGAGTTTTATAAATGTTTATAAGAGGTTATAAGTTATATAATATTTTCATGAAACTAGTATTTTCTGAGTCTTATAAAGGTTTATAAAGGGTTATAAGTTATATAATATTTTCATGAAACTAGTATTTTCTGAGTTTTATAAAGGTATATAAGGGGTATAAAGTTATATAATCTCTTCATGAAACTAGTAATTTGTAAGTTTATAAAGGTTTATAAGAGGTTATAAGTTTATAAGGAGTTATAAGTTATATAATATTTTCATGAAACTAGTATTTTCTGAGTTTTATAATACTTTATAAGGGGTTATAAGTTTATAAGAGGTTATAAGTTATATAATCTCTTGATGAAACTAGTATTTCTGAGTTTTATAAAAGTTTATAAGGGGTTATAAGTTATATAATCTCTTCATGAAACTAGTATATCTGAGTTTTATAATGGTTTATAAAGGGTTATAAAAGGGTTATAAGTTATATAATCTCTTCATGAAACAAGTAATTTTAAGTTTTATAAAGGTTTATAAGGGGTTATAAGCTATGTAATACATTATAAACTATTATATCTGAGTTTTATAAGGGATTATAAGCTACATAATACTTTATAAACTAGTATATCTGAGTTTTATAAAAGTTTATAAATGATTATATAAAACCTTATAAATATTTGGTATATTCTTATAAGTGATTTTATAAAGGTTTATAAATCATTTATATGAATATATATATATATATATATATAAATTATTGATAAAGGTTTATAAATGATTTCTAAATCTTTAAAAAATGATTTATAAACATTTATAAATTATTTATAATCCTTATAAAGCCTTATAGACTGATTTTATAAACTCTTATAAATGACGTATACGTTAATAATTTATTTAGAAAGCCTTATAGATTAATTTTATAAACTCTTATAAAGTCTTATTAATTGTTTTATAAACCATTATAAGGAAGCGGATCACGTCTTCCCTTGAGAGACAACAAAACTTGTCCCGGCTTGAAGCCTTGGGTTTTATTTAAACCCTTTATAAACCCTTATAAATTCTATATATAAAATCTGTATAAACATCTTTAGACCTTTTTTGCTTAAAGCCCAACACTTTGATACACAAGATTAAATTAATAAACTAAATAACACTTGCAGGCTTCGTAAAGAAATGATGATATGTGGCAGATTCTGAGGCACATGCGGACAGCAAGTAATGCTCCATCACTTCAGAAATTTTACATACATTTATAAATTATTTTATAATCCTTTATAATGATTTATAAATTATTTATATATCCTTATAAATTATTTACATACCCTTATAAACCTTTATAAATTATTATAAAACCATTATAAATTGTTTTATAAGGCTTCCTAAATTGTTATAGACTCTTTTAGTTGATTAATAAACCTATACAACTCTTATAATACCCCTTATAAATTCTATTATTAGACTTTATAAATAGTTATAAACTATTTAAATAGTTTTATGAATATTTACTTCTAAAGTTTTGTAAATATTTATAAACTCTTATAAAAGAAGAGTTTATAAACTCTTGAAAAAGATTTACTAACTCTTATTTAAACTGTGCTATGAAGAATATTAAACTCTTATAATATTTTTACAAACCTGTATATGCAGATTCATAAACGTTTATAATTATATTTATAAGACTTTATAAATACATTTATAAGACTTTATAAATGATTTATAAAACTTTATAAATTCTTATTTATAGGAAGACTTATAAAGTTAAAAGAATAAAAATGGTTTATAGACTTCATAAACGTCTTTATAAGACTTTATAAGTGGTTTATATACTGTTACAAATAATTTATAAACATTTATAAATGATTTACAAACGTTATAAATGATTTATAAACCCTTATAAATATTTTATAAGTATTTATAAATGATTTATGAATCTTCATAAATGATTGATAAACATTTATAAATTATTTATAATCCTTATAGAAAACTAAGTTCAAGTTTGTTATACATATCCTTATAGACTGATTTTATAAACTCATATAAATTAATTATACTTCAACTCCATGGCACATGCGGACAATAAGCAAGATTTCACCGCTTCAGAAATTTTACATGCCTTTAGAAATTATTTTCTAATCTTTTATAATGGTTTATAAATTTTATAAAGAGATGATGATACGTGACAGATTCTGAGGCACATGCGGACAGCAAACAAAGCTTCACCGCTTCAGAAATTTTACATACCTTTATAAATTATTTTATAATCCTTTATAATGGTTTATAAATTTTATAAAAAGATGATGATATGTGGCAAATTCTGTGGCACATGCAGACATCAAGCAAGGCTCCACCGCTTCAGAAATTTTACATACCTTTATAAATTATTTTATAATCCTTTATAATTGGTTTATAAATTTTATAAAGAGATGATGATACGTGGCAGATTCTGAGGCACATGCGGACAGCAAGCAATGCTCCATCGCTTCAGAAATTTTACATACCTTTATAAATTATTTTATAATCCTTTGTAATGGTTTATAAATTTTATAAATTATTTTTATATACCCTTATAAATTATTTACATACTCTTATAAACATTTATAAATTATTATACAAACCATTATAAATTATTTTATAAGGCTTTCAAATGGTTATAGACTCTTTTAGTTGATTAATAAACCTATACAACTCTTATAATACCCCTTATAAATTCTATTATTAGACTTTATAAATGGTTATAAACTATTTAACTATTTAAGTTAGATAATCTCTTCATGATATATCTGAGATACATGAGCCAGCTATAAACATTTATACGCTATTATTTATCAACTTTTTCATCTATGAGTTTATATAATCTCTTCATGAAACTAGTATATCTGAGTTTTATAAAAGTTTATAAGGGGTTATAAGTTATATAATCTCTTCATCATGAAACTTATATATCTTAGTTTTATAAAGGTTTATAAGGGGTTATAAGTTATATAATCTCTTCGTGAAACTAGTATATCTTAGTTTTATAAAGGTTTATAAAGGGTTATAAGTTATATAATCTCTTCATGAAACTAGTATATGTAATTTTTATAAAGGTTTATAAGGAGTTATAAGTTATATAATCTTTTCATGAAACTAATATATCATCTTTTTCATCTCTGAGTTTATATAATAATTTATAAAAAGTTAGCTATAAACATTTATACGTTATTATTTATCATACTTTTCATCTCTGAGTTTATATAACCTCCACATGAAACTAGTATATCTAAGTTTTATAAAGATTTATAAGGGGTTGTAAGTTATATATCTCTTCATTAAATTAGTATATCCGAGTTTTATAAATGTTTATAAGGGGTTATAAGTTATATAATCTATTCATGAAACTAGTATATCTGAGTTTTATATAGGTTTATAAGCGGTTATAAGTTATATAATCTCTTCTTGAAACTAGTATATTTGAGTTTTATAAAGGTTTATAAGTAATTTTTTAATAAGTTATAAGATCCTTTATAAAGATTTATATGTTATATAATCTCTTCATGAAACTAGTACATCTGAGATACATGAGCCAGCTATAAACATTTATAAGTTCTTATTTATCAGTTTTTTCATCTCTGAGTTTATATAATCTCTTCATGAAACTAGTATATGTGAGTTTTATAAATTGTTTTATAAGTCTTTCTAAATTGTTATAGATTCTTATGAATGATTTAGGAACTTTTTAGAGGCATGAAGAAATAAATTGTTTACATACATTTTTATAAAAGGTTTATACACTTTTATAAATGATTAATAAGCCTTTATTAATGGTTTTCTAAACCTTTATAAGAACTTTTATGAACTTTATGTGCGTTTTATTAACTCTTATAAATTATTTACATACATTTATAAACCTTATAAATTATATTACAAACTATATAAATTGTTTTATAAGCCTTTCTAAATGGTTATAGACTCTTATAAATGATTTAAAGATCTTCCAACTGATTTCTTTTATAAACATTTATAAACCGTTTATAGACTATATATAAAGTTCTTAAAAGTTCGTCTTCATAGATTGTGCCGAACGAAACACTTCATCTTGTGCCTCATCACAGTGGCAATCTGAAGAGTTTCCACCAGGGATCGATAAAACTCCCACCGAGCCGTTACATGCGTTGTTGGAATCTGAGACAGTCTGCTAGCTAAGGTTGCTTACACACTCCTCGCTACAGGTAGTAGTAGTCTCAAGTACAGACTTTGGCGATAAATTCATTGGAGTGGCTTCAAATAGTATCTTCAGCTCTTCAAACGCACTAGTGAAACAAGGAGTTCTTTCTCTTGCGTAGATTAACACATTCTTCCCTCATTCTCCAGACCTGCGAAAGGAAAATTTGCCTTTGTTGATACCCTTTCAGAGAAGTCTACCAAAAAGTAAAGTGCACAAATCAAAACGAAACCAGTGATCGTTAGCTTATATTATTACCTTTACGTCATCAAAATGATGCCATGTCTCAGAAGCTGATTTCACATAAGCTGAGTGATGGCCAAAATGTATACATATTGGTGTGTCCATCACCAAACGCATACCTGAGGAATCTGAGCAACATATTGCCTCGGATTGACTTGTTTGACATATAATTGACAATCCTTCAATAAAAAGTAAAGCAAATTAAAACAATGAGACTGTATATCATTGTCTCCACTTGGCTAAAGAAAGAAGCTTTCGCACACTTAGATAACAACCAGCACAATAAACAGTATAAATAAACCATCGACAATTCTTAAATCTACATGGAAATTTCGTAGCACAGCCCTCTCAAGTTTCTGTGGAGGCTAAAACGGAATTACAAAAACCACTCTCAATGACACTCACCTTGAGAAGATCAAGAGTATCAGTGGCCATGCGTCCCTTGCTAGGAAGACCTAGACGAATCTGGTTTCTCACAGATACGGCGTCTGTGACTCTGTTCTGAACAGAGCTCTGAGCGTGGGAGGCGCACGAAGTGACCATCCTCACATAAGTCGTGCCGTCGCCGGTCGATCTCGCCACCGTCGTCGCTGATCTAGCCGCCGTCGCCGCTCGAGAAGTCGCGTTGCTGTCGCCGTGATCTATCGAAGATTTCTCTCGAGAAAGAAAGAGATATGAAATTAGATTATAATTGTGAGAGGGTTATTTTTGTCTTTTTCTTTTTAGTGATCTAGGTATTTTTGAAAATGTTATTCTTCTAAGTGTATATATGAAAAGTGGTACCAAATAAAGTGTAATTGTGAAATTTTCATTTGTAATTATATTAAATAAAAAACCAAATATACAACTATAAAATGTAAACATACATTTTCAATACGGTTTTGCATTATTTTTCCATCTATTCTTAATTAAATTATATTGCAAGTAATTTTTAATTTAAAATTATATTGTCATTCTAAATTATATTTTAATGCAAATAATTTATAATTTAATTGCTTGCTGAAGTTTGCAATTACAAAATAATTGTTTTCATTTTCAGAGTAACATTTTGGATAGATATTGATCATCCAAACTTATTAAAAACTAATAACAAAATCATAAAAACACATGATATAAATTTTATGTAGAAACACATATGCTATAACAATAAGTAGGTAAAAATAAAAAAATCAAAGCGCGGGTCAAATCTAGTAGTTCAATTATATTGTATACGCCTCTCATCATCGTGTCAAATATTTGGGCCGACGAAAAATTTCTCATACGAATAATTAATTCTTCTTTTGTTTCATTTCACATTAGATTATGTCAAATGCTTTATAACTATAGATGTACTAGGTGGTTTCCTGCACCTTGTGCAGCAAAAAAAAATTAAATAAATTTTTAACAGATAAATATAAATAATATTTAAAAAAAAATTTATTAATATTCTAATTTTTCTTTTTTTATCAATATTTTAATATAATTTGATTTAATTAAACATAAAATTAAGATAATTTTTTGTTTATTTTAAATTATAGGGAAATTGTACCTCCTACACACCACTTATAGCATAATTGCATCCCCTACCTAAAATCCTCCTAAAATTCCTCCCCCCAACTCTACCATTTCCCCCTCCCCCCTCCCCCCCCCCCCCCCCCCCCCCCCCCCAAACCAATGGTATCTACTTCTTTTGTGTGTATTCAGCTAATTTGCTCTAAATTATATTAAGAATGTGCATGTATATATTTAAAATTATAATCTTATATGGATATTTTTATCTATTTATTTTAATTAAATATATTACATAAATTTGCAAACAATTATATAGTTATCAAAACTTAAAATTAAACAATATTTATAAAAATTTAGATATATAAGAAACTAATGATTTTACAATTACTTTAAAAAAAATTCTAAACAAAATTGTATACATTTTTGAAAATGTTAGTAATAAAATTTTATAATTTAAAAATATATAATTAAATGAAAATTTCGAAATTGTAATGCCATATTTTGAATATATTTATTTTAGTGATTATTTATGAGTTATTATCATATTCTAAGAAATTTTTCAAAAATATAAAATCAACATTAAAGTAATATATGAGTTATTATCATATTTTTAAATTCAAGAATATAAACTAACATTAAATGTAATTGTCCATGTCATATCAAATTATAAGCCATGTCATTTTTTATTAGTGCCATGTCATATTAAATTATAAGAAACTAATGATTTTACTATTAAAATTTTATAATTTTCTAAATAAAATTTTATACATTTTTGAAAATGTTAGTAATAAAATTTTATAATTTAAAAATATATAATTAAATGATAATTTCTAAATTGTAATGCCATATTTGAATATATTTATTTTAATGATTATTTATGAGTTATTATCATATTCTAAGAAAATTTCCAAAAATATAAATCGACACTAAAGTAAAATACAAGTTATTACAATATTTTAAAAAGTTTACCAAAAATATAAACTGACATTAAATGTAATTGTATATGTCATATCAAATTATAAGCCATGTCATCTTTTATTAGTGCAATGTCATATTAAATTATAAGAAACTAATGATTTTATGATTAATTTTCTTATTTTCTAAATAAAATTATATACATTTTTGAAAATGTTAGTAATAAAATTGTATAATTTTAAAATATATAATTAAATGATAATTTAGAAATTGTAGTGTCATATTTGAATATATTTATTTTAATGATGATTTATGAGTTATTATCATATTATAAGAAAATTTCCAAAAATATAAAATCGACATTAAAGTAATATATGAGTTATTACCATAGTTTAAAAAGATTACCAAAAATATAAACTAATATTAAATGTAATTGTACATGTTATATTACATTATAAGCCATGTCATCTTTTATTAGTGTCATGTCATCATTTTTTTGTCGAGAATGATTGTAGTAACGACATGTGTACAAATCAATTCGCAAATAATATATAAAAGATAACTATGATAATAGTTAAATTATAAATACCAGCAAACTTAACCCATAACTAAAAAAATTCTTGTCTAGAAATTATACTTAATAAGTATTAGGGCTCATCAAAATTTTAAACTAATAATTTTGAAGCTACACTTTAAACTAACAGTTTGGTCCAGTAATTACAGTATCCTATGCTTCTCGTAGGAACACATCATAGTTTTCATGAAAAGTGAAACTCAAGACTAATGTACATTGTTTCTGGGCGTGAAATCTGACTTGAGAACATAATGTACATTGTTTTTTTTTTGGTGGGGACATAATGTACATTGTTGTGCATAACTATATATTTCCAGCTTTTTTCCTTTAAACTGTCTTTAGTCTGCGTATTAATATATTAAAAAAAGTAGTTGATAAATATATATATATATATATATATATATATATATATCCAAAGAAAGTATACTCTTCATCTGGTCTTTTTCAGGAGTACACAAAGTTTTCATTTATTTATTTTTGAAAATAGGAGTACACAATCTCAATGCTTCAAAATCAAAGTAACATTAATAAATCATATATATAATGGCTCCCTTTCCTCTCTTCTCATAGCCTCTCTGCGGATTTTAATTATTGTTTGTGGGTCCCGCTTTTTAACCGGTTTAAATCGAGTAGTTGATTGATTTGGTCCGAGTTTGGTGTTCCAGTTTGATTTTAAATTCCTGCATAATCCTATTTGGGCTATAAGGACGTTTGGAAATGTGTTATATTGTTTTTTAGGTGGTTGGGCCTGGCCCTTATTTTTTAAAATATGAAAACGTCGCGTTTTGCCTTACGTCGGCTGGGGAAGTTCATCCCTTTCCAGTAAAATATTCGAACTCTGCGTTTAAGCGTCGGTTTCCATGTTATGTTCTCTTCTAGAACTCAACCTAGCCGTCTCCGCTCTTTTCAGAGGCTTGTCTCTTCGCCTCCCATTCGTTATCTCTTCACCTTCCCTGTAGTTCAATGTATTGTTTTAATTCTACAATAATTGCTAATCCCATTCGATCGAGATGTCGACGTCTCCCTTTCCTTCCTCTCAGATCTATAAATATGAGTGGGTTGAGAGTTCAATACCATCCATCACGTTTGTCCGTTTATCGTTTTATTGAGCGTTGAAAGATTATCAAAAATGCTTCCTCCGCCGCTGTTGGATGGCACTCCGGGTTTGATGCTCTCCGCCTCTGAAGATCTGGCCAGTTCATTGTTGCATGAGAAGGCAAATGTTTTTTTCCTCAGATCTTCTATTTTGTCCAGAGCCGATGATCTAAATGTTTAATCTTTGATTGCAGAATTCGGTGAAATAGGAATTTATCCCTGCTGGTCGGGCCCTTACTACCGTCCAACTTTCCGAGGGGGTTCATTGGTGAAGTTAACTGGATAGAGGAAAGGAGCTGTCGTTCCAGTAAAAAATCAGGGACACATATGTGGTATGATTCATTATTTCTTTGCATGATTGGATTTTGTGCATCGCCATTGCAGTTGAGATTTCAGTTTTGTTTGATAAAAAAGGTAGTTCTTGGGTGTTCTCGGTGGTTGGAGCCGTGGTCGGTATAAACAATCAAGACCGGAGATTGATATATTTGTGGGAACAAGAATTAATAGACTACTATTGAGAGGATGCCAATGGTGGGTGTGATGGAGATACAGCAGCCAACGCTTTGTAAGTTCATTTGTCTTAAGTTAATGAGATGATCAATCACTTCGTACATTTTTCAAAGTTTGGATCATATGCTAAGATGTGAGGAGTCAGAGTTTCATTTTGCTTTTTTAGTTAATGAGACGAATCACTTTGTCTTTAAAAGCCTACCTTTTTCCAGTTTCACAGCTTTATCTCGAGAGTCTGCAAACCTGACTCATTACATCTCACTGCCTCCAGAGGTCCTCTTGAAATATTAATCTCTGCTTTTACATCTTCAGCACCACTCCTCTCACTCTCTCGAATTAATTCGGCCATCTCATCCTCCAATATAACCGATTGAAGCTCCCCCTATACATGGCTTCGTTGCTTGGGATTAAGTGTCATATCGAAATGAAGTCCCAAAGATCTCTCTCTGTCAAGCACAAAATCCATTAATGGCGAAATTGTTACTCTGCTTGGCGAGGTCAGTGCTATCAAGAGCACAATCAATGATGGGACACACTGAACACAACGTGTTATGCTAGGTCTACAAAGGTACTCACTTTAGTTGGAACTCCAATGTTTGGCATCTCTTACAATTTTGGAAGCTATCTTATTTTCCATTTATCTCAATGTCATTGATACTTTGCAGGGCTGTGAATGTGTATATTATATCAGTCTGTTGGCTTAGCTTTCTCGCATTTCAAAACAATCTCGAAACCTACGGCTCTGAGCCAAAAGTTTTCTTGGTCAACATCATCAGTCCCTACGTTTTTGGAGGTGAGGAAACTGGGTATTTATAATCTGTCTTGCATTTAATCAAAACTTCAAACGCATTATTTGTAATAGCTTGTGTTTACAAACAGCCATATCATTCCATAAACTAACTTCCCATAGCCAAAACTTTTTTATATGCAGAAGGTGGTAGCTATCTATTTCTCAAGAGGCATCTGGAACCCACATATACTTTGATCTGAGACAGTTGCCAGAAAAGAACTCTAATCTCTAATATGATAATTAAATAGCTACCACCTTCTGTACATAAAAAATCCTTGGCAATTGATATAATCTTGCAAATTTGGGCTGACAGAAACCAGACGGCCTTTTCATCAAAGCTGCTTTATGCCCAGAAAAGAGAACCTCTCATCATAACTGACCTTAACCAATATGTTCTCACATCTAAATTTCAGGTCAGCTTAACCAAATCTAATATTAAAGTTGGTTCTCGACAAGGAAGTAATGAAACGTGAAACGGAGTTGAGATACAAAGAAAAGAAACTCAAACACGTATGCAAGTTCGATTCATGATTAAATGTTTGAGTTGTAGTAGTATTGGGAAAAATATTTGTATGTATCTCGCAAAGCACGCGCTGACATAAGAAAATGAGTGAAAAGAAAATTCGTGAAAGCTGATGACAACTATTACTATGACCCATCATCACCAACCATGAAATCAATGAGTTTTCTCTTCCCCTAAAACAACGTATGTCTTCTTCTCATTATGACGATAAATTTATATATGAATACTCTTATACGTGGAGTGGAGAAAGTACAGTCCCAAAACAGATTATCGCGAGATTCTCGGATAAGTAAGCCAAACTCTTTATCTTTTTTTCCTATAGTTTTATTTTGCATCGAGGAAAAAGTCAAAATGTTGCAGCATGGAAACGTTGGACACCTGCACGAAGAATGCTTAGACATAGTGAAAGTAACGAATTGGGTGGAAGGGTGAAAATATAGCAATTTTGCTTCTTTTTTTTTACAAAATTGAGCTCTTTCGTTTTTATTTTCTTTTTAATGTTTTCGGCCTTTCTGTACAAAGAAATTCATATTTGTTTTATTTACCAATAATTTTATAGCTTTTTGATAAATACAGTGTCAGTGATTACGATCTTATTTCATTCTTTATCTTTAGATATTGGATGATTTCAAATGTTTGTTTTAAACACAAGTAAACACTAATTAAAAATAACAAAAGAAAAACCAACCAAGTAAACGATAATAAACATTAGTTTCATATATGTTAACAAAAAAAAACATTAATTTCGAATAACACAACATCCAATAAACACCACAACATAGACTATTCTGCGACAACAACAAAAACCATACACTACACGAAACACATAAAATAATCACACGTCAATAGCCAACCTCAAACCTATGAAAATACAAATACTTACAAATCAAAGACCATCGAAGCACGACATCATCTTCATCTATACCTTCAAATATATATGTAGATATAATTATACCACCGACCCCCGCGCCAGCGGGGGGTTGCGCCCCTAGTATACTAAATTCGATTTCAGATTATCTATTCATACATAATCTCTAGACTCTAGTGATATCAAATTATAAGCCATGACATCTTTTATTAGTGCAATGTCATATTAAATTATAAGAAACTAATGATTTTATGATTAATTTTCTAATTTTCTAAATAAAATTGTATACATTTTTGAAAATGTTAGTAATAAAATTGTATAATTTTAAAATATATAATTAAATGATAATTTCGAAATTGTAATGTCATATTTGAATATATTTATTTTAATGATGATTTATGAGTTATTATCATATTATAAGAAAATTTCCAAAAATATAAAATCGACATTAAAGTAATATATGAGTTATTAACATAGTTTAAAAAGATTACCAAAAATATAAACTAATATTAAATGTAATTGTACATGTTATATTACATTATAAGCCATGTCATTTTTTATTAGTGTCATGTCATCATTTTTTTGTCGAGAATGATTGTAGTAACGACATGTGTACAAATCACTTCGCAAATAATATATAGGAGATAACTATGATAATAGTTAAATTATAAATACCAGCAAACTTAACCCATAACTAAAAAAATTCTTGTCTAGAAATTATGCTTAATAAGTATTAGGGCTCATCAAAATTTTAAACTAATAATTTTGAAGCTACACTTTAAACTTACAGTTTGGTCCAGTAATTACAGTATCCTATGCTTCTCGTAGGAACACATCATAGTTTTCATGAAAAGTGAAACTCAAGACTAATGTACATTGTTTCTGGGCGTGAAATCTGACTTGAGAACATAATGTACATTGTTTTTTTTTTGGTGGGGACATAATGTACATTGTTGTGCATAACTATATATTTCCAGCTTTTTTCCTTTAAACTGTCTTTAGTCTGCGTATTAATATATTAAAAAAAGTAGTTGATAAATATATATATATATATATATATATATATATATATATATATATATATATATATATATATATATATATATATATATATATATCCAAAGAAAGTATACTCTTCATCTGGTCTTTTTCAGGAGTACACAAAGTTTTCATTTATTTATTTTTGAAAATAGGATTACACAATCTCAATGCTTCAAAATCAAAGTAACATTAATAAATATACTAAATTCGATTTCAGATTATCTATTCATACATAATCTCTAGACTCTAGTGATACGTGTATATTATGTAATCATGTCAAAACAATTATAATGCAAAGTGCAAATTGTATTTGCTAACACAGCTTCGTTATGTTTAGTTTAGTGGATTAATCTGTCAACAATAAACGATTTTTTTTTTTGGAATGATTAATTTATCTCTCAACAATCAATTTGCAATTTGTTTAGGTTTATGATTATCAGACGTTGTAGGACTCCTGTTATATATATACCACGCCTCCTCTATTCAAAGTTCAAAGTTTAGGGTTTTCTCTTCTTCTCCATACCAGTTAGTTGAACGATATTTGAGATCATGGGTATGATTAGTGATTTACCTGATCAGATGCTCCTTGAGATTCTCTCGTGGCTTCCAACGACAGAAGTGGTGGCCACAATGCTTTTGTCCAAACAGTGGAAGTTTCTCTGGAAGCAAGTGCCAAAACTTTATTATAATTATAGTGAACACGAGGGCAAAGACTTTTCAGAGTTCGTGAGCAAGTCTTTGAAGTCACAAGTGGCATCAAGTTTAAAAAGTCTCAAGTTATCGGTCAGTCCTTATTGCAACTCGAGGGATGTTAAAAATTGGATTGATTTAGCAGTTTCGCGGTCTGTGCTTGAGCTCGAAATCGACTTTACCGCTGCCCAAAACCCGATGATCACGGCTCTTCCAAAGAGTTTGTACACTTGCGGGACACTAAGCTGTCTGAGGCTAAAGGCTCTTGTACTCGATGATATACCTGAAGACTATCCAATCTGTCTTTCGTCACTTAATTATTTGTACATCTCCGTGTCGATTCAAGTGTCGGCTGACAGATTTATTGGCAAGCTCTCTGCTGGTGCTCCTCTTCTCAAAAAGACAGTGGTGCAAGGTCCTGTCTATGGTGATCAGTTTCTTGATTCTATGACAAGTTATAGCGAGCTGAGGAGCTTTACAACGTGCTTAACAGAGGTAAAAAAAACGGAATAATTCTATTTTTGCTAATTTACAATCTATTGAAAATATATAGAACTCACTCGTACGCTAATTAACTCAAATGCAGTGGGGTCCCACCGTTGACTCTACCTTTGATAAGCTTGAGCATTTGTGTATGTGCACATGTTCCTCTGGATGGTGCGATTTGTTAATCAATTTTCTTCAACGTTCCCCTATATTACGCCATCTCCAGCTAATTAAGGTACTTTTTTTTTTGAGAACTTGATAATGAAACTAGAGCTTGTTCATATGATCTATGTATATCTTCTTTTTTTTTTCTCTCCTCAGTCTTGCAACTCGCGGCCTCCTTATGGGAATCAACCAGGTTTTACTAGTACTACTCATGTTCCGGAATGTTTGTCAACAACGCTTCAGACCTTGGAGTGGAGAGATTATGCAGAAACTGAATTTGACATGCCGGTAGCCTCTTTTCTCCTTAAGAACGCTACACGTTTATCCGAGGCCAAGATCTTCCTCGAAAATGCTGCTGGTTCAATTGAGAAGCTTAGAATCCGCACTGCCCTGGCAAAGTTACCTAGAGGTTCACCTATATGTCATCTTAGCTTCGGGAATTAAATTTCAAATTTCATTATTTTGCTTACAACTGCATATTAATGTTTTAGAAAGTTCATCCTCTCTCCATATAGGTTTCTTCTGCTATTCATGTTGTTTTTTTGTCCTATCGCGAACTAACTTACTTTATCTCAAAGCTTAATGATCTTTAAGCCAAGAAACAGAAACGAAGTTATATTTTCTTACGTTTTCTTGTCACACAAGTTATTAATTCAAGGAAGTACAGCAAAAAGAGATAGTCTGAATCTGATACGTTCTTGAGACGAAATGGAGTTAAACTTATAAAGTCACTTTCGATGAGTTTCCTTATTAACTGAGTTAACAGACACGCGTGAGTGATCCGGCTAGCCAAGCCATTCTCTTGAAGAGGTCCGGCTGAGGTTTATAAGCAAATGCTAGTCAAATGGCACGGTCCAATCACCGCGTGTACCCACGGGCCGTGCGATAAGTCCATCCAAGTGCACCTTCTTGCATCTTGCGACAAATCCACTTGTTCCATCTCCTCTTTTTTTTTTTCTTGGTGATCAAAGAGAAATAATTGTAACTTACTACTAATCAAGACCATATTTTCAATATCAGATTAATAAATAGCGGTGGAGATCCTTCAATTGTAATCATCAAGCAAATTAATTATTCAATCTAGAGCACTATTCACTATTCTTTCATTTTCTGAATTCTTTTACGCATAAGGGTCTGATCATCCAAAACTAAGTTCGTGCACGTGGTATCAGAACCACACTTTTGTTCAGGTGAACAATCTAACGGAAAAAACCAGAACTGAATGGAATCTAAAATTACTTCGGATATATATAAGTTGGTTCCCAATTTTGTTACCCGAATTAAACCGAAAATAAAGTAACCGAACTAAAACCACATTGAACTTTCTAAATATCCTAACGGATTCTACACCTCCAGAACAGAAAAAATAAACCTGAATCGAACCGAGAACCAAATGCTCAGGACTACTTGGATTTATGTAAGCCAGAAGGTGAGGGTGGACTTGGCCGTCGTTCGATAGGGGAGATAAAGGTGAATCGGCTTAAACTTAAACTTATATGGAGAATGATTTCGACTCAATGATTGTCGAGGTGTTGGAGCCGCAAAATTCAATAAGATTACTTGAATCTATTTAAGTATCGCTTTTTTTTCTTTTTTTTGTGCAATTATCTAAGTATCTCTCTAATACATTGAATTAGTATCTTATTATTTTTCTCAACTGTAAGCAATGTTTCAAGCGTGTGATATATATTATATCTTACTCAATTTGTACTTCAATTATATTGTATACACGTCTATCATCATTGTGTCAAATCTTTGGAGTTTGGACCGACGAAAAATCATCTGATATGAATCATTACTTGGAAAAAGGTTGCCAATGACTTCAGTTTTACATTTTCTTGTTTCATTTCACACTAGATGATATTTTGTTTTTGTTTCTTCTTTTTGCTAAGAAGATGATATATTTTGTTAGTTTCAAAAAAGAGATGATATTTTGTTATCAGTTGTTGTATTTCTCTAGTCTTCCAAAATATTAGTTAACTAATTAAATTCCAACAAGTTTAACCCATAAATTGAAAAAAAATCTTGTAGATAGAGTGAAAAGTAGAGTATTAGGGGCCATCAAAAATTAAAACTAATGATTTGGAAGCTACACTAAACTAACAGTTTGTTAATAGCTACAATTCTCTAAAACGGATTTGTGCCTCTCGTGGGAACACATCATAGATTCTCATGAAAAGTAAAACTCAAGAATAATATTTGTTTCAAGAGGTAATATATCAGCTTTCTTTTCTAACCAACTGTCTTTAGTCTGCGTATTAATATTTTTCAAAGAAAGTATACTATGCATCTGGTCTTTTACAAGAGTACACAAACTTTTTATTTTTTATTTTTTTTTTTAATAAAAAAGTACAAAATCTTAATGCTTTAAAATTTAAGTAACGTTAATAAATATACTAAATTCGTTTTCAGTTGATATATTCATACATAATCCATAACGATACGTGTGAGTACACACATAGAAAACCCGGACCTCACGAGGAACGTAAAACCCTCCATGAAACGAGGTGGTCAGTAACTTGGAACACAAGTTTCACCAACTGTACTGCCCACTTATCCTGCCGCCAAATTCCCATTCAACTCACACACAATCTCCAAAAAGCGACTATACCTTTAAAAGGCACTATAGAGCCCACCAACACAATACTCTTCAATCCAACAATGGCTTTTGGAAACATCGTCCAAGAACCAGACAGAGAGATCCTAAAGAACGTTTGGGAGAACTTCATCAGGAAACCAGAAACCGACGATACAAGATCAGTCCACGTTCAAGAAGTTTCCACAACTTGGGAAGCCTTGCCAACCCTTGATGACATACCAAAAGACTCCAAAAGAAGCCTTCCAGGCCTAGATTATATGTCGATGGAGGCCAAGGATTGGACAGAGATTCTCGACTCAGTTGCTTCCTTCCCAAGCGAAACCAACCATGACCTGTTATTAACAAAACCTACCGGTTCAAGCTCTTTGTCTTCTCCGGTTTCTTGCAAAGCAAGGAAATACAGGGGAGTAAGGAGGCGTCCGTGGGGGAAGTTCGCAGCAGAGATAAGGGATTCGACGAGAAACGGTGTTAGAGTTTGGCTCGGGACGTTCCACACAGCAGAAGAAGCAGCTATGGCTTACGATAAAGCCGCGGTCAGAATCAGAGGCATCCAAAGAGCTCACACAAATTTTCAACTCGAGACGGTTATAAAAGCTATGGAAATGGATTGCGGCTCAAGTTACTACCAGATAAACTATTCAAGTACGTCTCAACCTTTAAGAAACTACCGTGAAACCACCGGAGGAAAAGAGGCGATTAGGTCCTATCATGATGATAGAGTTGCTGAAGGGAGGATGGTCGACAACAGTTGTGCCTTTAGTTATTGTTCGACTCAGGAATGCTTGGACATCTGTGGAATGGTTGGGGATGAAGAAGCTTGGTTAGGTTCAAGAAAGAGACAAAGAAGAGATGAAGACTGTATAACGTTTCAAGAAGTTGAGACTGATGAGAAGAAGAAGATGGATAGCAGGGGAGAAGAGAAATGTGATGCGTTTGGTTTGTTTGAGTTTGAGGAATTTGGAAGTGATTATTTGGACACGTTGTTATCTTCTTTTTGACTGGAAAATACAACATTACAGACTACAGGTTTTTAAATATTAGTAATAACTAAACATACATATACATGTATACTATTAATATGTAATCATGTGAAAACAATTTATTTATTTATTCTAATGTAAAGGGGCTAGCCAATTAAGTTTATTCTTTCTATACTATGTAATCATGTAAATATAATTGATTTTCACAATCAAAACTTGATATATGTAATCTGTTATATTAGCTGATATTTGATAATGTTAGTTTGAATCATTTCTCCAGTGATGTAGAGCAAACCTATCTATAAAATTGAGGTTGAACCAGGAAAATGAAAGTGTTCGAAAAACAAAGAAAAAAAAAAACAAAGGAAAAATGAAAATAAAATTCTGTAAGCGTAAATAGGTAGAGAAAACAGGGGTAGAAATGGAATTTAGGGAAAGCGCCTGAGTTTTAATCAGAATCAGATTCCCACTAAAACCCTAAAGCTCCAACCTTTTCACTCCCTTCGTCGTCATCGTGCTCCCAAGCTTCAATCCTGAGTTATCTATAATCATCATAAATGGAGCTCAATTTCTCTTCGATGACATTAACCAACAGCCGCCTCATACCCACCTCCGGAACACTCTTAAACAACGCACCAAAATCACTCTGCTTAGCTTCTCACACTCTGCTTCCCACAGTTTCATTCTCCCTTGCTTCTCCTGATTCTCTCAAGCTAACGAATTCAAGAAAGGTAATCTAATTGTTGGTTTATATCGAAACGCTGTGTTTTGGATGTAATCTAATTGTTTCCGATGCGAATTGGCGAATAAAATGGATACTCTTTAGGTGATAGCAATGGCTGCAGGAAGCTCAAGAGACTTGGAGCTGTCGAGCTTAACGGCGTTATCGCCTTTGGACGGACGTTACTGGGGGAAAGTTAAAGACTTGGCTTCTTCCATGAGCGAGTTCGGTTTGATCTACTTCAGAGTACTTGTCGAGGTATCTATCTGCTTTTCTGATTGGAAGGGTGATTATTAAGATTCATTGATTTGAGAAGAAGATTGTTTCTTGTTTGCTAGATTAAATGGCTTATCAAGCTATCAAAAATCCCTCAAGTCACCGAAGTCCCAAGCTTTACCAAAGAAGCTGAGTCTTACTTGCAAGGGATCGTCGATGGGTTCAGCATGGACGACGCCTTGGAAGTCAAGAAGATCGAGAAAGTAACCAACCACGACGTGAAAGCCGTTGAGTATTTCTTGAAACAAAACTGTGAATCACACTCAGAGATCGCCAAGGTTCTTGAGTTCTTCCATTTCGCTTGCACATCTGAAGACATCAACAATCTCTCCCACGGTCTGATGCTTCAAGAAGCACTCACTTCCGTTATACTCCCATCAATGGATGAGCTCATCAAGTCAATCTCTCTCATGGCTAAGGAGTTTGCATATGTCCCCATGCTCTCACGAACTCACGGACAGGTTATAAACAAAAAGACCACCCTCGTCATCTCTTTGTTAGTTAAAGCAATGTTTCATGGTTTTTGATTTGGTTTCTTCTTCTAATCCAGCCGGCTTCACCTACAACGTTAGGCAAGGAGATGGCGATTTTTGCAGTGAGGTTAAGCGAAGAGAGGAGATACCTTGCGGAGACCAAGATCAAAGGGAAGTTTGCAGGTGCTGTTGGGAACTACAACGCTCATATTTCAGCTTATCCTGACATCGACTGGCCTCATGTTGCTGAGGAGTTTGTTACTTCTCTCGGTTTAACATTTAACCCATACGTCACTCAGGTATACTTTTATCTTTGTTACAGTTTCATTGTATATATATATCACTGAGTGATTGTTTCTTATGTTTTTGTTCTTGCAGATTGAGTCTCATGACTATATGGCTAGACTTTTTAACACGATCAGCCAGTTCAACAATATCTTGATCGATTTCGACAGAGATATATGGAGCTACATATCTCTAGGTTACTTCAAGCAGATAACTAAAGCTGGTGAGATCGGATCGTCGACAATGCCTCACAAAGTCAATCCTATTGACTTTGAGAACAGTGAAGGGAACCTAGGGAAAGCTAACGCGGAGCTTACTTTCCTCAGCATGAAGCTTCCCATTTCAAGAATGCAGGTTCGAGCATTTCTCCATTTACTCTGTATCTCTTCTTCTAGAGCAATGTGTGTGAATATAAGCTAAGCCTTAGAACAAATTTACTATGTGCAGCGTGACTTAACTGATTCAACTGTGTTGAGAAACATGGGTGGAGCTTTAGGACACTCTCTTCTCGCTTACAAGAGTGCGATTCAAGGAATCAGGAAGCTTCAGGTATTATTCCCGTAAGCCCTAAGATATGTTTCCACTTGTCAACCATAGGGCTAAGAATGTTTCTTGATGTAGGTTAATGAAGCTCGGTTAAAAGAAGATTTGGATCAAACTTGGGAAGTCCTCGCTGAACCCATACAAACTGTAAGTTTTCTGTTGACTTTCTAGTCTTCTACAACGATCTAGTTACTCCCCAAGTAGTTCATGAAATTGTCATATGGTGTATTATCATAAAAAGGTGATGAGGAGGTACGGTGTTCCAGAGCCGTACGAGAAGCTGAAGGAGCTAACAAGAGGAAGAGCTGTGAATGAAGAAAGCATAAGAGAGTTTATCAAAGGTTTGGATTTGCCTGAAGAAGCAAAATCTCAGCTTTTGAAGTTAACTCCACACACATATGTTGGTGCTGCGGCTTCGTTGGCTTTGGCCGTTGATGAAGCTTTGCACTTTGGACATTGATGATGATCAAATTGGTGATACGGTGTGATGTTGTATTATTATTTGTCTCTTTTCCAAACGAATGGGGATAGAAAAACAAGAGTCCATTCATAGATTTAAATGGTGAGAATAATCTTGTACTGTTATGTTTCCTCTTTCAGATTTTTGACATCATCAGATAAAATCCAATCCACTCTCTTTTGATCTAGAAGTCTTGAATTATAAGTTGTTGCCCTGTATTTTATTTATTTATTTATAATCATTGTCGTTCAATGATTCTCAATACCAACAAAAAAAAAATCTTGTTAGTTAATTCTTTTCTTTTGATCTAAACGTTTTTTTTTTCTTATAATCAAGTGTTTATGGATCAAAATCTAGACAATATGAATGCTAAGATCTTTTTGTCATATTCAGAGCTTTATTATGTACTTCTTTTCAATGATACCATTTACATGAACACATATGTTTTGTTTTGTCTAATCGCAAATAAATATTACAAGATCTGTGTACATTTCTAGGAAAAGAATCTCATTACTTGTAGAGTTGGCAAAGATCTACTTAGTTCTCAACTCAGTTAAAACATGTGTCTCAACAATCTCAACTCTACTTCATATCTTAACTATTTTTTCACAACAATATATTCAAATATGAACACAACAATTTATTAATACCATGTAAAGTTCCATTTTAAGAAAATATTTTCCTACATATATATATTTTCTCCTTAAAGGCGTTCTATTTTCCTACATATTGCTATCATTTTATTTATGGAAAGTTTCCTAGCGATTTAATTTGATCAAACCTATTTATACTGAAAAAAAAACTGTTTATACTGAAGAAATATTCCTTGCACCCAACAAATACATTTTCTCGTTGCAAGTGTATTTGTTCTACGTTTACCAGTTCATGGCAGCCATAAACCTCGATATTTCGTCATACATGTTTGTTCTCTAATCTTTTCAACCACTTTCAAATCGTATACATTATAGATCTACTAGATAAGGACCCGTGCGTTGCACGGATTTCATCTGAAGTTTTAATTTCTCAACATCATAAAAACAATGAATTTTTTTTTCACATTAATTATTGGATTTTTCAATATATATTGGTGTAAGACTTACTACAGTAATAATAATGTGTTTTCTTTTGATTGGTATTTTTATTTCAATAATTATGATGTTAAATAGCATATAACTTTTTTTAAAAACTATTTCACTTTTAATTATTCTTTAAATAATATTAATCGAATTTTATTGAAAGATATATAATCATAAATTTTCTATATTTTGTATATTGCTTAAGACAAAGAAAAAATAGCGTAATTCAAAATATTAATATTACACGACATCAATCAATATGTATTATTGATAGCCAACTAAATATTAAATATATTGCTAAATAAACGTCTATATTGTTTACTTTAGCAATAATGTTGTGACTTTAACCTCTATTAAGTACTGATTATAATTCCCGTTTCAAAAATATTTTTGCCTAAGCTAGTTATTAGTAACATTTTTTCCATTGCAAAGTTCCTTATTAGCATGACTGGAACACTTATTTAAAGATTATATTTGTGATTTAGAATCCATAAAAATTTCAACATATTAACAACTAATATGTTGAAATGACTGGAGCTTGATTTGGTATCTAATTGTATTACCCTTTGGTTTATGGTTTTTAACAGAAAATTAACAATTTAGATTGGAAAGTTGATTATTTAAATAATTATTCTACAATTTCTTTTACTAAAGTAAAATTACTATCAAATAATATTTTACAATTGCCTTTTGATTAGGATTTTAAAATAGAATTTAGAAAGGAAAACTGATTATTTGAATAATTATTCTACAAATCTTTTTTTTAGGATTTGAAGAAAGGAAAACTAATTTTAAAAATTCTTTTAAGAAATTTTTATTTTATGATTTTAGAAAAGAACAGTTACTAACAAATAATTCTATCAATATTTTTTTTACAATTATCATTTATTTAGGATTTAAAAAAGAAAATTAGTATTAAATAAATTATTTTACAAATATTTTTTCTTTTGATTTTTTTTATAAAATGAAAATGTCGAAAAAATATTTTTAAATAACTTTTATTTTTTAAAAAAACAAAAATCGTTATTATAATCAAAAAAATATTTTATAATTATCATCTATATAAGATTTTGAAAAATGAAAATTAGCATTAAATTAATGGTTTTTAAAATAAATTCTTATTTTATGATTTTAGAAAAGAACAGTTACTAACAAATATTCCTATCAATGATGTTTTACAACTATAATTTATTTAGGATTTTAGAAAAGGAAAATTAGTATTAAATAAATTATTTTACAATTATTTTTTCTTATGATGTTTTTAAAATAAAATGTCGAGAAAATTAGTTTTAAATTATTTTTTAAACAATAATCGTTATTACTATCAAAAAAGGATTTTAGAAAATGATAATTAGTATTAAATAAATTATTTTACAAATATTTTTTCTTTTGATTTTAGAACATGGAGAATATTTTATTTATTTCTTATTTTATGATTTTAGAAAAGAACATTTACTAACAAATAATTCTATCAATAATCTTTTACAATTATCATTCATTTAGGATTTAAGAAAATGAAAATTAGTATTAAATAAATTATTTTACAAATATTTTTTCTTTTTATTTTTTAGAAAATGAAAATTTCGAGAAAATTATTTTTAAATAATTTTTTTTAAAAACAATAATCGTTATTACTATCAAAAAGTATTTTATAATTATCATCTATTTAGGATTTTGAAAAAGGAAAATTAGCATTAAATTAATTGTTTTTAAAAGAAATTCTTATTTTATGATTTTAGAAAGGAACAATTATTATCAAATTATCCTATCAATAATGTTTTACAATTATCATTTATTTAGAATTTTAAAAAAGGAAAATTAGTATTAAATAAATTATATTACAATTATTTTTTCTTATGATTTTTTTTAGATAAAAATGTCGAAAAAATTACTTTTTTTTTAAAACAATAATCGTTATTACTATCCGAAAAAGATTTTAGAAAATGAAAATTAGTATTAAATAAATTATTTTACAAATATTTTTTCTTTTGATTTTTTATAAAATGAAAATGTCGAGAAAAATATTTTTAAATAATTATTATTTTTTTAAAACAATAATCGTTATTACTATCAAAAAATATTTTATAATTATCATCTATTTAGAAAATTAGTATTAAACAAATTATTTTACAATTATTTTTTCTTATGATTTTTTTTTAAAATGAAAATGTCGACAAAATTACTTTTAAATCAGTTTTTTTTAAAAAATAATCGTTATTACTATAAAAAAACTTTTATAGTTATCATCTCGTTAGGATTTTGAAAAAAGAAAATTAGTATTAAATTAATTATTTTAAAAATATTTTTTTGTATAGGATTTTTAAAAAGGAAATTTTCTAAAAAAAAATACTATTTGATAGTTTGACACATGTCATAATCTTAAATATATAATTGACATGTGTCGCGATCATGTTAATTAGTAACTTTGAAAACTAAGCTTTATATAATAAGATTGCTTGGTCATGCATTTTATTAATAACAAATCATTGATCTTATTCAAGAAAACTTAAAAAGATAAACAAAACCAATAAGTTTTATTCGTTTGCCACTACCCCTAATTTTGATTTCATTACAAACACACATCATTATCATATGATCATTACAACACCTCTTTAAGATTTTTATTACATCGATCAGTGATCTTTATTTTCATTCTGGATAACTGAAAAAAAAAATCAATTTAATGGGAGAGTACAGACCCGACGAGGACTACGATTATCTCTTCAAACTAGTCTTGATCGGAGACTCCGGCGTCGGAAAAACCAACCTTCTGTCTCGATTCACCAAAAATGAATTCTGTGCCGAGACTAAGTCTACCATTGGTGTCGAGTTCGCCACGAGAAGCGTTCGTGTCGACGAGAAAATCATCAAAGCTCAGCTTTGGGACACCGCCGGTCAAGAAAGGTAAACAAATCATCAGTGTTCTGTTTCTTTTTCTTGTTTATATGCTGTTTTACTGCCGGTTAATAATTGCAAACGTTACCGAAGAAACCAAACCAAAATGCTTAACCCGTAACTGAGCCAGTATATGTTTTTCTGTTGTTGTTAAGCAAATGAGCCAGTATATGTTTATTTTTCAATTTATCAAATTTGTAACCAATTAGTCTGCCATATAAATAAAATCGAAATTGATTTCAGAAAATAGTTAAATAAACCAAAACTTGTTAGAGTTCTGTAAATTACATAGGTGTGTATCGGCATAAGATATTATGAATTTTTTTAAATAAATAGGTTTATCGATCTGGTTTCAGTTTCCAATAATTCGATGACACGAAAAAAACCCCTATACTAAACCGTTATATCTTTGTTTTTATAGGTTATCATAATTTATGTGTCTTCTTTTTGTGTTGTTTTTTTCTCTGGCTTTATTCTTGAGCAATTTCGTTTTGTTGTTATATAGATACAGATCAATCACGAGTGCATACTATAGAGGAGCAGTAGGAGCTCTTCTTGTTTACGACATAACTCGACACATAACGTTTGAGAACGTTGAACGATGGCTTAAGGAGCTTCGTGACCATACCGATGCCAACATCGTGATCATGCTTGTCGGAAACAAAGCTGATCTCCACCACCTTCGTTCAGTTCAAAAGGACGAAGCTAAATCTTTCTCTGAAAGAGAGAATATGTTCTTTATGGAAACTTCTGCCCTTGATGCTACAAATGTTGACCAAGCCTTCACTCATGTCTTGGCTCAGATCTATCGTGTTATGAGCCGTAAAGCTCTTGATGGCAGTGGAGATCCAACGTTTTTTTCTACAGGACAGACCATTGATATAGGTAGCAAAGATGATGTTTCTGCTGTTAAATCATCTGGTTGTTGCTCAGGTTGAGATTTTCTGAATTTATAATTTTGCTGTTAAAGTTGAATTCACAAATCATATATGTATTGAATTGGATAAGACTTGGTCTTGAAACTAAACTGAATGGTTAGACTCAATAGTTTTTCTAGAACTGAACCAAAACCCCGAAAAATGTAAACATCAATACTATTAAAACAGAATGCCTTTTTTTTAGGTACCCTTATGTTTTGAAAGTATTTACAGATATGTGCCACTAAATTATTTAAACCTATGCTTTTTATTATTAAATATATTATCGATAATTTTTAAATCCAACTGTAATTCTTTTCTTTTTTCTTAAATTCCAATTCGAACAACCCTCACGTTTAATTGTAGAAAAAGCTTATCACTGTCACATATTGAAATTACCTCATATATCATTAAACTATACATTATTATACACATCAGTGTTTCTCATGTTCCAAAACACGCTCTCGCCGGTCGTTTAAACACCAGTGAGACGCTCAGAGACGGTTGGCCACAAAATTGGTTACGACAATTTTTTTTGGTTTTTTCGAATGTTTTGAGAGTGTACAATGAGATATCAGATGATATATCTATGAGTTAAATCATAAAATATGAAATTTTGATGAATTAGGTGAAAATATCTTCATAGCCGCCATTGAAGTGCAGTAGAGATCGCAAGATCTGGAGAAAAAATTAGGAAAGACGAAAGCAAATTGACGACATTACCCTTCATTAAAAGTTTTTTTCTTTAAAAAAATAAATATAAAACGCCCCTTGGTTCGAACTCAGGTACAGTGGTGTGGATGAACGCTTCAGAACAACTTGACCATCATAAACTACTGTTTAGATTTTCATTTAGAAAACTTATTAACTATCAGATTTTTTAAAAATATTCATAACTAATCCCTGATTGTGACCAACTGCCCTACTCACGCATAACACAACTCCCACATACATATAATACCTTTTTCACTCTTCTGAAACATTACCAATAGACATGCTACAAAATGCAAACATAACCATAATATAACTAAAATTTTTAATAACAGATTTGACAAAATAAAAACGACAAAATATTTTGCAACCTACACTTGTCTCTGTTTCACAAATCCAAACTATCAGAATCTCATAGTTATCCTATTTTGTGTAACATATTTTGTTTTAGCAACTAGAATATCCAACTTTTTTTTTAAATATCCAACTTTTTTTAACAACTAGAATATCTCATAAATATCCAACTTTTTTTAACAACTAGAATATCCAACTTCTTTAACAAAAAGTTGGATATTCTTTGTATATCCCATAAATAAGTTGTATTGTTTATTTAGAAAATCAATAATATAATAGATTTTATCCGACTATAAAATCTGTTTTACCATGATATCCTAATATATTCTACTACGTCAAAATAACCATATAATTAAAGTACCTTGATTGACTTTTCTGTACGTATCAACTTATAGTATATTCACTGGTTTATGTATCGTTATTTAGAAACAAGTTTAAATGAGAATTATAAAAATAATAATATTAAACAATCAGTTTGTTACCATATTTTTCTGATTTTCAGTTGACTTCCTTAAGATTTGAGTTTGGGCATCAAAGTCGTCGTCCATATATATAACTCTACCTGTTCATTCTATATACTCACCCTAAAATCTAACTTTACACATATCACAGCCAATATGTTTCCTCTTTAAAGCATAGAGATTATTTTTGCAGATCAGAATGTTAGTAATATTCGCAGTCACCAACATGGTTTAGTTTAGTCTGATTTATAATATGTATGTTGAAGTTTTCGTTTGTTTCTGAAATAGTATTCTTCATATGCAGGGTTTAAAAATACATGCAACATGTAGAAAGAACAGTCTTGATCATTTGAGAAATATGTCGTGTTGGTGACTTGAAAATTATTGAAATATTTTCTTTTAGCAACTGGTGGCTACAGATCAACATATTATTTATAAAATGTCTTTTGTGGCAACACTTCCATTAAAGTATTTGATTATGTCGATGATGATTTCTTTCTTTCATTGATCAATTTCGATAAGATTATGAGTGGTGAATTGGACACCAGTTTCTTGATAAGTCATTCTGATTTCTCTTTACATAATACACTGTTCATTTTAATAAAGTTTAATTTGATATTTTTAATGTTTTCGCAGATGCATTTGACAAGCCATAGACGTTGGTGAATTAAAGACGGTTGTTTATCTTAGAAAAGAGATAACCAAAACTGATTTCACTCTTGAGACATCAAGTAAGTTTATTTTTAAATTAACAACAGAGCTTGTGGTTGCATTGGTGATTTTCCGAATCAATAGTTATAGACTTATAGTGTCAAAATCTCATATAAAAATAATAAATTTATATTTTAATTTGAAGCTTTAAAATATAAGTAAAATTAATATCAGAAGATTATGTAAATGAATTATCTTATTTTCATAAAAAAAAATATTTTTATGAAAATACATATATATATATATATATAATTTCTAATTTTACGTAAAATAAATTTTTGAATAATAAAATCTAGAGATAAATGAAGTGTTATTAGTAAATAGAGACCTAGAATTATATATATGATAAAATAAATATTACTAGCTAGCTATTATCAATATTTATTGATATGATCAAACAAGTTATAATTGATATTTTAAAAATGGTATACACAAACATATAAATTAAATTTCATTAAGATATGATAACAAATTACAGAAAATGTTCTATATTTAGAGAAAAAGTTACAAACCAACATTATACCTACGGGTCAAGATCTAGAACAGAAATATATGATTTCAAAGAAACGGGCATATGATTACAAAGAGTCGAACGTATATCGAGTTAATTTTGAAATTGCTATTATTTTATAAAACAAATTCTGATTAATATTCATACACAGACATGATTGAAAAGAAATACATAAATATGAAGGTTAAATTTAAACAAAAAACACAAAAGATATACCCGCCCTTTTAGAGGGCGGGTCAAAATCTAGTGTTGCTTTTAAAATTCGTATATATATATATAATATTTATTTTGTTTGGCAGTTAGAGTCCTTGTTTTTCTTTATAGTTTTGTATCTTTTGATTATTGATTTACTGACCACTCAATCCTAATTATTAGTCTAGCGAATCACATTTATTCATCTGATATTTTATCAAATTTAATACATGTATATATAAGAGATAGCTGAATTAGCAAAGTCACACCGAGCAAAAACTGACTGGTCCAAAGCAAACTGAAAATGGAACCAAATTGCTGGTCCCTAGCTCTCGGAGTCTCGGACCAACTATTTTGGTGGAAGATTTGGATTCGTGAATCTTTGTCAACATGAACTGAAAGTTAAAACTAAGGCTTTGGTACTATCAAAGTTAGGAGACGTAGAAACCTAATCATAATGGAACATTGCCGACTCGTTGATTAGTAATTTAGAACTTAGATGTTGCACTCTATTCAGCAAGTGACTGTACAAAATACAATTTCTAATTTTGGCAAACTTTTATACTCATAAAATAGGATATACAACCAATACATATACAACGTAAAAGCACACAGAGACCAACGTGAAATGAAAGGATAAATAACATGATGATTTGCTAAACCCAAAAAATAGAAAGAAAGAAGATATACCTTGTTCCACACGGAGCCAAGTTAGGTCCACCGTCCAAATTGTGATAAAATCGTTCCTTCCAAGTCTCATCTCATCAATAACATGCGCATGTTTATTGTTTCGTACACTTGAGAATCATCATCAACACTCATTTTTAACTCATGCTAATATATACTGACCACTCAATCCTAATATATATGCAGCAAAGCGAACAACCAAACAATGATCAAGTTAAGTGAACACAAAACCAGATTCAAAGAAAGAAAAACATATGAATGTTGAACGAATATGAAAGTAAATAGCATAAACAAACTAAGCTGCGGTAGTTTAGTTATATAGATGGTTTGAACCAAGACGTAAATCCATCAGTTTTCGGTTTTATTCTTATTGGGAACTAAGTTGATATTGTTTGTCAAGCCGAAATGGAGACATAATAAACTTTAAACTTGGTTTGATTTTTTGAGACTTCGTTGGGTACTACTACTCTCAAGTTAGGTTTAGGTACATATGTCTTTTTAAATTTTTTTTAATAGGTACATATGTCTTGGTTAACAAAACAATTATGTAGTTGGAATTTCTGGTATTACCAGGCCCAATTCTTGAAGATTCCCATTGTCTTCGTGCGTTACAATATTTCATGAATTCATAGCTTTTCTTTATAAAAATTATAGTAGCAAAATATAGAACTTGTAACGTGAAGGTCTTAATGCGTGTCTTGTATGTCTTTCGTATACTGACGTTAGTTATAAACAATTCAAATAACTTTCTTTTCTAAAGGAACCAATATACAGGTAAAGGAAACGAATATTCGTGGTTGAAACCGCTTTACGTTTTACATTTTCATACTGAATGATTTACTTATCGATTTGTTAGCTAGGACCTTACTTGACCTCCACGATGGATCAGTCTTGATTATTAAAAGAAATTGTGCGATTATTAAAAGAAATTGTGCGATAATCCAAAGATTCTCAACACACGCAAATATTTCCATTCACAAACTTATTATTAGATCATTCTTATTCACGCTGTCACCATAGACATTTGACACGGTTCAAATAAGAATGTATCCAGGATTTTACGAAAATAATCAAATATATTTGAATAAGTATAAAAAAGTTAACAACATGGAGAGTTGTTCATATGTATGAAATTACTCGTCAAAGCCACACATGTCACGATTCTCCATAGAAACCTTAAAATACTGATATAAACGCTAGAGCGAATCAGAATATGAATGATTATATTTAACAAAAAGAAATGTAATCCTATCTTAAATAAATAAAAATGTGTGCTAGAACATCCTTAACTTAAAGTACACAAAGACTTTGGTTTAGTCTCAAAGGTTACTTGCAAGGCATTAGAAGAAGTGCAAAGTAGCTTTTCTCTCACCTCTCTTATATATCATCTACGTACTTTGAATCTCATCATTATTTTTTCTTCTATCAGAAAATATTCCCCAACATCAGAGAAAAACATAGAGGATGAGCAAAGGAAAAAGCGTCAAAGATATGGAGATCAAAGTTGTTAAAGACCATCAAGGAAGTGCTCAAGAAGAGATCGAGAAGCCACTTCTAGAAGAAGACAAAGACTTTCCAGATATTGAAAGAACAACATGGATACAAAAGGCAATCGGTCAAACGTTTCAAACCACGGCTCATTTGGCTAATCTCTTACCAACAGGAACGGTTCTCGCGTTTCAACTCTTATCTCCAATTTTCTCAAACGGCGGTCAATGCGATTTAGTTAGCAAGATCATGACATCGGTTCTAGTGGCACTATGTGGATTCTCATGTTTCATACTTAGCTTCACGGACTCTTACAAAGACAAGAACGGTACTATTTGTTACGGGTTTGCAACAATCCACGGGTTTTGGATCATTGATGGATCAGCAACACTTCCTCAAGAGTTATCTAAAAAATATAAACTGAAGTTTATAGATTTTGCTCATGCTTTCATGTCGTTATTGGTGTTTGGTGCGGTGGTTTTATTTGATCGGAATACGGTGAATTGCTTTTTTCCGGCACCGTCAGCTGAAGCGTTGGAGGTGCTCACGGCGTTGCCGGTAGGCGTGGGGGTGTTTTGTAGTATGTTGTTTGCAACATTTCCTACAACACGCAATGGTATTGGTTTTCCAGTTCCTGGTAACAAATGATTTTAGTATATTTTTATTTATTTGAAATTTGATCTTATATATATGTTTCTTTTGATGTTCACTTTGAAAAGACATTACAAAAATCATGTAAACGTTTCAAATAAAGATGTATGCAAGTAATCATAATAATTTAATGTAGTTATTTTATGACTAATAAATCATTTTACGTATTTTTCAAAAATAAGTAATATATATGATTGATTAAAATGAATTGCACTCCAGATATGCAAACCGAGAACCACAACTTTCTTCCCTTGTACGTCGTCATTCTCTCTGGAGAGCTTCATCGTCTACTGAGAACTCATCTGCAGTGATCCAAACATCCACCTTAACGACAACCACACCATTCTTGACACAAATTGAACTAGTAACTTTAATCCAAAGGACCCTGGGTTTAAAATCGGAGGAGATTTCGATGGATAGATAGAACTCGCTGGCGTGAAGACAGTATAATAAAGAATGATTATGGTTTTGTTGGAAGCTTGTCTGTTTCCGAGCTCCGACGAAACGCAGGTTTTTAGTTGGTGATGCTCCGGCGGTGCAGAGATGGAGGCGGTCAAGTTGAGGTGGTTGCGATGCATGTCGCATTAACAGAGCAGATCTCTCCATGTGTCTAGCCTCCTTGACACACGCTATCCGACCAGGTCGTCCAGTTTTTGGGTCTGGATCAAGGACCCGTTTACAATCTTTGATTAGCCAGTAGTTTTATGGGTTTTAAACCGTTTTTTGTTGTACTTAGGCTTCGACCGAATACTGGAATTGACCCGTTTATTTATTTTAATAAAAACTAGGCGGAAAAAAATGAATTGCACTCATGAAAGCCCATTAAATATAAATTATTAGAATTCACCGAGTTACAGAAGAGATGGTCGGAAAGTACACTATCCGATTCCCAACACATCAAATGAAATCTAATTTAAAACAGAAAAAGGTAATTTATATTACCTCAAATCGCCACCTCAGATTAGCACGTCTCCGGATGGACCATCCCGACATCGCTCATCAGATCTCTTAGATAAGGATCCGGCATAGCAGACTTTTGCTGCTGTATTAGTTAGGCAACTAACTCTCACGGAACAATTCTCGTGAGGCCGAGAAGGAGTATGATTCCTTCCTTCTCAATCGGGTACCAATATGTTGCTCGAACCCTGGTGGGACTCGTTAACGTGCTGAGTCACAACCACTTTGCCTTGGTTCGAATTGGTGTCCATTTATTCAATTGTTTAATATTTAACTACACTGTCAAACTTAATTTTCGGTTTAATCCGGTTGGATATAAAAAGATTCTCAAAGCCAGAGTATGTGTTCACGTAAAAACAATTTTTTTTTGTTCCGACTTCCGAAGCAATTTATAGTCAGACCAGTTTATCTTTTCTACTATATGATCAATGCTTGTGCTGGCTTAGGAGTTAAGAGATGTTAACGTAGGAAGAAAAAGCCAATGCTATATCAGCCGGTTCTGTTCTTCAATTCGCCCACGATTTTTTTTTTCACTTTTGAACTCATCAAAAACCTTTTTCATGGATGGGCTTGAGAAAATGTGAAGGGAGTTTGATAGCTGCCTTTGTGAAGATGAGTGCGGTGGAATATGATTTACATGCTTTTGTATATATAACTTTTACAGATGCTGGAATCAATTATATATTTGTGTTGAAGTGCTTTTGAATCCTTGCCGGAGAAAATTTCAAAGTTATTTTGCTCTTCCGAGAAATGCATAAGGGATGAAACTCAATCAAGCCACTATATAACTAATATTCTTATCCACAAAATGTTAAGTATTTCCGTGAATTTTTTTTTGAATAAATTGTGTAACCCTTTAAAGACAATTTTGCTTCTTGGGGGGGGGGGGGGGGGGGGGGGGAATCAAAAGAGAAATTTGTTTGAAGTTGGCCAAAAATAAAGAGTTATTTGTTTCTGTATAATATACTTCTAGAAGTTTTTTTTTTTTGATAATCAATACTTCTAGAAGATGTAAGATATATTGAATGCACTAAACTTTAATTGAAATTATGTCATGTGTATCTCGTCCACGTAGAGATACAGTTAACCAACCAAGACTTGTATACTTCTCCGCAATTTCGTCTTTCTTATAGTCACGTCGTATTCGCCGTAACTCAACTTGTGAGATATTAAAAAAAAAACTTGTGAGATATTTGGATATTTTGAGTAATTGTTTCTACTTTGTTTTCTTGTGTTTGTTTCTATGCATCAACAAATAATGGAGGAAAGTTTTGTCGTTACTTTTACAATCTCTAACTCTGTCAATATGAAACGGAGCAAGTACGGGTGTAGTCATACAGACCACTTGCTCGATTTTGGACCAGAGACAGCCGTTGATCCATCTGTTTCCTTAAATTTTATTTTCTTAAAAACTTTTTTCCCAAACAAATTAAAACCGTGTTTCTGTAGCAGACTGGCCGTGCATTAATTAGACTCTATATATACACCGCGAATTCTCCATTTGAGATAACTCAGAAACCAAAACACTTTCATTCACGACTTTTCTCTTTAAACATTTACAAGAACAAGAAAATCTTGAAACTAATCGAGCTATCATGGTCAGATCAGAAGTAGGAAGAAGGAGATTCTTATCTGGAGCTGAGGTGGCGCCGGCGGCCATGATTTACCCCCGGGGGTGTTCAATGATTCCGACACTGGAGACCATTTTCGAAGAAATGTCCGATGATTCAAAAGTCATCATGGGACAAGGACACCGTCTTTTACTTCTCGTTCCGGCTATTATATCGGCCGTCTCATGTGTTTTGTTGTATAGACATGACCGTGTTGTTCGATTTTCTTGAACATGTTTATATAATACAAGCATCATACTGTATGTATAAGTTTTTCAATGTATTTTGAGTTTTTTTTTGTTTTGTTTGCCCCAAATGTATAAGCAGAAGAGTTTCTTATACATACTCTTTTGTAGTTAATCATTTGTTCATTTCATTCTCCTATATGAATTTATAACATGTTTTTATGGGTTCTAAATATTATTACCGATAAGATAGTGTTTTTAACATGGCCGAATTTTTGACAACGAATTCATATGTTAAACACACATTTTCTAGCAAACAGAGCCAACCTTTTAAAGTCTTAACTCCTGTTTTTCTAAAAACATGGGGAGTCTTTATTAAAGAAAAGCAATCAATAGTCTTTGATAGTCTTGTGCAAGAAAAAGTAGAAAATTATTGAGAGGAGAAGAGGTAGAAAGATCACAATCCGTTTTGGCGCTTGAACTGCAAAACTATCACATCCTTCTTCAAAAATAGTCTCCAACTTAGGCTGCGAGCTGCTTTTCGTTAATCGTCTCTGCTGAATCCGATGAGATAATGAAGGTGCCACCTCTCCCCATGTTTGAATAAACCTCATTTCATTCGCCATATAACGGATGCAGTGTTGTAGTTCTTAAAGTTTTGTGATAAGATATAAAGTTTTCTTGACGTCTTGAAAATTGAAATGAGCAGAGAAAAAGAAGAAGACTAAGGTGTTGTTTGTAAGATCCGATTGTTAATTTATATACATGCATGGAGAAGATTAGAAGACTATGTTACGGTTATATAAATATGGTCAAATGTCAAATATCTAAAAATGTAAAGACACCTGTTAATCTCTTAACAACATACCCAGAATAAAGTAATTCAACTATACTAATTTTAGGTGCTTTTACAGCAAAATTTAGTTATATTAAATTTAGATGTAAATTGTATCAAGCAATCCGATATAGACTAACATGTGACGTTTGTAGGAAAACTACATATGTTTGACGTTTTAATATTATTTTATTTTTGCCAAATGGAAATTGAAGGTTTTTATTTACAAAAAAAGAAAAAAAAAAGTCAAAAAGCGCAGTGAGGAAAAGAAACCTGAAACTCTTCTTCAATGGCGGAAGAAGAAAAGCGATCTACACCGGAGCCTACTCTCCCTTCTCCGCCGCAGTCTCCACCAAAACTCGAAAACTCGCCGCCGACTCCTCCGGCTACATTCGATCCTAGTCGAAGTAATTCTCTGATTTCCCCCCTGTTTATTAGTCTGTAACATCAAAATTGATTTCTAGGGTTTGCTCCCTTCAGTTAGACCGATGCACTAACCCTAGCTTCCAAAGATCGTTCCTTTTGCTGTTGGGTTTTTGACCAAGTGTAGAAAGAGCGTAGCTTTGCTTTCATAGTTAGAGATCAGAGCTGCAATTGATTGATTAGAAACATTCATGAATGCGAATGAGATATGTGTTCATGATCATGATTAATCCACCAGCTTGCTCTGTGTTTTGGCCTCTGATATTATTGATCTTAGCTAAAAAATGCTTTCTTGACTCTCTGTTTCCATTGTTTTGTGGAAGTGGTTGGGATCATCAAAAGGAAAGCTTTGATTAAGGATTTAGCTGCAGCTTATCAGGCCGAGTGTCTTGCTTATTGCCGAGAGCTTCTCGAGCTCCAAAAGAGAAAGGACGAGGTTTGAATCTTCTTCTCTCCTCCTCTTCTATTCTTTGTGAAGTATAGGACACTAGAGCACGTTTGTTTCTTCCTATGTTCCCATTGTTTTTTTATGAACTTGTTAGCATATATGTTAGTTGTAGAATCAGTGTGAAGAACCACTCTGTTCTTCCGAGTTGTGACCTTTGTTGATTTTGCTCTCTTCTTTTGTGCAGCCGTTTCTGGACACAAAAGCTCCAGATGATGTGAGAAAAGAGGCGTTGAGGTCTTCTTCCAAACGAGCTAAGAAAAAACGTTAAATAAGAGAAACACTTGTGTGGTGATGTTTAGTTCTACCATGATAATGATGTTTTGATAGACCGGTTCTCATATTTTTTAGATGGAAGTGAAAAAGCTTGAAACTCTATCTGATTATCTAAGTATTTACACATTTACAAGTTGGAATCACCCTTTCTATATGCATATCTTAGCTAAGAGTCCAAACGTTAAACTCCGGTCTGAGACAATCAACCGCCTGATGCTTTTGCCTTCAAACAGAAACTCTTATACCAGTTGGTGTCAGGAGAAGATACTCAATCATAAGATGCATCGAAACTGCTCTTTTCACGAGCTCTTTTCGATTGGCAATGTTCTTAAAGAATCCATTTCCGACAAGAGAACCCACTCGGTCTTGTGATTCTAAAGGAACACAGTGTTGGTGGTGAAAAACAATAAACCAAAGCGTCCAAATACATAAACGGCACTAAATCAAACCAAACCAACGCAAGGCGCTAGTGTTTGGCGTTTCAGCGACTGCAGATAGTTTTAGTTAGGAGTAGAGACTAGAATCTTAACACTGTGATCCCAAGGCAAAATGCAATCTACAAGACGCTAGTGCTTGGCGTTTCATCTTTGGGATATGGTTTAAAACTACGGCCCAAACTACACGCGTCCAGATCATTATAATTTTGTTTAATTCATGTAAATTCATCACATTTTTTCTTCTCATTTAATTATTATTTCCGGCGTCATTTCGTCTGCTTCAACTGTAGGAATAATTTTAATCCTCGATGGAAACATGACATAGAACTCACTTTAACTAAAATATACATATAAATTACATAGATGTTGCAACAAATATATGGGTGTATTTTGTGGTCCTTCCATGATTGTTTTGATAGATAAATAACCAATAAAATTCAAGTTTAGTTCCTAGACTAGTTCGAGGAATTAACATGTAATGGGTGATACTAAATTCAGAGCCGGGTTTGTACATAGTGTTTCGAAACATTGGTATGGGGCCCCCACTCTATGGGCCCCCTCTTTCAGTTTTTTTTTTTCAAACGTATGGGCATAGGTCTTTTGTATATGAATGTAAACATTATGTAGATTATATGTTTACGGTTCAATAGTAACTTTGATGAGTAAATTTTTAGACTATTTGTATTTCATTTATTTTTTAATTTATTACTCAGCAATAGCATACATATCAAATATATGTGGATCTTTCTCTCTGCAAATATTATATTAAAACTAAAAAAGCAAGCCGGGTCGTTCGTAGCCAAGTGGTTACTGAGCTCTGCCTTCGGACTCTGGCGTGAGGGGTTCGACTCTTTCTTACCTCAGTTTGAGGATTAAAGGTTCTAAGTGACCAAATTTAACAAAAAAAAAAAAAAAAAAACTAAAAAAGCAAAACACACCTCTCTTTGAAATTACAAAACGAAACTTGCTACAATGTTTTTTTAGCTTCTTCTCCTTAGAATCAATTGTTAGATGTTGTCTAAACTATAACTATTATTATTTATTTTTTTTGAATCGGGCCCCTTGATATACAGGTCCGGCTCTGACTAAATTAATTAGTTTTTAATCTATTAATAGAAAGGTATATACCTCTGGGTGGACCTATTTTCCGAATCACAATTAGAGTTTATTCCATTTAGAGAAACTACAAACTTAATGGACAAAATTAATCATGAGTCACCCACTAGATTCATTAGTGGCCATTTTAAAAGGACACCAACTTCACTTATATTTTGTTGTCTCTATTAATTAATAACCTACCCAGCTGTTCATGATAATTCCTGAATTAATTTGGAAAGGTTCTTGCATTGGTTTGGACATTTTAGAATACAAAAATCCTTAACTTTCGAGAATTTTAAATTCGGTTTAATTTAAATTTAGTTTCATTATTTAGATACTTGGTATTCCACTTAAGTTTCTGTTCGAATTTTTATATTCCAAAAAAAAGAAAGTGGCATGAAATAGTTTTTTTTATCAAATAGACATAGAATAGTTAACATGTTTTTTTTTTGCGCAGGGCAGTACGTAACGCACATAGTGGCAAAGACCAGAAAATAGTACATGTGCAGTAAAAAGCTGTTTATAAAATCATAACATCACATCACTAACTGTGGTCAAAACAGTACCACTACATTATGAATCTAATAAGGATTCAGATCTGAATCTAGTAAGGATTCAGATCATGCATTATTTTTAGTTTTTTTTGGTTTATTCATGCATTATTTTTCATTTTCTATTTGTTTATCAAAGGTTAGTTTATTAATTTATCAATACTTGCAACATTTTCATACCTGTTGTTATACTTTCTGGAGTTTAGATAATACAATTTAAGTATATATTTCATACTGAGGCTACCATAATTAAAAAGTTGCTGTATGTTATTTTAGTTTTTTTCTACCTTTTTATACAATCACAATCAAAGTCATAGGCATAGTCAACTGAAACATCTGTTTACTACTTTCAAAATTTAAGAAATTATTTATATAAAAAAAATTCAAATTTGTAAAAAAAAATCTTCTAAAACTCTTAAAATTTTTGTATAGTCTCCAAAATCTAGAAACCAGGCTATGTTCACTATAATCATGTGTGTTTCTTAACCATTATACAATTGAATGTACAGTATAACTTTTATAAATTAAAACTCGATAAATTAATATACACTAAAAATTTCTATAAATTAATATAATTTCATAGTTCCAAATTGAGTTTTTGGTTCAGTTAGTATCTCGATAAATTAATATCTCTATAAATTAATAAAAAATATAATTTTGGTGTAATCCCAACATTATTAATTTTTAGAAGTTTTATTGTAATTGGTATTCTGCAAAATAACTTTAGAAAACTGTACCCATCCACGGCTTCATAGATGCATAGTGAAGTGTATGTGTGTGTACATTCTAGCTAAGCCTGGAACGAAATATATATAGCCTGTTGCACAAACACAGTTTTCAGTTTTCAACATTTTTGTTGTGTAGATTAGGAATGTAGTTCATCAAAAAAAAAAAGAATTAGAGCAGCAGAAGCAGAAATTAAAAATTAAACACGAAAATGTTATAGAGTTAAGCAGAAATTTGGGTGACCAAGAAGCGGACACGTGCAGTGGTCTGGTAAAGGAAACAGTTATCGAGAAGTCAGCAAGTCTCCGTTAAGACAGCGACACGTGCTCTCGACCCCCGTCGTGAACCACTTGCTCCTCCTTTTGCTTCGTTTATTCTTAATTACTAGTATCATTGAACTCCTCAAATCATATATAACTATCGCATATTAAAAGTTATTCACATTGCGCGAGTGCAAAAAATGCTAATTATTCTTTGATAAATGTATACGTGAGTATTCCATAAGCTAAAGTGGTGTGATGTGGGAATAGCCGAATATCGGCCTGCATTCTCGATCAATATGATTAGCTGGTTGAAAAAGAAATGTATAGTTTTTTGAAAAGAAAATAATAATTAAATAGCTTTCGGATTCCTTAAATATTACTTTTTCTTTCCCCTAATTTAGTCATTTCTATTTAAATGATTTCTCAATTCTCGATTAGATGCGTATAGTTTGATGATTGCTTATCTCATCTGATTTGCATTTATTTAAATGTCGTTATCTCATTTTAGGTTATAAGTATATTTATGATTGCTGGTTTATGTTGCTTGTTGAGTTGTGAAGCCTCTGGATCTTGGTCTTATCGTTTGGCGGGCGAGGCAGCATCGATAAGTCGTGGTTTGGGTGTAGAAGTGGAGATTACCAGGTGCGTGCTATGTGCAGCAGTGGTGATTCCTGATCATTGGCCTCTTCTTAGTTTTATAGATTGCTATTTGTGCTGGTTTATGTTCCGGGTGTAGAGTTTGCCCATTTGTTTGGATCTAGTAGTGGTGTAGTTCTTTTATCCTTTCTTTAAGTCACCTCGTGTGGGTTCAAGCCGCCCCGGTGTGGGTTCAAGCCGCCCCTGTGTGGGTTCTAGTCTGCCGCTTTCTATGGGCTCTCGTTTCTGGGACTATTTCGTTTTGTCGCCAGCTTATGTATGAATATTGGTTTCTATTTATGAATGAATTTCAATTTGGGAAAAAAAAAGTATATTTATGATTGCTTATCTCTGTAACTACGAATACATATGCTTGTTGCAAAAAGGAGTATGTTATAAGTTTAGTTTCATCAATATGACGTTGAATATCACCACAAAGTTTTGGAAATATCAAGGAAAATGATTTTTTACCTCTTGAATGTTGACGTAAGTTTAGACCATACCCAAATTCGAAAGTTAGTTTAATTTATTCTCCAATTTGTTACTTTGTGATTATAATACAAAATTTTCATAAAACTTCGTTAATTTTTACCGTCAACAAATGATGACATAGATAATTTATAACTTAGTCATCCACTATGTCATTTTCCACATTGAAAATCAACATTAATTCAAATACGTATTTTATTTCGATATATCTAAACGCGCTATAAATTTCTTCCAAAACTGCTTAATTTGTTTCAAAAGCATTTCACATTTCATAATTACATATTTTAAAATCGTTTTTACATTTCCAAACATTTTGATTCTATGTAATTCAAAATCTATCTACCAAAAAAAAATTTGGATTGAAAATAACTGAAATGACCAAGGAAAGCATAGTGTGATGGATCTAACAAGAGAAAAAAAAACTGGATCTCCTTATTTAAAAAGAATATATATTCTTACAGAATATTACTTTACTCGGACTGGGTACCCGATCAAACTGGTGTTATCTGCCCAGCTAGGATGTGTATACTTCGGGTTAGCATGGGGCAAATCACTTGAATGATCTATCTTTTTTTTGTCGGACACTTGAATTATCTTACTAATAGATCATTTCGATGCTGAGACAATTGCATGTTTGTACTAGCTGGAACAGGCATGTACGGCACCGAAGAGCTCGAGAAGATCTTCACATACCTATTAATACCTTTATATATGATCATTGACAGATCGTTGTTATAATTTGTTATAGGTGGTTAATCTTTGACATTGAACTTTTAACTATAAAGCATTATTTAGAAATGGAGAGAAAGTTTACCTTATAATGAAAATTTATGTTCCACTGCTTTCAGAAAAAAAAAAAAAAAATTATGTTCCATGAATAGAATTGTCATACATAATAGCTTTTTTTAGCAGCCGTCAATACATAATAGCTAATCCAATATCTCTGTCGTTCAAAAGAAAAGAAAAAAAAAAGAAATCTCTGTCACTCCAGATGGCTACTCAATTCATTATATCATGTATGACCATTCATCGTCTATACTGTCTTTTCCATATAGTTTGGTATATAAAACATGTTTCGATGAAGTGACCATTCCAGTTAAACTATTTGATTTGTCTGACCACTCAACCAATCTCTAATTCGACAATTTGATTACGACGCCAATCTACTACGAATATTACGGTGCATGGTCTCTTATCCTTAAGTTTACTTAGACTATTATACCACAAACCTCAAATATTCATAAAGTTGATATATAATCGACCATATTAAACAATTTACAACAAAGTTGTATAACTAATTATGTGTGATGGTAACAGATCACCCAAATCCTTATGTTAAATATATATGTTAAATATATAAGTAGCTTTAGCCAAAAAATATGCTCATAATATATGATGTTTACATAATTCAAAATAACTTTTATATTTATTAGTTACTGTATGATCAATCCAATAATACTTAATTTTTTATTACTCACATAACCTATATATTAAATGCTATTGTTTTCAAAAGTGATAATTTTCTTAGTATTACAACTTTTATCAAAAACTACTTACATATTAAAACAAATGATAGGTTTTATCTAATGTATATTTTTATCTTATGATCTGAAACCAACCACGCAAATTACCAAACACCTCACAATTATTTCATTAAAAGTTTTTTTTATTGACATGGTATCTCATGCTGATAGAAGAGTTTATACTATTTCTTTTTTCAAAAGAGTTGTACCACACAGATAGATCTCTTCTCTAGTTATTTAAGAAAAATCTATATATGGTCTCACATCCGTGTAGCTACGCATATTTGTTATTTTAGAGTTACTTCGAATTTAGTTCACTTAATTTATCAGAATTCGCCTATGACTAGACCATATATGCGTGTAATTTATTTCATTAATTTTAATATTACAATACTCTGTATTTTTCATTGTTTAGTGGTTAAAGACTGAATTCTGTATGGTAGAAAAATGTTAAATTATGTGTGGAAAATATTCGAAAACACCATATTCGAAAAATATTGGACAAATCTTAATGCTTTCTTTTTATTTTCTGATAATTTACCCACGCCAATAGTTTATTTACCGCTCATGAAATCGATTTTGTTTTGTACACATTTATTTTCTCAGTTTCTCTAAAGGAAAACACCATAGTATGCAAACTGCCGTTGTATGTGCCAAATCTAGACAAAAATGTGCACTTTAAATGATGACATTAAAGCATTTTGTGCTTGCTTTCGAAACTGTGATATAACTTTTGTTTCTCGTTCTTAAAATCTCCGTGTGGATTCTTAGCCAAGAAGGCCCGATCACAAGATCACTTTTATTCCAATGTAAACGTTGTGTGGTTCACAAACTCATGGAGCTAGCTTAAACGAACCGGTTTGATTGTATACAAGTTTTTTGTTATGCAAAAAAGATAATAATAATCAAATCCATTTACATCAACAAGATCAAATTTAATTTCTAAAAACGAACTATTATTCTATTACCAAAAATCTATAATTTGATTCAGATATTTTATAGATGCTGAATGTGGCAATCCAGTGAAACGATCATGTAGTAAGGGGCAAAGAGGGAAATTAAAGATAGAAGACTGATTTGTCTCCAATCTCTCTCTCCACCGGATCATCACTCCTTTAAATCACCATCAAAGAAATTCCAATTTTCTCGGATTTTTATTTCTAATTTTCTTTTCTTACAATCCCTAAAACCCTAGCCCTCTTTCACGCAACCTACTAAACTCAGCTCAAAGCTCATCTGTTTCTGTAAGTCTCAAATCATCTTATATACACTAAGGTTTCAATCTTTCCCGGAAAAAAAGAACTTATCATTACCAGATTCAAGTTTGTTATTTTTCAATCTTGATTCTGAAGAAAAGCAATTCAAGATCCATGTTTCAGATTTCCTGATTAGAAATTAGAATTTCTAAACCAGGAAAGCTAAATTAAAATTAGAAAGAAGCGTTGTGTGTACTACATAATATTGTTTTTACAATCAAGAAAGAGAGCTTGACACCTGTTTCATCTAGAGTCCAACGATCTGCATAGAATCCAGAACACTACAGTAATAATGGTTTCCTTAATTTAATTTATCTTCTTGTTGGTAACCAAGAAACAACTCGTTGTATTAGTACTATTTGTTTACATAATTAGAAACACCAAGCTTTTATATATGATCATTTAACTCCATGTCTGCATTTTTATGTCTTGTTATCTTTAAAGTCACCATTGATAATCGCTTCAGCCGAAAGTTGATGTTTCATATCAATTAATTTTAGTAGCTTATCATAGCTTCTGATCCTCCTTGTAGCTGTTCTTTGATTAACTTTTAACCCATTTAATCAAAATCATCTTTTTGTTTAACATGCTAGTCAGATCTAGAGCATATATATCCGAATCAAAATAACTGTTATCTTAAATATGATGAAAGTCCCCTCTTAGAAAAGTAGATAAGGATAAAAACATAATTAAAGTACACATACCTATATATATATATATATGTGATAAATATATGTAGAGATTTGTTCTTATGAGATTGTTACTTAGTTTTTTGTTTCGTCTTCTTATTGCAGGGCTCGTGGGCTGAAATCATTTCAGACAGTGCTTTTTGATGACTCTTGCAACAGCTTGCAGACAAGGTTAAACGAAGCTGTATCTACTACTACTGACTTTGATGGTGAAATATCGAAAACCCTAAATTAAAAGAAAACAAAAAAACAAACTTTTTAAATTGTTTTGTTTTGGGTTTTGTTTTTTTCCTCCGAGTGTTTTTCATCATCAATGCTATTGCTAACACAATACATTCTGTAAACAAACCAAACTGTTTATTAACTTTCCTTCTTTAAATACCAAGAAAAACCCTAAAGTCTAGATTTTTGAATTTGTTTTGGGGGACAAGCTTAGGCATGAGATTAATGGTGAGATGTTTCCTAAAACCGGAGATGATGTTATGATGATTGGAGATCTGATGAAGACTAATAACAATGGGGACGTCGTGGATAATAACAACAACCGGTTAAGCAGGTGGCATCACAACTCTTCACGGATCATTAGGGTTTCGAGAGCTTCCGGTGGCAAAGATCGACACAGCAAAGTCTTGACTTCCAAAGGCCCACGTGACCGGCGTGTCCGGTTATCAGTATCAACCGCTCTTCAGTTCTACGACCTTCAAGACCGGTTAGGTCTCGATCAGCCGAGCAAAGCCGTTGAATGGCTCATCAAAGCAGCTGAAGATTCAATATCCGAGCTTCCTGCACTCAACAACACTAATTTCCCGATGACCGATGACGATAATCAAACTCAGACAGTAACTGTTGCGGCGGCTAAATCGGCTTGTAGTAGCAATTCGGACACGAGCAAGAACTCATCTGGTTTGTCTCTTTCGAGATCGGAGCTAAGGGACAAAGCTAGAGAAAGAGCTAGAGAGAGAACAGCCAAAGAGACCAAGGAGAGAGACCACAGTACAACTTACTTTACCGATCTGTTAAATTCCGGTTCGGTTCCGGTTAACATAAACCGGCAATGGATGGCTCCTTCTTCACCGCCTTCTCAAATGGAGTATTTGAGCTCGGGTTTGATACTCGGGTCGGGTCAAACCCATTTCCCCATTTCCGATCATCATCATCATCCTCACCAAGAGTTTTCCTTCGTTCCCGACCATCTGATCTCTCCGGCGGGATCTAACGGCGGAGGAGCATTCAATCTCGATTTCAACATGTCGACGACCTCCGGCGCCGGAACCGCCGTGGCCTCCGCCGGGTTCAGTGGTGTGGGTTATTGGGCCAAATCCCATTAAGCCCAACTCCAACTCCCAGCATGAAGTCCTGCAACGAAAGTGATAATTTCCTTTTCTACGTTAATGTCGGTTAATGAAATAGGAAAAAGCTATATTGTGATCGTAGTATAAATTGAGGAGATGGTCAAGGCTTTTAGGATCCATCCGAACTAAGAACGAGAAAGAGCGAGAGATAGAGATTAGGTTTCATTAGCAAGAAAGATAGAGTGCTTTTTGCTTTGATTAATTATCTTGTAATCTCTATTGTGTGTTTCTCTTAAAAGTGAATAAAGACAGGTTTTGATATTTGATTTCTATCTAAGATTGAGCACTAGGCATAGGTTGAAATCCTAACAAGTGGTATCAGAGCAATCCAGGTTTGATTGCGAGTGCTGGGAGGAGATATGGAATCGATATCCGGAGAGTTCGGAAAGTTCAAGGTTGAGAAGTTTGATGGAAAAGGTGATTTCGGGTTATGGAAGTACAAGATGCTAATGCAGTTGGAGCTTCTAGGATTAGATTCTACAATTCAAGAAGTTACGGTCACGGCGTCTGACACAGACAAGGCCAAAGACGAAGATCTTCCTGAAGTCAAAATAGATCCACTGAAGGATAAGAAGGCAAAGAATCTAATATGCATGAGCCTGGGAAATTTGGTTCTGCGTAAAGTAATGAAGGAAACAACTGCATTAGGAGTTTGGAAGGCTTTGGAAAGAGATTACCAGACGAAGACACTTCCTAATAGGATCTACATGAAGCAGAGGTTTGCGAGCTTCAAGATGGATGATCAGAAGAGTATCGAAGAAAATCTGGATACTTTTCTCAAGCTAGTTTCAGATCTTGCAAGTCTTAACATCAACATCAGCGATGAAGACCAGGCAATTCAAGTTCTATCTAGCTTGCCCCAGCAATATGATTCACTAGTTGACACGCTCAAGTACGGGACGGCAAAAGAAACTCTTACCATGAACGATGTGATTAATTCAGCATACTCCAAAGAAGTGGAGTTAAAGGAGAAGGGATTGCTGAATAAATCCAGGTCTGATGCAGAGGGTTTGTACGTGGAATCAAGGGGCAGATCAGAGAGAAAGGGTTATCGAGGAAAATCTAACGGCAGGGGCAGATCTAAGTCAAGGCAAAGGTTCGATAAAAACAATACAAGTTGTTTTATCTGTGGAGAAGAAGGACATTGGAAAAGAGAATGTTCTGAGAGGAAACATAGAGAATCTGCAAACATTGCGACGGAGCCGAAGCAACCGTTAGTATTAACAGCTAGTGTGCAAGACACTAAGCAAGAATGGATCATGGATTCTGGATGTTCTTATCATAGTACATCAAACAAGGAGGTTATGTTTGATCTCAAGGAGTTCAATGGTGGTTCAGTGTTAATGGCTAATAACACTCAATGTGACATCAAAGGAATTGGGAAAATAAAAGTTCAGAATTCAGATGGCTCTGAAGTTATTCTCACGGGTGTTAGATACATACCGGAGGTGAGAAGAAATTTAATTTCCTATGGAATGTTAGAAAGATCAGGTTGCAAGTATGAAGGAAGAAATTTCATGGTGCACTTCTACAAAGATAATAAGAGGGTGATATCAGGAAAATATCAGGAAGGAGTTTATTATCTACAGGGCACAGTTGCTAGGAGTAAGAAGAATATGCCTAGAGTGGAGAAAATAATCAAGAAGAAGACGTCAAAGACAGTGACGTTCGCAAAAGTTCTGATTCAGGGACCTACTCCATTCGGTTTTCAAACAAAAGGCTCATCAGCTCAAAGTGGAGACTCTTTCTTGACAGAAAAATCAGAAGAAATTGAGTCTAAGGCGAGCAGTGAAGAATCTCAGAAAACAGAATCTTCAACGGATGATGTATTGTTTGCAAAAGAAGTAAGGCAAAAGGATGGTGATTTCTTAGCACACGTTATGGCTGCACATGAAGAGCTTGATATGATAAAAGAACTGGAAAGCAAGGATCAAAAGTATTTGAAGAAGGCTGAGGAGAACGTGGATGTGGAACTTGGGAATAAAGCTGGGGGAAAGGTTTCAAAATTATTGGAGGATGGTATCTTCGGAGATAGAGTCAAGGAGAAGACAACACTATCTAAGATCCATACCAATAATCAAGAGGATTCTCAGAGAAAAGCAGTACCTGGAAAGGAGTTTCAGGTTCGCTGCTGTTCCATAATCGCCTAAGAAGAAAGACGCTCCAGGTAACGCCATTATCAAAGCTGTCTCAAGCTCGCAGAGACAGAGAAGAAACGAGTCAGTTTCCGGTTTATATATTGATAATGGAAAACTCAAGGTGGAGTTCAAAACGTTACCTGAGAGAAGGGATGCGAGGCAGAGGTTTTAGCTCAAGGTGGAGCAGTTAAAACAAAAGAAAAAAAAGCACTCAAAGGCTCTGAAGCAACGGATGAGGAACATGAGAGAACGTCTTAAACAGCTGCTACGGTGGAGAGCAATCACCAAAGAGAGCTGAAGGGAGACGAGTATCTCAATTGGAAAAGAAAGCACGGCAAGATCACTGGATGAGTTTAACATCACAAGCATCAACTTAAAACATGTAAAGAGAAGTGGATAACTTTACAAGGAAGTTGAAGGGAACCGAGTTCATGGGTTCGTCGGAGTAACGGACAAGTCTCTAAAGGGTCACCTGAGAGAACGTCTTAAACAGCAAAGGGGAGCTGAAGGGAGACGAGTACCTAGGTTGGCCAAAGAAGAAACAGATCACAGGACGTCAGAAACGTGTCTTAAACAGCTAAAAGAGCGTAAACGAATTTACCGAGAAGCTGGAGGGAGACGAGTTTGAGCAAGCTGGAGAAACAGCTCACGGGAAACACATGAAAGATATATGCCGGTTGAAGAATCACATCTGTCAAAGTCAAAGGAGATTAAGATTATACGATATCAAAAGGAATATGTAAGAGGTCTTCAAGCAAACTCAAATCATCAGAGAAAGCTTACCAGAGTGCTGCAGTAATCCGACAAGGTTGAGCCATGGATCGACACCTGAAACATTTAAAATGAGAACTTTGTTAATTACCAGTAAAAGAAGAAATCGCGAGCTTCTTTTAGAATTATGAGTTCTCACAGTGAAGAACCTTTAGAGGAAAGGTCGGAGTTTGCAGAAACAAGCTTGAGATTGGGTAGTTGAATTGATCTCTGGGATCAAAGGCAAGAAAAGTTGGAGACGGAGTAGCGGCGTACGAGCTACATGAGTCGTCGACGGTAGGATTCGTTGATGAGACGTCATCACTGTCTTAGGGATTCTTAGTGAAAAGGAGATGAGAGAGAATAGCCATTCTGGTTTTAATCTTCGAGAGTGACACACGGCAAAGACAAAGAGGAGTAGTGATTCGGCGGCGAAGCAACGCGGTGAAGTTGTCATCAAGATTACTTGTTTTTAGGCCGATCGTGAGCTAAGAAGGTTTAATCTTCAAAGAAAGGAGGAGAATATAATTCTCATGACGATTCAAGAGAAAGGCGGTTTTACGGTTAAGAAACACGGCAAAGTGTTCACCTGCTCAGATCATTTTTGTGATCAGAGGAGAAGTAATGGAGCGTCGGTATTGTCGAAGAAAGAAGACGACGTGGAGATTAGGCCCAAAGGTGGAGATTGTGGGTTATTGGGCCAAATCCCATTAAGCCCAACTCCAACTCCCAGCATGAAGTCCTGCAACGAAAGTGATAATTTCCTTTTCTACGTTAATGTCGGTTAATGAAATAGGAAAAAGCTATATTGTGATCGTAGTATAAATTGAGGAGATGGTCAAGGCTTTTAGGATCCATCCGAACTAAGAACGAGAAAGAGCGAGAGATAGAGATTAGGTTTCATTAGCAAGAAAGATAGAGTGCTTTTTGCTTTGATTAATTATCTTGTAATCTCTATTGTGTGTTTCTCTTAAAAGTGAATAAAGACAGGTTTTGATATTTGATTTCTATCTAAGATTGAGCACTAGGCATAGGTTGAAATCCTAACAAGTGGTTTCAACAGGGGGACCCTTCAGTCCAATTCAGCAAATCATCATCATCAGCAGCAGTCTTTTCTCGGTAATCTACACAGGTTTTCATCGTCGGAAGGTCCACAGTTCTTGTTCGGTGCACTGCCTGCAGAGAATCACCACCACAACAATCACCAGTTCCAGCTGTACTATGAAAACGGATGCAGAAACTCAGACCAAAAGGGCAAAGGCAAGAACTGAGATGTTGGTACCATTTGCATCTTTTGTTTGTTTTTTTTTTGTTTTTGCTTCATCTATCACCCAAATGTCAAATCTTACTCCTCTTGGTTTATCTTCGGATCATCCTCCTCTAAATGTGTGTTAAATCTGTTTGTTATGATGGTCTGAAATGGAAATCTTTTCAAATTGGGTTTGTAATGTTGTATTTGTGATACTGAAGCATTTCGTTTGTGGCATCGTAATTCAAGTTTTATCATTTATATTGTGTTTTTATTGTTTTTGGCACGAACAACAGTGTTTGTGTTTTTATTTTCTGTTTAGTTAATTGTCATAGTAGAAAGATACTATTTATTGGTAACCATGAACAAGTATAGGTCAAGGACTCAAGGTAATAGGGCGATCCTTTTAAGGGGTACTAGATTGAATCAAATCAAATAGCGGAAGTAAAAATTATGGATGGATCCTTTTAATGCAGAGACATCAATCTTATAAAACTAAATAAAAATGGATGTGTAGAAATAAAAATTGATATGCAGAAATAAATAATTATATATGATAGATAAATGAAACTGAAAAACTAGGAAAATGCCCATTATGCACTGAAGAGAGCAAAGATTAAAATGATTTGTCTCCTGTTATGCTCTATGTCTGGTTCCCTTCTTCCTTAGCATCTCTCATCTATTTCTTCATGTCTCTCTCTATATGTACTGGTTTATATCTATCTATATAATAGTATATGATATATCTTCCCCATTTTGACAGCTGTTTTCTTCAACAATGGCTATTCCCAAAATTTCATATTTTTGTTATGATCTGTTTTTATTATTTTAAGTTTTTAACAACTTTTTCACTCATGTGCTACTTGATCTTCTGCACCCACATGGGTAGCCTATCTTTTAGGGTACTAGACAAACTATTTATTAACTTTAAACTTTTTGTGAGTTTTGGGATTTAGAGTAAAGTTGGTTTACTTGTGTTTCATGTTTTCTAAGGCTTTTATCATGCAAAGGGAACATAAGAGGATTAATTAGAGTAAAACTTTCAAAAAGAGATAAATGGTATATTTAGAACATTTGCTTGAAAGAAACTAACAGTTTAGTGGCCTAAATACAATATAAATAATAGAGATAATAAAAGATTATTGCAATAGTCAAAACAGTTCATATCATCTGTTTAATCTTAAATAATCGTCAAAACAGTTTTTTCAGTGCATACCACACATGTCTCTCTCTAGTCTACACTTAGGTGCATCTGCTGACTGAAGGGAGTCAAATGGTCCACATATTATTTTTTGTGATACATTTCTATCACGTTTATAATGACTGAAGGATAAAGTAAAAGATATCATTAAGAATGGTCCATATTACAAACAAAAATGAAGAAAGAAGACAACAGGTTTGATAGAAGCAAAAGTGATCCTCTTGAGAGAGACACTGTTCTTTTTTCCAACTAATCGCAATTCATTTCCAAACAAACAAAAATGAAAAATCAAAGATATTGAGCATTTTACTGTAAAGAAGGATTCTGGTTTTTAGTTATCAGAAATGTTTGGTTTTCTTTTGTAATTGTGAGGAAATAAATGAAATCAGCCAACTCTATTGTTGAAGTTTACAATTATTACCGGGACGAGTTAATTCTCATGGTAAAAGGATTACAATTGCAACTATCACACCACCCGAATTCGACTTGCATTGGGAAGAATGCTTTACGTCAGAAATGATATTAACGGCGGTTGGTCCGAGTCTAGAAAACTATTTGAGCTAAGGCCTAGACAACTCCTGATATACAAAAACGAAAGTTCACAATTATGTTTAGTTAAGATTTAAGAAACGAACAAAAAACAGTAATTGTTTTCTTGTTTCCCTCCCCGGCTCCACATGAACTTGGCGTGTTTAAAACTATGCAGTATGCATTAAGTAATTTAGAAATTTGGCCCATGCCACCTTTGTATTTTTGAGCCCAGTTTGCGCCATTAAAAGCTTGTTTGTATTATGTAATTTTGTGTTTAAAGACAACGTAAGAAAATACGTTTCGAGTCATGTCTTTTGTTTTTGAAAGCTATATCAGATTTCTTCATTTTGGGTATAATCACAACTTCACAAATCACGTGTACGTTATATGCAATTCTCGTATAACATGTCTTTCTTTCTAGGAAGATTGGATTGAAGTTTTATAAGATTATTTCTAATACGAAATATGAGTTATCTTTTATATTTTTCCAAGAAAAAAAATCTACTAACATTATTGATTTACTATGATAACAAAATTTTCATAAGATTTACGGCAAATTAATGGATAAATTATCTTTGTCTCGATTTCCTCTTTACTGTTTCTTCATATCTCAGTAAATCAAAAAAAAAATCTCAGTAAATCAGATGAGTGATGCTATCACTTACTAAATTAGTAGACTCTTAAGTTTTCGACCGTATTTTTAATCAGTGACATTGGAATTTCTGCTAAGCTATCTTTTTAGTGAGACATTTCTGGTTCTACTGCGAGTTAATGAGATAGTTGAAGATGATTTTCGCTTCGATATGATTCATGTTTCAAAGGGTAGTATACAGAACAAATTTGTCTACGTTGCTACAACTTTTTCATTCATGTGCTACTTGATCTTCTGCACCCACATGGGTACTAGACAAAGTATGGAGTATTTAATATGTTCTTTTAGTTGTTTATTTGTTTTGCTCAAAAAAGTTGTTTATTTGTTTTAGCCTTCAACGTTTGTGTGGTTTTGGGATTTAAAGTAAAGTTGGTTTACTTGGGTTACATGTTTTCCTGAGGCTTTTGAGTGTGATTGGTTAGTATTAGAATAAATGAGAGAAACATAAAAGGTGAAGGTGGAAGGAAGTAAAAAACTGGAAAAAGAAGGAAAAAAGTTATTATCTCTTTTTGAAATATTTCATTTTAAAAAAATGTTATATTTTATAGCATATATATATTATAAAATTATATATTTGTGTTGTTATATATGTTTAGGATAGTCATTTTTTATAAAGCTAATAATTTATAATCGGATGCTAATTTATAATATTTATATAATGGATAAGTCTTGAAAACGATCACATATTCAAATTTTTTAAAGTTAATACAATGCTATTAATTAAATTTATTTTTATAATTTTTTGGTTTCATTTTTGATATAATTAAACTTAATTTACAACTAATATTCATAAAATAATCTACCACTATAATTCTCAAATGTTTTAATAATTAATAACTCTATATGTAATTTTTATGAATTTTAAAATGAATAGCTATTTACTGATTTTTTATTATATCCATATACATTTTTACAAATAATTTCAATTTATTATTAGCGTAAACGAATGAAATACTTTTATTTATAAGTATTAGATCTAACATTGTATATGATGTCAGAAAAAGAAAAAATCTAACATTGTATTAAACAGTATGGGATTTTGATGGATCATGGATCCAACAGAAATTATACAAAAATCTGAGCTTAAGTGAAAAGAGTTAAAACTATCCATTTGCACTGTATTACTCCGCCTAAGAAAGACAAAATTCAGTCATCTAAATCTGGGTACCATATATCAGAGGATCGCATAATACCTGTTTTTATAAGCCGAGATATTAGCATTGAATACTTTTTCTTGGTGGATACATTTTTAAATTGTGAAATCTATACTATTAATGATTGATATCTATTTAAAAAAATCAATTAGATAATATTAGGCAATCGGTAATATAAACTAAAATAATTTATAAAATAATTCATATTGTTTATATTCACGTAACACTAAATTTAATCAGGCCATAGTAGAAATCTATTATTTTGATTAGTTGTTATTTGTAGTTTCATTATATGTATAAGCCTTCGTTTTAATCTTTAAGCATCCTTCATAAAAAAGAGGATTTGTATGTATGTTTGTAGGGTTTTTAGTTATATTGTTATTAAATACTCATAACACCTGAAAATAAGGCTGAGAAGTTAGAATTTTAATTGGTCAACAGAATTCTTGAGTGTTAATTGGTTGAAAATAAAACTGCTAATTTTTATATTAAAATTAACAAAGAAATGTTAGTCGCATTGGAATGTAATTAGTTTGAAAAATCATGGATTTATTTCAAGTTATACTTCAGTTTTAATATATTAGATGTGTTTTCTTCTTTTTCAAATAGTAATCAGAATAAATGATAGATGAATAAAGTTTTCTAATTGGCAATTTGTCAACGAAAACATGAGTAAAATTCCATATTTTCTTATTGTGCTAGAGATACCATTCAATCAGAATCTTTATCATGTAAAAGAAATGTAAAAGGGTTCATTAGAGTAAAACTTTCAAAATAAAGAATGACTATATTTGGAACTGTTGCTTGAAAATAACTAACAGTATAGTGACCTAAAGTTTATTGTAATACTCTAATCGATTAATTCATATCAACTGTTTAATTTTAGTGCACAGCTTCAGATCTTCATCATCTTTGAAAAGGGGCTCATATTGTCCACAGTTACCAACAAAGTGGGTGCACTTATAGTTTTCTCGGATATATGCTCGAACTTCAGGTTTGAAATAAAACAATTGAAATTGGATGGTGATTGAGAAGTGTAATTTTTTTAATCACAATCATAGAGTAAAAAGAAAAAATACTTATGTGGTCGACAAAGCATGAGAATCTTTCAGCTAATTTGGTATCCAGGTTCTCGATTATACTATCAGTGGAAACTTTTCGGGGAGATAAACTTGGGAAAAGTATATCCTTAGATGCATCATTAGATCTCTCTGAAGAACCAGTGGAATCTAGATAATTTGAGTTCAACATTGTTTTATACGAGCTGCCAAAACCATAAACGTAATTCTTTCATTTCAACAAGTTTGATATAAAAAGAATTGGTCCTTTTGAGAATGACATCGCTTTTTTCCAAATGAATGGCAATTCAGTTCAAACAAAAAAAAACAAAAATATACTGAATATTTTGTAAAATAAAGTATTATACTTTTTAATTGTTAAAAATCTTTTTTTTTTTTGTTGACAAAAAAAAAAAAAAAAAAAAAAATTGTTAAAAATCTTTGGTTTTCTTTTATAATTGTGATGAAAGTAATAAAATGAGTCAACTCTATTGTTGAATGTTACAAATGTTCAGTGAAAAAACCAATAAAAAACAGTATGATTATTTTTTTGTCCCTCCACGTGAATTTGAAGTGTTTTAAGACTGCGTTGAGAAAATATGTTGAACCCACTTGCGCCCTTCAAAGCTTGTTTGTTTATGTAATGTTGTGTGTTTGCAGACCCACGTCAGAAAAGCCCAATACATAACCCTTTTATTTTCTTATACATAGTCATAGATCGGTTTTGAGTTTTACAAGTGTTTTGTTTTTCTTTCGAAAGCTATGTCACATTTCATTTTTGGTACAATCACAAGTGTACGTTGTATATGCAATTTTCTTATAACATGTCTTTCTTTCGATGAAGATTAGATTCAAGCTAAGTATCTGTTACTACGTTTACTTTATTGATTTACCATGATAACAAAAATTTCATAAGCTTTACGGCAAATTAATGGATAAATTATCTGTCTCAGTATACTCTCCATTGTTTCATCATATCTCATTAAGTCAGAGCTAGAAACCCTAATCACATTTCTTCATTTTTCGTCTCTCCTACTGTCATTTTTAAATAATCTTATTGCTAAAAACTCAACTTAAATAGCAACCACTGCGATTGACCAAAAAAAAAAATAGCAACCACTGCTGATGTTTTAATAGACTTTAGTACGGAATAAATTTTTGAGTCTAGAATTAATGAATTGATTGCAGCCGAAAAACAAAGCGTACAGAAGTGAAAAGATATATGCTCGAGTAAAATATAGATTAACAATTTAAACTTCATAAAATTGTTGAAATTTTAAAATAGGATTAGGATGTATCGATCCTTTAGTAGCCTAACCGATGTTTTGTACTCAGATATTCCAACTAATAAACCATTGCTTTGAACTAATATAATTTATTCTGAAATTATATAGTTTTCTTTGAGTGGAGAGGTCAATTTCAAAATTTGTGTATAATATATTGTCTAATACTTTACTTCTTTTGGGAGAAAAAGCCTTAATGTTCGGGAAACCTTTAATCATCTATCTCTTTGGTTTTTTTTTTTTCTCTCTACACGCCTTTAAGCACCTATAATTGTGTCTGTTTACTTTTTCTGTTTTCACAGCACAAATGAGAAGTCCACTAATTTTGTTGTATCTAAATAAAAGTCTCTTTTGAGTTTTGACATATCTTTATATTCATTATACCAATCAAATCTAATCGTGAACGATAAAAGACTGGTCAAGGGGGAAAGGTAGTGTTTATCTTTCTTTTCTTACAACTTAGCTGATGCTAATGTTTATTAAAGTTAAAGCAAAGGAATTTAGATGAATCGTTACAAACGATACATGTTTCAGTGTTAAGCAACGTGTTGCCTAACCTTAAGCCTAAGCTATGCTTAAATAAACAAAATGTCACCATAAAGTGAAAAACGACAAAATGAGGTTTGGTTAGAGACATGTTATTAACCCGATGCGTCAGGTTGGTTGAACCTGTAGTAGTAGTAAATAAAACTCGATCTCGAATATGTTCCAACGCAAAGTAAAACTTTTTCCTTTTCTTAACTAGAAAGATTAAACCCCAATCGAAAATGGGCAATCATTTAAATGTTTCTCAAAATAAAAATTCGTGTGAATGAATTTGATAAATACTATTACGAAAATGCTTATTATACTAGAGAAACACTATTGTGACATATACTGCCACATTATTATTACTTAATGGACAATAATTTCATCCCACTCACAAACTTTTGCCTGCCCCAAAGTAAACAAGTGGGCTCTTTCTTGTTGAGGTATCCAATATCCATATCTTTCAAGCAGACCAAACATACATATATACTTCATATTTTATATGATATGCATATGTAACCAATATTGTGAAGCGGGATAAGAATATACCATTCTCAATATTATGGTATAGTTTTAAGCATTTAGGCACACATTGCTGTATAAGTTGTAGTGAAACATAGCTTTTTAGGTGCACTACGCACACACTGACACTGACAGACACACATGACGATATATATTTTAACAAGCGTAGTCTGTTTTAGACCAAGTTGTATTTCATTTAGGTTTTAAATCAATAGATTGACTAAAAGAGCAAAATATTTGAGTTCAATTTTAATGTGAATAGCACATGTTTGTAAGGCTATTGTGGATATATTAACATTTTTAAATCCTAATATTGGTGTCTCTGTTTATTAAATTTATAAATATTTTATTTTATGTCATAGTAATTAGCATTGGTGTTTGATGAAGAAGTATGAAATACTTGCAAATGCTCTCAAATTTATTTTATTTAACAAGTTGGGAGAAATACATAAACACAAAGGGAGAATCAAACTGTATCACTTACCTACAAATAATATTAACATAACAATGAAAGAAAGATGCAGAGAGGAAGATTTAATATGATAGAAACTTGCTCTTGCACGATAGCTATGCGAGCTGAAAATAAAAAGCAGCCAGCTGATTCGGTTGTTTCTGGTGTATGAGCAGCCGGAACTAGAAGCTGATGAGATCAGAGATCTTCTTCACCAAGAACACATTTTAGTCATTAATCCTATATCCCGAACGGTGAATCTGAGAATGACAAAACTGATCTTTATGCATTGTAGTCTCCCCCATCCAAAACATGGTTAGCCTTCAGGATTCACCTATCAAACAAGAACAAAGAGTCAGTTTGATCCAAACCAATTAATTACTCAAAAGACTTCATAAGCAAAGATTCATACCTCAAAGACCAAACTCCAAACTCTTGGACCTTAGAAAGAGTTCATTTCAAGACAGTAAGTCCTTCTCTTAACCAGCATCTTAGCAGCCACCCCAAAAGACCCATCAAACGCAGAAGAAACCCAAGAAACATCACACACCTCCTTCTTGGACTCACTAGGTCTAATCGCCACCAGAGTCGCACCTTTCAACACAGTCCCATCAGGCAACTCCAAACTCGGAGCATACCAAAGCCTCATGTTCAGAGCCGGCACAAGCGTCCTCTTAGAAGCCGAAGAAGCAGACAACGGTTTCACCCTCAACTCCTCTAACTGATCTCTGTTCATACATAGCACTCCCTGCCCATCAGTATCCGTCAACACCAAGCTGTCAAGCGTCTTGTGCTCAGCGATGATCGGCTGAAGCAAGTAGTGCCTCGCGGAGGCGGCGATCAGGGAGCTGATCGTCCACACGACACGAAGCTTGAGACCTCCGTTCGTGTAGAACGACTCCGGTATGCTCCCGTTGTCCTCCACCGCCGCCGCCGAGGTGTCGCCGGACGTCGGCGTGGGCTCCGCGGTGGCGACGGAGGAAGCGCCGAGGATGACGCAATTCTCGAGGGTCGACCCGAACTCCGCCCGCCATTTCAGCAGAACGCCGTCGTCGATCCCCAACTCGCCGGCGGGAAGCTCGATGCGGAGGAGACGAATCTCGTTGAAGTTTTTGAGGACCTGCGTCGGAGAATGGTGAGTCACGCCGCCGTGCTCGATCTCTCCGTCTTCTCCTCCTCCTCCGGTGATAGACAGCGACGAGGAAGGAGACGACGACGAGGAAGACGAGCGTTTCGTCGTGGAGAGGAGCTGCGTCAGAGCGTGTAAAGGTTTGAAGATGAGGCGGAAGATGGCGGAGAAGGGAGAGGAGGAGGAGGAGCGAGGAGGTTTGTCGGAGGAGAGAGAGGAGGAGGAATCGTCGTCGTCGTCGGAGATGACGCAGTCGACGCGAACGACGACGTTTTCGACTTGAGGGACGAGGGAGTGGAATCTCTTGGAAACGACGCCGCATCGGCCGAGGGCTTTGACGTCGCCGATGCGGTTGAAGATGAGGAGGAGGAGAGGGTCGGGGAGGTGATCGAAGAAGTCGGTTTGGTTTACCGGTTCAGGGTGGATCCGAGAGAGGGGATCCGATGAACGGTGGATAACGGCCATTGAATTGAATGTAGAGAATCAGATCTTCCGAGGGGAGATAACGCATGGAGAGAGGAAAGGAATCTTTGGGCGGAGAGAGAGGATATAAGAGGAAGGGAGTTAATTAGATCCACGAGTTTCTTTTTCTTTTGTCTCTTGTCTGAATATTTAAGAATGGAAAGAGCGCGTGTTGACACGCGTGATGCGATTAGAGAAGGGGAGGAGAGGTTTCATTAATTTAAACATGATTGAGAAGATTTTAATTATAATCAACTAAATTTAAGAAGGGTAGTGACAAAATTCAAGTTAGGTGTGTGTTGATTTTGGATATTGAAAATTATTATTCTGAAATGTTTCCGATGAAAAAATTAAGAAAGTTCATGTAATAAAATGGGGGAAATCACTATCATCTTTTAGTAAAATTTAAATTTAAGATACGTGTTTAGGTGGTTTAAAAAGATTATAAAGTTTTTATTTTGTATAATATTTATTATATGTATATATGTGTTTTTAAGTTTTAAACAAGTTACATTCAAATAATTTTTAAAATATCCATTTCAATAAATAACTAAACAAAAATAGTTATATAAAATGGAAAAACTCAATCGTTGAGACGTTTTGACACCTAACTCAATATCAACATATGTACTTTATAAAATATATTTTCAATAGTATACTTAGTGTAAGAAAATGTTGCTAATTTATGTTTTCTCAATTGATATGAATGATTAAAAAAACATTTTCATCGTCTACGATTCATATATTTATAATGAAAATTTACACTGTGATATATGGGCACCATTATACAAATAATTGTGTTTGTAGACTATAATCAAACAATATAAAACACTTTAATGGTATGGTTAATTAAAATTGTGTGAAAGCTTCAAATGATAATCCACCATTTTGAGCATGCATAGTCGCCTACAAAATATCCTAAGACCAAATAATATGCATTATACAGATTTCAATTTTGATAGGATCACAACAAACTATTGCATTAATACAGCATTGATACAACCATCTTACTCCAATTCTTGGTCGTATTCTTAGTTTATATATTGTGTAATTATTTATTCTGTACTGGTATAATAACCCAAATAATTGTAATGCTTCGTGGGTGTTCAATAATCAAATATGAATAGATGAGAAGATACAGTTTTATAGTTATTTTATACAAAGATTATTCATGGCATGATACGGAGTTGCTTTATCATAAGATTTTCGACTTAGCTGTACCACATGATAAGTCGTTAGGTCATTCGGTGAGAATGAATTGGATTTGCCTTAGTGGTCTATGGTCTACTCGTAGGCAAAGTCTTTCGTTTCTTTTTAATAAATCATACTACAATTCAGTTTAATAGGTATTAGTCAAAAAATTTGGTACCTCAAATAAATATTTAGAATTGCAAATTCTTTCCGTACTCATGGAATTTCTGTGTTTGTTACTATAATATAATTAACAATATGATTTGTGATAATATAATTGGAAACCAAATAAAGTAAAGAGAAAGTAAGATATGTGAAATGCATTTAGACAAGTCATGTGTAGAATCAGAAATGGCACAGTACAGAGCATTGATTTAGATCTGAATCAATAAGGGGAGAGACTTAGCAGGGAAGTAACAAAAGCCGCAGATATTGGTGTCACATGCACGTCGCGTCATGTGTCCATTCTTACTTTGCACGTCCCGCCGTTTTCACTTTTATCGTCGACGTAAAAATGCAGCGTTTCCCGTCCGTACAAGTTCACCAAAAGTACATTACATATTTTTTTCTGGTAACATCTATATATCCTATTAGTTTTTTTCTTATCCTATAAGTTTTTACAATGAGTTATGTAGCTTAGATGGTTAAACATCTATTTTTACCAAAAAAATACATTACATAATTCACATTGTAACTTTTTTTTAGAATTCAGATTCAATAACAGATAGTAAAGACTTAAAGTATGTCCATAAGAATTCAGTGTGTTTTTAAAAGGTGTATAAATGAAAGTTTTTTTTTAAATTAAACTATTTGTGTGAATTATAGAGAAAATTACAATAAAATATAGGTATGGTGCAAAATAATGGAATACAACAGAGAAACATGTGACTATTAAATGCAAAAGCAGCAACACAAGTTACATAACTCGAAAATACAGTACGAGTCAAGAAATAAAATTTCATGAAACATCTAAGATTCTTCCTTCTTAAATAATATGCTTGCATCATACATAAAGAAAATAAATAAATAACATCCAGCTAAATATATTTGTAACACGATTTCCAGATCATCAATCTCCTATTATTTCTCAGTATTATTTTTATTTTTTGTTTTGATCGTACAAGCTTATATAAATAAATGAGAAATCCAACCAATCATATGTCAGTATTTGTTAAGCATCGCTATGTACATGTGCAGAACACAAACATGTACAGAAGAGTTATATAATTGTCAATACACTACGTACGAGTATTTTCATTTACATGTCAATACACTACGTACGAGTATTTTCATTTACATGAATGATAAGAAATGATATATCATTATTTATTTACATTATGACAAAAGTATGATACATGGTTATATTTAGATTACAACAAGGGCTGTTCACGAATTTACGTACTTGCATATATGCATATTAAGTAGTTTCTAAAAGGTACGGGGTTTATGAAAATTACAGAAAACTACAGGGAAAAGAAGCAATTAGAATAAACAATAAAGGGTCTTCTGCATGTAATTTTCAAGAATTCCAATAATAAGCAACGCTGGGATACACGGTACATGATCGCTAAACCGGAATATCATTTATATTCCGGTTTGTTATTATTAAAATTCTCCTACAGTTAGAGTTGACCGAGGTGAGAAAGAGACTGGTTTCAAGTGGACATAATAAAAGCTTGGAACAAGTTCTCTGCAGTACGCATCTGTTCAGGTGTGCCTGATACGAGAGCAATGCGATCACCATGTGAAGTTTTGGAATCCGAAACTTCTACCATCGCTCCTGATATCTGAACGACAGAGAGATGCAATTACCAAATGACAAAACTAAAAAAAAGAGAGAAGGAACAAACCGAACCAATGATCAAAAAGATTTCAGCGAACAAACCCTTCTTATGTTCTCCAAATTGCCTCCTTCTTTGCCAATAACTTTACTCACTGCATTCGCCGGGACAAGAATCTCCAAAGTAGAAGGTTGATACAATCTATAGATTAAAAAAAAAGTTCTTAAATCATTTGAAAAGGCGATAAAGAAGAAGACAATTTTTTTTATTGTAGTTTGCAAAACTTACCCTCCATATGAGTATGGACCGACTGATCCCAAACCATGATCTCTTGACTCAATATGTGACCTTACCGGGAAGCTTTCATAACCATAGAATCCGTCTGTAGAAACCATTCCCAAGCTGCTTTCCCCTGTCTCTCGCCTCTGATCAAAATCTACAGAAGCATATTCTGGAAAAGAAGATACAAAAGGAGGAAGTGTAAAACCGGAGTGATCAGATCTTGCAGGAGGATTCCTAGCAGAGACGCTGCTTCCTCTATCGCCTAAAACATCCTCTCGAAGTCTTAGAACAATCTGAATGAGAGCATTTCTCACACTGCTGACTTCACCAGATACCTATATGATTACAAGAGATTTTCTAAATATGAATACAAAGCAAACAGAAAGGAGAAAATGATCATAATAATAACCTCAACAAGATCATCGATATTCCCTTTGGAGATACGGATACTAGCGTTGGTTCTTTTCCTGATTTGGGTTATGACATAGCCGCTTTTACCTATAACGCATCCAACAGCCTTGGAAGGAACAAGAAGTTGCATCTTAACTGTCTCCTCATCCTCATCATTGATCTTCTCTTGCAGAAGAAGAATAGCTTCAACAGCCATAGACTTCATATCATCAGGAGACTGAATAATATAACAAACACACAATATAAAAAAAAACAACACTTACAAAAGAAATGATGATAAAAAAAAAAGTGGAATCAAAACCTCTGTAGCGGTGACAAGGATAACACACTCATTATCACCATGGTTTGCTTTATTAACCTCAATACGAGAACCGCTCGCTTCTCTCATTCCATTAATGGTCGATCCTTCTTTACCAATAACACGGCCGATACTGGACACAGGGCATAACACCTTTAAAACCAGCTCCTTCGACACAGGACTGGTAACATGCATCGAAATTTTAGCAGTGGTTTCTGCTTTATAACCCTGAAGGTCAGATGCATTGACAAACGACGGAACACCCGCCCTGTGATCATGATTTGTGTATAATCCAGTCTGAGGATAGGCATAACTAGAAATCTCCGATGGAGTCACAGCACTAGCTGGAGTTTCTAGAACGGTTGATGAATCAAGAGGAATCTGTTCTCGAGGGCTGGTCTTGTACATGGTAGCAGAAACAGCGTAAAGAGCCTTCTTCACAGATTCAGCCTCACCAGTTATCTACTTGATAAAAAAAAACATAAATTAAAAAAAAAAAAAACCAAGTGAAAAGTTAGAGTTCAGACACCACTAACCAGAACCACATTATCAAAATCCAAGGCACAAGCATGAGAAGGATCCGAAGCATCTTTAGAATCAACCTCAACACTAGCTTTCGTCCATCTCCTAATGCTCTTAATAACCGCACCCGCTTTACCAATCACACCAGAAGCTTGACTAGACGGAACTAAAAGACGACATTCACTCTTACCTCCACCATTCTTCTTCTTCTCTCCAGCACTACTATCTACACAGCTCACGATCGTATCGTGGAGTCTGAGGAGAGCGTCTTGCGCAGGGCACAGAGGCTCTGTTTCTTCTTCGGTCTCTGTTGTTATTACATCGAGTTTGTTTCTAACCGAGGAGGAGTAGATTGTGATGACTCTCTGGGTGCAGCCGGGGAGCTGGTCGAAGACTTTGATCTTGGCTTTGGTGGTGTCGCGGATGGCGTTTATGACTTTGCCGCTCTTGCCTATCACGCCGCCGATGATTCCAACGGGGCAGAGGATTCTGTAGATTACGAGGTCTTCTTTGTTGGTGGTTTCGGTGTTGCCGTTCGAAATTCGCCTCCTCTGATTCTTGTTGTCGTCGTTTTGATTGGATCTTCGTTTCTTCCAGTCACTCATTGTGAGTGTGTAGAAAAATTCTATCCAATAGAATTGAGAAAACACAAAGCAAGACTGGTCAAAGATTCAAAGTGACAATGTATATTCGATTTTGAAGCTCGTAAGAGTTTTGATGTTTCGAAAAATGAATAAAGATGTACGAAAGAGTTAAAAAAGACGATAAAGAGATGTTCGTACTGAGATTCCCGAAGACGATATGGATTTTGAGAGATCGTTCAGTAGAGAATGCGGCGGCGGGTAGATTTTAGATTCTTCTTTTATCAGTTCGGTTCTGTCTGTCCCAATCTTTGTTTTCTTTTTGTTTCTTAATTAGTCCCATTACTTCAGAATTGAATTATAAAACCCCGCAACAACAACAAAATGTACCCTACATTAATGACAAAAATCTATACTTTTTCTTCATTGTGATTATTCGTTTTTGTTTTTTTATTCACATATTTACATATTGCTATCAATTTCCCTTTTTCTCTTACATACAAAACTATTATTTTATGATATTAAAGAAATAATATATTTATATTTCTAAAACTAATTATTTTATCAATTTATCAAACTATTTATAATTTCTAATTCAACATTATAAATTTTTATTGTATTTATGAATCTAATTAATATAATTTTTTTTAATTATGTATTTGAATTGCATTGTATTTGTTGCTTCATCAGTACAATCATTAGATGAATATATAATTTTGTTTAAAAATAAAAAAAAATTGAACGAATGACCGGGCAGCAACTCTCAAAAGATAATTAGAGCTCAAAACAAAAGAAAAAAAAATAACTTTTTTTACGGCAGAAAAAAATTAAAGTTTATTTTTTTGGTCAAAAAATATTATGGAAAAAGAAAGAAACAAATTAGGTCGACAAAAAAAAAGAAAAAAAATTAGGCTTCTTATACGGCTTTCTGATTTAAAATGATAATGGACCCCTGGCCCATGTGTCTCTCGCCTCTCCCTAGAGCCGGAGAAACTCGACTAATCTTATTTCGTCTTCTCCGACAATTGTTTCAGCTGCGATTGCGAATCGGAGCCGTAGATTAGTCATCCTAGGGTTCCACCACTAGCCCTCGTCTTAGAAGCTCAGAAGACTACTACTACGCACGTACATCATCTTTTCTCTCACTCTGCTATATATCGTTCCTTGTTCGATTTTGGTTTTATTTCTTTGGTTCTATGTATCTGTTGGGCCTTGTTGCATCTCTAAGATTCAAAGTTTGATTATTTGCATCTATAAGATTCAAAGTTTATAACTTTGATTCTTCTTCTTTTGTGGTGTAAAGCATACACAAGAACAAGAGCCTGTTGTGTGGGAATGGAACAAGGAGATGCAGAGAGAAGCACCACCGCTGTTGCATCAACCTCTGAAGGGTCGGGTCTAGATCCGATAGCTCGAGTGAGAAAGCTCTTGTTCCGCCAGATGCTCGTTGGAATCAAAGACGGGAGATTCTTCCTTGGCAGTTTCCACTGCATTGACAAACAAGGGAACATCATTCTCCAAGACACCGTTGAGTATCGCAGCATTAGAAGATCGTCTCCGTCCCCTACTGAACAGCGTTGTCTTGGTATGATCCTCATCCCTGCCTCTTGCAGGACCTCTTGCCATGTCGATTGCTCTATCGAGGAACAGCTTTCGTTGATTCAGCTCAAAGAGTAGTAGAGACTCTTTTATAGTCTTGATGAGAGTTGGTCTCTTCGTTATGCCTCAAAATCAATACTTGATTTCCATGTTCTTTATTGTATGATTAATGAGTCACCTTCACATAAATGTATTACATGCATTGGAAGCTCTTTTGGAGTTTTGTATTTACATTTAAGAGAGAAAACTGAGATGTTTTGTTTTTTCTTTAGAATCTGTCTCTATAAGCTGTTCCATACACAATGAGGTAAGGTACTGTTCGAACAACTGTGTCAATGGGAATGGCAAAGTTCACACCCGAAGACATACCAGTCCCTGCAACAACACAAACTCTTCTCTTCAGTATATCTTATTCATATGTGAGATGAACAGAGTTTATGTTCTCAGATATTGATAAAAGGGAACATTGACCTTTGCGGGTGAATGTGGCAGTGTTCACGCCTATGGTATGGCCATAAGAATCAAGCAATGGTCCTCCAGAATTTCCTATATTACAAAACCGAAAAACCTCAATTTTCATAACACCGAATGAGATGAAGAAACTGATAGATTGTTGTGGGTTTACCTGAGTTAATGTCAGCATTGGTTTGGATAGCTTCTCGAATACTCTTCCCATTAGGTGAAGGTATCTCTCTTCCTAACCCACTCACTACCTACATTTTCCCCATGATACCAAATAAATAAACCCCCCCTTCAAGTGATATTTTTTTTACTTCAATGTAACATATATACAAAATCTAAGGATCTCTTCTAACTCTTACCCCAATTGTCAAAGTGTTTTCATATCCATACGGATTCCCAATCGCAAAGCAACTCTGACCTACGCGTAGATCACTGGAGGTACCAAGAGCAACAGGCTTCAACTCACGTCCCTCGGTTTCAATCTAAGTTCATAACAACAGTTAAGAAGGGCAATACATACAGACAAGTATGTTGAACATCATATTGCCTTAAGATTACCTTCAAAACAGCAAGATCATTGTCTGGATCAAGACCCACAATTTTCCCTTCCTTAGTAAACTTTGTCCCCGTGGCATCAACTAGAGATACCTGCACAAGTAGTACCCAAACCATGATTTGCTCTTTTAAGTTACTTGGCAATGACATTGTGCCATTGTGGTTCTCTTTCGCTTTAAATGGATAAAAGAAGATGGAGAGACCTTACAACGTTGTAATCCACTCTGATCCGTAGCTAGCTTGGAGATGACATGATAATTTGTTACCTGCAATTGTACAAGAAACAAGCCTGCTTTTCAGTGTTCCAGGATTCAGACAAGAAACATGAGGTTTGGTAAGCTATTTTTTTAATATAGTTGTGCGTACAATGTGACCAAGGTTATCCCAAACGAAGCCAGAACCTGTCCCTTCGATCTTTGCATTATCCTCGACATTGGATTCATCACCAGAGGAAGTTTTGGGAAGCTCAATGTCTTCGATGTACACAACAGACACCGAAGTTTTCTGCAGAAAAGTTTGAGATTTTTAATTAATACACAGAAGAAGGAAGAGAAGCCTCAAAGAATGTCTAAAAAACCTGGAAGAGATTGACATTTCTCTCTTCTTCTTCCTCAAGCTCCTCTTCTTCTTTTTCTTTGATTTGTTCTAATGCCACCGCAGATTCAACTGGGAAATTCTGTTGATTGGAGCCAAGCAAAGTCGTCGACGCGAGCACGAGACTCGAACCGAAGATCACGGTTCTTCTTTTCAGATCATTATTCGAACCGGAGCAAGCTAACACTGAATTCGACCGGATGAATGGAGTGAAAGTATATAGGATTGAGGAACAAGCTTTAGAAGAAGAAAGAGCCACGTCCATCTTGGCTTCTTCTTCTTTCTCGAAGCTCTCAAGTCTCAACTCAACCACCAACTAACGGACACACAGAGGAGATAAGGCGGCCTGATCGAATCGGTTCGTTTTTTTCTATTCCCGGTTCGGTACCGGAAACGGTTTTGGTTTTATTTTTGATTTATCCTTTATAATCTCTTAACCGGGTTATTCTTGAAATGAGAAAAAAAGGGAGAGAAGTAACGTTCGTGGCTGCATGAGATCATATTTTGTTTATATGTGTATCTTGTTAATTTGTACTGTTTTTGCTTGTAGAAGAAAAGCACATACGGCTTCTTAGATTCCAATATCCTTTCATCAAATGTTAATTTTGGTTCATGAAATAGAAAGGTCTTTGTAGGATACTACATTGTTTTTATCATAAAAATGTTTTTAATCAATCCTGCTCAAACCAGTATGTCATATGTTTTTGATATTTCTAGCATTTTACAAAGTTTACATAACATTTACAGATCAGCATTGTTCATCAGCTCACACTAAATAATCATAACATAGCAGAAGTTTTATATTTGAAAGAGAGAGGGCGCTGTTGGAGATGATGTTCAAAGTCTCCACTCTAGATATACATCACTTACACAGTCATATGGGCTTGTGCATGCGCATTGGTCATGCCTCATGAAGATCAAACTGTCGCGCCCAAGCTGAGCCGGGTGGTTGAGGAAGATGTCACCAGATAGCATAAAAGCAACAAGTAAGGATTGTGACTTGGTAGATCTTTTGCTAGTCTCGGAGAAATTTAACTTTGTAAAGGTAAGCTAAGTGCCTTTTTCTAGTTAGAAAACTGATCATGCTTTGTGATTATATCCAATTATTGACTTCTCTCACAAAAGAAAAACAAGAGAGAGGTGAGAGAATATTTCTCTCTACTGTCTCTCCCCTTCAACCCCTCTTAACCTAATTTCCGCCGTCAAGACTTTGTCTCTCCCCTGGCGGTCGGCGAGCCAGCCACCTTCGCTGTCGACCTCCCACCCCTTTCAATCTGCGTAAGCTTCAGTCTCTAGCCCTTTATCCCTCTGTCTCATCACCTCCTCTTTGCCTCAACTTTCTGGATCTCTGCTACGGTGGTTTTAAACAGAAACTTGGTGTGTACTAAGTCTCTCTGGAAAGTTGGCGAGGAGGTCTTAAACATATCAGACACTGGGTCCTTGCTTCTCTGATAGAGTGGAGAGCTGCTGTTGAGTCTGGGTCAGATTCGTTTTCTCAAGGTTTGGCGGAGCAGATCTGGAGAGTAGCTGCCTCCGCTATGCTCCTCTCCCATCCCTTTGCTCGGTTCCTCTACACTCCCAGTAAGCTGATACATCCATCGAACCCTGCTCAAGCTTACTCAATTTCTGTTCAATATCAAAGACACTAGGAGCATCATCTTGCTTGAAGCGCAACAACAAGTTATTCCAAATCCCTTCAGCTGTGTTAATGAAAAGTAAGCTCTGACCAATCTTCTTGGATACCGAGTTCATCAGCCATGTTGCTACCATATCGTTACAGCGGGACCAAGCATTAAAACCTCTATGCGAAGAATCAGGTTTAGAGATTGTACCATCAATGAATCCAAGTTTGTTGCGGACATTCAAGGCCATACGAACAGAACGCCTCCATGAATGAAACTCCGAAGGAACAGTCAATCGATCAGTAACAAGAACAAGTCCAGCGTGATCGTTGTGATGAAGATGATATGTATTATCGTATTGATCCCCTTGAAATCTCTCCGTCGCCATCGATCTCGAAGAATCCAGAAACAAGAAACACCAACAAGGAAGCAAGAGCAACGACGAACACATGATCGCAAGAATCAATCAATGAAACAACGATCGGAGAAGAAGAGACGAGCAAAGAACGATCTGAAGCAAGAAATCTCCAATCGCAACGCAAAGAAGTCGAATGAATCGAGAAAACAGAACGATCGTAAAGCTCATGATGAAACAGAGTATGCGGAAGAAGATGATAGATGCTTTGATACCATATTAACTAGGTGCTTTCCTGCACCATGTGCAGCAAAAGAATTTAAAATATTTTTTAACAAATAAATATAAATTATATTTAAAAAGTCAAATTATATTAATATTATAATTTTTATTTTTTATTAATATTTCAATACAATTTGATTAAATTAAACATAAAATCGAGATATTTTTAATTATATTTAAGAATATGCATGTATATATTTAAAATTATAATCTTTGATGGATGTTTTTATTTATTTATCTATATTATTATTTACGAAGTAATTTTTACAACGGAACTCTCACGCTAAAAGTTAGAGCAGTTAATATTAATATTATCCTTAATAAATAAAATAACTACAAAAGAAAAATGAATTTTAACTTTTTAATCAGTAGTTATAAAATATTTATGCTCGAATCTATGGGCCAATCACCTAGTTTTAATTAAATATTTTAAATAAATTTGCAAAATAATTAAAATTAAACAATATTTATAAAAAAATTATATATATAAGAAACTAATGATTTCACGATTATATTTTTATAACTTTCTAAACAAAATTGTATACATTTTTGAAAATGTTAGTAATAAAATTGTATAATTTAAAATATATAATTTAATGATAATTTCGAAATTAGAATGCCATATTTGAAATATTTATTTTAATGATGATTTATGAGTTATTACTATATTCTAAAAATATTTCCAAAAATATAAATCGATATTAAAGTAATATATGAGTTATTACCATATTTTGAAAAGTTTACCCAAAATATAAACTAACATTACATGTAATTGTCCATGTCATATTAAATTATAAGATATGTCATCTTTTATAAGGAAATTTTCTATTTTATAAAGACATGTCATCTTTTTTCAGTGGCATGTCATCATTTTTTTGGCGAGAGTGATTGTAGTAACGACACGTGTACAAATCACTTCGCAAATAATATATAATAAAGGATACTCTAAATCATCACCATGAGAATAGATCGGGAGCTCAATATGGAGAAGACGATGAAAAAGAAAGAGTTTGTTATTCAGCTCAGAAATGTCAGTTACACCAAACTCACGATATCTAACTATCTATATTAAAAGGGGGATATGAGAGCCTCTGAGCGTGTCCACGTCACCCTGGAAAATTAGCCAATCAGAAACACTTATTTGACCATGTCAGCACTACTTTGTCGACTTAATATTGGGTCATTCATATGGGCTTCAAAATTTCGAAATGGCCCAGCCTTTTCCTTCCAAGCTTGATCTTTCATGACCTTTACACTTCGTCTTTATGGTTTTAACTCTCTGAAATTTGCTGAAATTCACCGTTATGATTCAGCATGTTCTTTACTCCTTTCGTTATGATTTCGTTTCATCTCCTTTGTCTCTTTTCCTATATAAAAAGGCTTTTACATCAACTAAAACCTACAGACTCCACCGAAGAAGATAAAGCTACTTCAGGTTTCATTCGATCAAAGAGTTCAATGTGAACTGCGGCAGGAGAGCCGATCTATACGGTAAATCTAATATATAGTATGTTGGTAATGTATTCCTCTCTCTGCAGGTGTTGGCTTCTATTATCCCACTTATAGCTGAGACAAACATTAAAAACCGTCCAAATACGCAGATTAGCTAATCCATGGGCAAAATCTACAGGAGCTCCAACTACTCATCATACTTGATATCAACATAACTCACTTGCGTACATCTCCTCCTTATACCTTGATCGAATACAAATTCCCTACGGCTTAGGAATCTCAAGGTTTCGTATTATGCTTTATATTTTTCGGTTAGTTCACATGTAAAGACATAGTCTCACCGTGTATGAAATTTGATCTGATCACTTCCTTTCAGCTTTGAACTATACTGTTTTTTCAGGACAACAGAGTTTTGAATTGAATTGTGATGGATTACAAAAAGTTAGACTAGACTCGATTAAGATTTCCAAGATGAGTGGTTCTCGACTAAGCCCATAGTCTAATTATAATGCAAAGGTGATAAACGGTGTTCACTATGTGAAAATAATGAATGTGTCTAACTCTTTCAAAGACCAAGAATCTTGGCAGGTTCTTTTTTTTCTTTCAGAATGTAAATCAATCGTGAGACAACTGGTTACTTGCTAATTTTCGCTTCTAGCTTTGCTGTTGAATATCAAAGCTTTAGTTAACAAGATTTATATGTAATGTTTTGTTTAATCTTGAAACCAGTGTAAAAGAGCTGCCTCTCTCCTTGGTTATCAGATATTGTCTCATGTCCTTAGGATTGAGGTATTCTTACTGCAGTGATACTTTGTTAACGGCGACTAGAATATAATTGCTTGACTTATTTTTAAATGTTATGATCATTATCATTACTGTCTTTGAGATATATGTTTTTTAAATATTTTCAGCCACTAATCCAATGTAACGGAGCCAAATGCAAAAGACGTGGAATCTACGAGGAAGACAACTTTTATATATGATTCATGACTGAGAGTAAATACGCACATGCAAGGGCAACACATTTGATGCTACTTTTCTCTGCCATGGGTGCTCACAAGTGTGGGCTGGTGAGTTTCCAAGAACAGTACATCTTGAGCTTTACATTCATATCTTTTCCTTCTAACTTAACAGTTAAATTGTGGTCTCGGGGTGAATGTGATCATTAACGACATCACATGCATATTTTGGTAGCTGAATGCATCCATCCATGGAATTGTAAAAGCTCTATTTGAATCTTAGCGTGGGATGCAGAAGGTAAATCAGTTTTACTAGAATGTTTTTTTTTTGAAGTTTTTGTTTCAACATTGAAGACTCTCCTTCTTATATAAGTAGTACGTTTGCCCAATGTGGAAAAAGTAAAATATTATCTCTCATATAATGTGCTCGAGTTGATATGGTGTACAAGGTGTATGACAGATAATCGTACACTGGGGATTAGCCAAGAAAGTCAAGAATGAGGCGAAAAAAATTGTTCTTAGGAGCGATATATCTAACTGGTAACAATGGAGAGGAAGAGGAGCTTGCGTGAGTTTCTTGATAACCAGAAAAAATAAACAGAGAGACAGATGAGTTTCTTGAAATGTTGGTGGTGAGAAGAAGGTGAACCGGAGAACGATGTGTAACAGCCTGCTTATGCGTATATTAGTATAGATGATGCTGATGCTGACCGAGACTGGTCATTGACTTTGGCCATACATATAACCTCATCAAATAACTATTGTAAGTACATATAAGATAATTTATAGGAGGCAATTGTAGATGTTGTTGCGGGAGACCATGATTAATGACCAAATGATGTTGCACATGTCTCTAAGCATATCTAGCCAAGTTACTATTATAATTGGGCCTAACCATGTCACCAAGCGTAGGGGATCACGAGGCATATCTAGCCAATTTACCATCATAGTGGACCCTGTGAAACAATAACGAAAAATGAAAACTAGCTTTTGACAGCAGAAGGTTACTTAGAAAGATTTGTTTTATTGTTATTATAATTTCAATTTACGGGTGTGATTATTTAGTTTTTGATCAAAATGGGCGTGATCATTATGATTTTAACTTATGAAATAAAATTGGAGAGTCTCATCACACCTTACTATTGGTACACAAATTTATTGCTGGATTTGTTTGCGATTAGTTCATGGGGATTTCACAAATATATTTTCATGTTGCTCTATATTGGTTGGTGATATCTAATTGGGTCACTTGACTAAAAACAATCTTCTCTTTTTGTTTGAAGACCTGTGAGAGAAGTTAGAGGAAACTTAAGCTTTTGGCTTAATTGACGAGGCTAACAAAACACTTGCAACAGACCTGGATGAAAAGAGTTCAGAAAACAAAAGGATAAAGAGAGGACGTAGCTAGAGAAGTTCATCTATGGGCGTCTGAGAAGCCCACAAATCACCACAATAGAAAAAATGTTAAGAGTAAGCTACTTAGCAGTAGATCTCTTTCATTACAGCCATTCCTAATTTTATGTTTGCGAGCTTTTAACTAAATACAAAAAAAAATACTAAATACATGAAAAGGTGACAGACCAAAATAAAGTGTTTATCCCTCTAGGTTTCCGCAGTCTTCTATCTAATGAACCCATGTGGGATCATGCATTCATGCCTATGGGTTTGGTTTCCGGTGAGTTTATAAAATTTTACACATTAATCTTAAAGAGATTCAGTGTTAACATAATTAGAGTGATTGAAATAATCGAAGACCAGCGAGATTAGCCCTTAAGCATTCAGTACTAAGAATCCAAAAACGCAAAATGTATAGAATATATAATTACCTTGATAATAGCTAGGTTTCACCACCCTAACCAAACTTGCTATATAGATGTTCTCTTCTTGCATTGGTATCTTAGTCTCAAGCGTTACTTTTGACTATAAATACTGTCATGTGTTAGCATTCGTTTAAGTAAATAAATGAGAGAAACAAGAGGACTACATGGCAATATGTAATAAGTGTTAATCGTGCCAAGTTTAATGGCATTGCGTACTTTTTTTGCCTAAACGTTGTACAGTTTGTAACTTTAATCTAAATTATGAATTTTTATTAGGGTTATAAAATATATAGATGAAAAGAGTGGAATTTACTTGGAAACAAAGTCAATAGGATGAGAAGATACTATGTAACAAACCAGAATGCTCTCCGTGTAGGAGACCATGATCAGTGACCTAATGAGGTTGCACCATGTTACCAACAGTAGGACAACACGATGCATATCTAGACAATTTACCATCATTGTGGGGCTTGTGCAACACTGAGAACGATTCTGATCCTCTCTCATCAAGACGTCCAGTCTGTTTAGGTCTACTAACAACTCTGTTTAGCAACATGTATATGCATGTACAGATAATTATTAGTGTTCAAAAGAAAAAGTTTTGCTAAACTCGGACAGTCGTATTATATTTTTTTTGTTATGAACGTTAATATTTATATATAATAATATGTTAGAATTGTACAAAACTCAAATGCGACAACCAATTAGGCAAAAGAGAAAAAAAATAAAGCAGATCTATAAAAACACCCCCAATGGGGTTCTAGCCAAAAGGTTCTTAATATATGTATGCATATATATATATATATATATATATATATATATATAGAGTATTAGATAATAATATATTTATATTAGTATTTAAAATATCTAAAGTTAAATATTTTTGGTTGGTAATTTTTACATATATACGTATATTAAGAATCTCTGGCTAGAATCCTCTATTGGGATGCTTGAACCGGCTTTTAAGTGTGAGAGGAGCTATTTGAGTCATTAAAATCTTGAACTGTTTCTTTTGTCTTTTCCTTTCATAGTGTTGCAAATGTCCAGGTCAATGTTACTAAAGATTTCAGTGGTAAAGAACGAGACCTGATCAGAAAGAGGATTGTTTCTTTCTTTTCAATATGTGAAAAATAAAAACAAAGTAAAATACTATGACAATATACATGTTACTGACGTGGTTAAGTAATATTGTAGTAAAGATCAAATTTAACTCCAAATCAATACAAGAATAACTAAAATATACAGTTCAAAATTATAAATTTCATAAATTTAAAACATATAATCCGCGCGTAGCGCGGAAAAAGCTCTAGTATACATAATTAAGCATAAAGAACTTTAATCAAGATTAATAAAATTAAGCTAACTAAACCGGGATTAAATCAGTCCGGTATCAACCCAATATATCCAATATTTCCTTATTACCTTCAGGCCAAACTATAAGGAATCTTATTGATATCAAAAGAAGAGATGGATGGTTGAATTTATGAACTAAAATAAAATAAAATTCCATTTTGAGTAAAAAGAATTGCATATATGATACGAGGTAATAGTTTTTTGAATAAAATTAAGTAATAGTTTTAATTTCAGAATCCAATATGCTGTACCAATCAGAACTAGTTGGTTTTCTTTTCAACTTTCTAGCTCTAGTCTGGACGAGCTTTCTCCCAGTTGCTTCCTTCGACACCCAATATTTCAATGGGTTGGATGATTTTCACGAAATACAGTAGTATCCGGCCGATATCAAATTAAAATATTTCTTTGTTTCTGTATAGATTGGATTGTTATTATTATATTTTTCTCTTTCGATAACTTAGTTTCCAGACGTTTCTGATTTGGAACTATATATGGAACGGAACAAAACTGTCGAAGCTAAAATATGGTTGTACCTTCAGTACTGTATGACTATTTGTTTTGGATGACGACCATCAAACATAGCAAAAAATTAATTGTCTAATTACTTTGGTTCTGAAAAAGAAAAATATTACAACGTGAAGAAAAATATTACAACTTGGTTGCATTAACCATGCAACGTTTGTAAACACCATGAGGTCCATGACATCATCTTGACAATCCCACTGATTGTGTCCGTATATCTAGACATATATTTAGTCATGATTGTATAGCAGGCATGATTCATACGTACGTGGCTTCACTTAGCACCACAGATTTGTTGCCCATCAAATACAAATTTCGAGATATATGGATCATATGTCAACAGTCTTTTGCTGGTTTCGGGTGTTTTCTAAGTATATACGTACGAGTAATCTACATTTAATTGTTATGATCGTCGTTGATTCATTTCTACTGTTTCGTCATTGCGCTACTCATCCTTTATAGCTAGGTTTATATATTCATCTTCCTATAAAAGCCAATGCATGGATGAAAACGCATGATGTTCAGGACCTTAGCAATTTATACTACAGTCTAAGAATAATTTAGAACGATCCGTTATGCAAGTTTCATTATTAATTTTATTTTATGAAATACGACAATTAAATTATCTACTTAACGTTGTTAAAGTTTCTATTTTTTTCAGTCCTATATTTATTGTGATTTGTATTGTATGGTAAAGTTACCAAAATATGCGAGATAAAACCGTATAGTTAGAGATAATCGATATTAAAACCTACAAGATTACAAAAAGAAATTTACTTTAAAAAGAGTTGCAATAATAATTATACTTTGTTTTTAGTTACAATAATTATTATACTTGGTGCCAGAGTTCACTTGAATCCACAAATGTACCATGAAAACCGTACGGTACTCTAGACGGTAGTTTGATCGTAGCTTCAAGCTTCAAATCAACGGAGTTAATAATCCGAAGTACCGACGTCTCTTTCTCTTCGTCGTGAACGTGACAGAATATATAACCGTCATCTTCATTTTCTCCGCCGTCAACGTCGCCACTAGGCAAGAAAAACGGTTCCCCGCCATATTTCTCACTGCCGTAAAAATACTTTTCAATCTCGCCGGTGAAAAGATCAACCTTCGCGAAACCGGATACTTTTGGCCAGGGATCAGCGATAGCCAGAAACGCGAACCGGGTTTTTCTACCTAACCGGTTCCGGTTAACCATACCGATCTCTAAATTCACCTCGTCACCCAACAACGCGCGTCGCGTGGCTTCCCGCGTCCTGAGGTTTATCCTGATCTCTGTCAAGACGCTTTTCAAACTCTCGTCTCTCTCGTTGAAGATAGAATCCGCCGGCGACATACACGACCCGATCACCACCACTTCCTCATCACTCTCCGGCGATTCCCACGCGTTCCAGAGATGGAAACAGAACGTCTCCGGCGAATCCACCCAGATTATCTCGGAAGCCTCCGTCGCGTCTTTCGGCATTATCCCCAATCGCGAAACCTTTTCGCCGTCGAAAACCACCGGCGAGTTCCCGGCCATCATCTCCCCTAGCTTGAACACGACTTGCTGATCCGGAATCACCACGAAGTTCTCCGTTATAGCGAAATCGTGAATCATCGTCGGAGTCTCGAGCGGGATCTCTACTTCCGGTGATTTAACCCCGTCCGGCGAGAATCTGAAGTACTTCAAGTAAGGCTTTCGCACGACGTCGCAGCTTAGCGCATGGAGCTCCTTCGTAACCGGGTCGAGTTTCGGGTGGGCGATCATCGTTGATTTTAACTGACCTTCGAAATCGTAACGACCAACGGTTTTGAGATCACCGGTTTGGGTTATTTTAATTTGATACGGTAAATCGTCTTCTGACATTGCTAAAAGCCGGTTATTGAAGTATACCAAACCAGCGTTCGCTACCCCGACGCCGTTTTGGTTGTTGACGAGACCGCAAAGCCCACGTGCGTAAAATAGCATCAAACGTGCGATCCCCGAGTGCCCGTGTAGCTCGCCGATTGCTTTCGGGAAAACCGGTCGACCCAATCGTTTTTCTTGAATCAATCTCTCGGTTTTAGTGAACCGACATGCGTAACTTGCTGAACCGTTGGTTATTTTAACGGCGTGAACCATTCCGTCTCCGTCGAATAAATGGTGCCCAGCGATCGGGTCGAACATTGGATTTGCGCCGTTACGGACGTAAACACCGTTAATGCTGTCAGGGATTGTTCCTTCGACGGGAAGAAGTTGTCGGACGGGACATTCAGATACCGGAAAATAGTTTCCGTGCAACTGAACGCTTGGGTCAGCGGTTTTGGAAAGAGGAGTATCTTTCTCGTGGGAGATCAACGCGCGTTCAGCCGTGTCGATAGCAATGGCCGCCGCTTTCTGGAAGATGTTTAGTCGTAGGGAATTATGCTGCGGCGGCGTCGCAGTGGTTTTTGGTGTAAATGAAGAACGTTTTAGGGGTTGCTCCGTTACGTCGACCTGCACCGTGCATTTAATTTTCGGTTGTCTTTTGATGGGCCTCAAGCATAAATCAATTTGGGCTTGAGGCGATGATATAGGACCGCTCGTCGACATTGTAAGCAGAGAAACCATGGCTTCTGTTTCTTTTTATCTTACTCTTACGTTAGAATTTTGAGACAGTGATTGTATCTTGTGTTTTTGTCTGAAGACTGAGAGCGAGAGGGCGAGAGAGGAAAAGAAAGGAAGGTTCGATGATAAGAATACCGAAGAAAGAGAAACTATATATAGGGTTGGTAGAGATAGAGTAGTTTGTAGAGTTGATACATTTATTAAATGATTTGAACCATGCCTTGCATTACATGAAATACCATAGAAGCAAAAGCTAAGACTGAACAGTTATGAGTGATTTATGGTTAAATCGGGATGTCATTATGGCATTTCACTAAGTAAAATTTCGTATTAGTAAACAAATCCTTTTCTGATATCATATTTAGGAAAGCAAATCTTTTTCTTGAAAAAAATCTTTTGTTTTGTGTTGAATTTCTTTATTATTAAATAACACTAACAAAGTTTTTTTTTTTATAACAGAACTCATTTAAAACTAAATTTAAAAGAGTTTAAGTATATAATGATAAATTTCATATCAAACACCCATATCGTGCTCATGATAATCAAATAAGGTATTGCTATAAAAACAATAACCTTATCATATAAAATTTTAAATTTCTAAACATATTTTACATTTCTCTCAATAAAGTATTGTTTTGTCTTTGTGAAAACCACCTTAGTCCATTTATTTACTTGAATCTGCATTAAGTTTTTTTCACAGGAAAATTTGATTTTATTAACATTATATAGAATATCATTAAAGTTAAGTCATCAAGAACAACAAATTCATCGAGCATAAAAGAAGCAATTATTAAGCCAAATTTAAACATACCATTAATCATTTTAACATTTACTAAATTAAACAAAAATACAACTTGTTCATGCCATTTTGGTGTTATTCTGTAACTTGAATGCATTGAATTCAATTCGTAAGCTTGCTTAGAAAATAGATCTAGAATGTACTTTCGTTGTTTCATAAAAGTGCATGTTTTAGAGAAAAAAATATATTTTAAGAAGATACAATTTTTGTATTTTTTATATACCATATCGGCTGATCAGAGTTATGAATGCTTTTCGACTAATGTTAGGGGATAAACCGATCATCTGTTACATTCTACCATATTAACTAAAATTCAAGTTTAAACTGGTTAAACAATGATAATTTATTTTTAAAGAATTAAATCTATGACTGATGTAAATACATACCAGACTTCAAAAATGACCACTAGACTACCACTACTTGGTTATTTTTTTAATCGACTATACTGCAAACAATGTCAGCTAATACATAATTCATATACTTTGACAGATGTATTTTAGATTTGACCATATATCTTTTTCGACTAATGTTAGGGGATAGACCGATCATCTGTTACATTCTACCATATTAACCAAAGTTCAAGTTTAAACTGGTTAAACAATGATAATTTGTTTTTAAAGAATTAAATCTATGACTGATGTAGATACATACCCGACTCTAAAAAATGACCACTAGACTACCACTACTTGGTTATTTTTTTAATCGACTATACTGCAAACAATGTCAGCTAATACATAATTCATATACCTTGGCAGATGTATTTTAGATTTGACCATATATCTTTTTCATCTAAATCTTGATTTTTATATTTGCGGTAACTCTAATCAAGGCTATCGAAAATAATTAAATTCTAAACAAACTGCTAAACCAATATATATTGAAAAGTTGGCAGCTTTTTGAACTATGAAATTTAAATAATTTCGATAACAAATACTAGGTTCTTTTTTTTTCTTTTGAACTGAAAAAAGGAAACCAGGACCTACTATTTGTTGTTATCGATAGTAGGTTCTTTTCATTTGGTAGTTATAGAGAATGGATGGGCTAGCTTTGTCGGAATTCAAGTCAAAAATATTTCTTGAAAATAATATTTCACATACTTAAAGTTTAGTATAACTTTTTAACTTTTTTTTGAATTTAATAATGTGTGATATATATATATATATATATATATATATATATATATATATATATATATATATATATTTATATTTATTTAGAACTTTTTCTTTGAATACATTCAATATATAATGGAAATTTTGAAATTATATTTACATCTAACCAATGATATGAACTAGTATTGAACGCACGTTGTTGTTATGGTGTTTAACTTGTCATATCTTTCTCATATGCTTTATGTTCTGATTTCAAGGAAAGTAAGAAAAAATTAAAGCCTAATTATGAAAATAACAGGTGCCATGAACTTGGTAGATTTTCTGGGTACATCTACAGAGTTTGAATATCTAGACGTGTTTCTTTCTTATCAACTAAGTGCTTACGGAAAGAATTTCGCCAATGCACGAAAAAACAACCTGACTATGTAATCTATTTGTAGTAAGAGAAAAAAATATGTTCATGTTAACAATTGATTATGTCAAAAAAAAACATGGGAAAAACATTCCATCTTACAAGTCAAAAGTTTGGGTAAACCCCACTATCATTGACTTAAACCCTAAAGTTTCAGACGTAGTATCATATTCATATCATGGCATTTTAAGCGTGCCTTCACGCAAATAAATTAAGGTTTATAGTTTGAGAGGTAATTTACTTTAAACTTTATGTTAGTAGATATTTATGTCTGTGAATAACTTGTTTAGTTTGCCAAACAATTCAAATAGATAAAAAAAAAATTCTTCAAATAGATAAAGTTACTTAATATAAGTCTACTGCAAAAATTAAAAGTAAACTAAAACATTATGATAGAAATCCTTGTTCATTTGAGAGATATATAGAAGATTTAATTTAAATATATTGTGATTCGAAACAAGCTTCTAAAATTTATTTTTATTTTTGAACCAGAGTTAAAAGGACGTGTAGCCTATACTTTTTCAGTTGAATAAAGATTCATATCACATTAGTAATTTTAATTAAATATTTCTTGGCACGTATAACGATTGTATTTCAATAGTTAAATGAATAGAAATAGATAATATAAAATATTTCTATCATTATTCTTTTTTTTTTTTGCAACTAAAAGAGTATTATCTTTTCAGTTGTTCTTGCGTTATACTCTACACATTTCTTTCATCTGGATAGCGTTTATCTGCACCAAGATTTGATCAACTTAACATGGAAGAAGATATACGGTATACCATAAGATTCAAGAAAGTATATGAAGTGAGGGAGGGAGGGAGGGAGGGAGGGAGGGACAAAACAAACTTTTACCTTAATGGGATACAAATTAAGGAGCTGTAGATATATGTCGTTAAGAGTGTGTAACGGAGATCAACTGAAAGCAGGAATGTCAGGTTGGCAGGAGATGTCAGAGCAGTGATAGCTGGCTGTGAGAGCTTACAGAGGAGGAAGCGTGCTGGTAGATCAAACCAAGGAGGAAAATTTTGTTGTTCCGGAAGTACCTCTGATTTAAGCTGACAATCATATTGTTGCACTTTTGTCTTCGACAGATTGATGCAATTGAACATGATGCGAGTAAGAATATTACCAATATGCTTTGTCTAGGCGTCTATTTGCTTGAGATCTCGAAACATCATGTCGATCAACATATCAGGAAATTTCACTCACTGTCACTGTGAACTCCAGTGGAACTGGAATCTCATAGACAGTGCAAATATAAGATGGGAACGCATACTGAATAAATTGTGGCTCGTCTGCAGTCAGTGTGTTGGTCTCCTCTTTACCCCATATAAGATGACCCAAATACTTTGTCACAACTCGTATCATTGGGTTGCAAATAAAAATGAGGTTGGCCTTGAGACAGATAAAAGTGTAGCCAATCCTGTCTCACAACAATTTTGCACTGTCGAATTTGGGTAGATAACAACTCTCGTGTCTAGACTCGAAACCATATAGCACACAGGTCAGAAATATATATCTCAGAAGTTCCATGTCAACGCTCGATTTGACTTTGGTTTGGTTAACAAAGGATTCGTTTAATAAACCAAATTTCAATACTTTAGGATTCACTAAAGCCCAATAGTATATAACATGTGCAAGATTTATTACCAAAAATAGTTAGACCCAATTTTATTCTTCTGGTTTCGACCCAATACTTGTGTTCATATCTGAGGTCGGAGGTTTTAAATATTTCTTTCGTTAATGAATAACACAGCTTAACATATACTACTTGTCTCATGTTCATTACTTAAAATCTTAATAATTTCTGAATTTTAATAGAGTAGATTCTACAAATATTCTTCGAGATATGATTATTTTCCGTCTATCTTGAGATGAATATTGTTCGGAGATGACAATAAACCCTTTAGTCAGGCTATTAATGGATCATGGTTAACACATTGAACTCTGAGACCATATTAAATTTCATGGACTAGTTAATTAACAATAATTAATTTGACTAATTTATTCTATAGAGTATCCTAACTCTCATCATATTTTAAAATATGATACATAGCACAAATTATACATTCTAATAGAGACTACAAATCAACAATTTATAAAAACGACAAAGTAATTAGTAGTCTAGTAGTCTTTTTAATTAAATTAATAGTCTAGTAATTTTGTGATTGTATTGTTTATTGAGTTACTATCCAAATTCAAAACAACATAATATAAATAACATAAAACTTATGAAAACAAAACCAGTGAGTCAGTGACATCTTTCCAGGATAGTTAACGAGTTGACCAGTTGTTGTTCACCGTCTTGTACCCGAATATGCATCATGTCTAAAACTTCCGGAATGATTCTAACAAACAAAATGTAGCACAATTCTGGTGGAGCCCTAATAGTAATACAAAGGGATTACACTAAAAATTCTGGGATAAAGTTTGTGTACACAAGGATGATGAAGGGTTCAGGTTTAAGGATTTTACGGACTTCAATACAGCTATGCTTGGAAAGCAGTTATGGAGATTAATAGAGAGACCTAATACTCTATTTTTTCACGTCTTCAAAGGTCGATATTTCAGGAATGCTTCACCCCTGGAACCGATCGGATCGTACTCGTCTTCCTATGGTTGGCATAGTGTAATCTCGGTTAGATCTCTTGTTAGCAAATGATTAATCAAAAGGGGGGGGGGGATCAGGGACATCCATATCAGTATGGAATGATCTCTGGCTCTCAACCAACCGCCCGAGACCAACAAATAAAAAACAAAATATTCTATTACCAGACTTTACGGTTGACTCTCTCATCAATGACTCGTCACGAACATGGAATTTATTGGCTTTACATGAAATATTGGATCCCGCAGATATTAAGATTGTCCAGAGTATACATTTGAGCAGGATACAAACAACGGACCAGGATGGCTGGCATTTTACAAAAAAATGGAAAATACACGGTTAAATCAGGATATCAAGTGGAGCGAACATATCCAGATAGAGGAAGAGAGGCAGTAGAGTTTGGACCCACGTTTACTGATCTTAAAGTTCATTGCTGGAAAGTGGCGATGTTCACCAAAGATGAAACATTTTCTATGGCAATTGTTGTCATGCTGTATAGCAGTAAAGAAGAATCTTAAAGGAAGAGGCATTCAAGGAGACATCCATTGTGACAGATGTGGAGCATCAGAAGAATCCATAAATCACGTCTTCTTTGAATGCCCACCAGCAGTCCAGGTCTGGGCTCTATCAAGGATTCCAACGCACCCAGACCACTTTCTAGAACAATCTTTATTTGCGAATATGGATTATTTATTTTGGAGGGTTAAGCCAACAATGGAAGATTATCATTTTGTGTGGATACTTTAGTACATATGGAAATGGCGAAATAACAAAGTATTTAGTATTTTAGACATGGATCCAATTGATACTTTTAAATTGGCTATGGCTGAGTCTTTACTTTGGACGAAAGCTCAACAGACATTAGCTCAGGAACAGAATCAGGTTACACAAAATACTGATGCAGTATTGCCGATGAGACCGGGACGTTGGTGCTTTACGGATGGATCCTGGAAAACGGAAGACATTTTTTAGGACAAAAATGGTATAGTACCTTGGAAGGCTTTGAAAGTTTATTGAGAGCTAGAAATATAAGACCTAGTCAATTCTCATTACACACTGAAGTTGAAGCGCTCATATGGACAATGGAGTGCATGAGGAATTTAAGGCAATATAATTGCAACGGATTGTTCTCAATTGGTAAAAATGGTTTTGGAACCAGAAGAATGACCGGTTTTCGCAAGTTATCTAGAAGACATTAAGAGTCTAAAGAGAAGTTTTCCCAGCTTGGAGATTATCCACATATCAGGGACGTATAACAATATGGCGGAACGCTTGGCATGCAATGTGAGGTAATATACGTCGTTTATGGTCCATATGGATACAGAACACCCAACTTGGTTTATAGAGTCTACATGAGTCTTTAATCCGATCGACAAAAAAAAATGTATACACAAACAGAAAGCACACATACACACATCTTATGTTAATCTAAAAAGAAGCCTTACAATAAGTTCAAACAGCTAGACACGAACATTATATTCATGGTGTTATTTTCGTGACCTCCATTTGAGAACTATATTGTCGGTTCTATTAGTTGTTTCTATAGAATTTTCAATTTTCTATTACGTTTACTTTAGTTGCTTGTATTTTCACTAACGTCGGCAAAAATGTCATTCTTTTATAAGTTTTTGGCGGAAAGAAAATTATTTTCTTTTTGGGGATCTCCTTTTGTGATGCGAATCGTCGCATATTATATTTATATATACATAATCAAAAACGTGAATCCACACACACATACAACTCCCCTTTTAAAAGTCAAGCCATGTGCCAAAAAAGCGATGGAAATGTCTAAAATTTTGTACTAGAATATCCATTGGATAACAATATATAAAGAGAAAGATGGTTCTAAGAAGTGACTAAAGAAACATAACACAACCTTATAGATACGAAGGCTAGATAATTATTAACAAGCTTATCAAATTACAGTATAATTGATCTCAATCTCGAATCTCAGTACTCTATTTTGTTAATCCTCATCAGTTCTCACCAATATTTTTGTAGTCGGACCAAATTAAAAGGTAAAAGTATCTTCTGTAAAATTGCGCTTTTCATCTTCTAAAATCTATATTTTTGCAATACGTTAACTATTAAGTATTATTAACAAACCTGTATCGCAAATTAGAGCTGTATATAGATTAAAACAATTCTAAAAGGAGAAAGGAGGAAAATGACGCACATGCATGGAACACAACATGTTGGATTTGTCATTTTAGAATGCCTTTTTAGAATCGTCTCCCGTATTTTTTTTTTGTCAAAACGATAACTAACATGTAATAGGTCATTTTCTGTAAAACGTTACACCGGTTCAACATTGTAATTTTTTTTCAATCGGATATATATATAAGAAACGTCGTTGTATTGCTTAGTTATTATATTTTAATCATTTTTGGCTAAAAGGAAGTTGCACGGTATAGAATTCTGTGAATGCATAAGCCCTTTCTCAATTTTTTTTTGTTTTTTTTTTTTTTTTTTTTTTTTGAAAGATCAATTTTTTTTTGTTAATACCTCAAAGCTTATATTATGACATAAGACAAGACGACAACTACACCAACCGCATATAAGCTGCTTCAAATATAAAATTTGACCTTCAATTTAAATTTCCACTGTCTTACGTGTCTTATCCATTACTGTCGCACCCAAATTTACATACTTTTCTATAAAAATGTTCAGAAATTCTCATTTTGTTGTCGTTTATACCAAAAGAAGGTGGAGGAAAAAGAGAAACATACACATAGATTAAGGCCCTTTTTACGTATGCGCGTCATAAATGAAAAAGACTTTAGTAGTATAATTGAAAAGTTAATTTAAAATTAAATTAGTAAAAGGAAAAAAAAGCACACGTAAAGCTTTTATCCATGCATGCACGTTGTTTACTGGTTATCGAGAAAGCAGTTTCGTCGAAGGATAAGACCTTAACTTTCTTACTCGCATCATAAAGTTTTTTCTTTCTTATGCAAGAGTATTGTCTCTTAATCCTTATCCATTATCCACAAAATTCAATTTTGTAGGCAACTTTATGAAAGAAAAAAAATCGTAATGCTTATACCATTTTGACTCGTTTTAATGCATAGAAATGCCCCACAATATCTAATTCTTTTCATATGACGTCAAATTTATATTATTTCGCTAGTGTATGAAGCCAACGTATAATATGTAAATATCTTGGAAACACGCGGTTATAGACTACGTATATGGAAAATAATGTACAAGGTTGCAAAGAATGCATGAACGTTCACTTTATATATCTAATTATATTTTCACTTTTGACATTCAATTTTTTTTTAACTTTTAATTTGGTGGTTAATAATATATATGCATACACACACATTGTAACTAAAAAGTATAAAACATGTCTGTCCAGTCTTACCAAGACTGTTCAGGCAAGCTTTTTTTTTTGAACTTGTTCAGGCAAGTTTTGTTGCTGGTGATTTCATGTGATCCGTTTCATAATCAGTTGCTAATGTGCAGATTCTACGGTCTCATTAACGTGAATTTCTATCTGTTACTGAAGGTGGTTTTTTTTGTCCAAAACTCGAGCAAATTGTTGCGTACACATGGACGTGACACGCAAAACGGTGGCCATGTACGTATAGGAGACTTCCACTTCAATCTCGTCTTTCTGACACCTTCCAGTGATATCTAGCTTCCGCCAACGAACCTCCTGGCTTACATTTCTCCATATTGCAGAGAGCTTAGGGGATTAACTGATTTATTAGTCATGGTTGGTATCAAATCTCAGCAGTTGGATGCGAGATGAGAGATCTTTTAAACTGGCTGGACCTAGAATGACGGTAATTCAGCATGGAAAATCTGATAAAGTAAATCTTGTAAACAGTCTACTTTTTTAACGCACTAAAAGGATTCGACACCCTTTCCTTGCAGAAACGTCTTTTAGGATTTGTTTACAAACATTTTTGTCGCCATTTTTTGTTCTTACAACTTTAAGATCATTTTCCTTTACTTCTTTTCATATACGTAGTCTTTACTGAATAACAGATTAAAACATTTCTATTGGAAAGCTCTTACACAAATAAGAAAACAATAACTAGAAGAAATTACTATTTTGTTAAATGTGTATTTTTAATAGTGAAAACCCCACTCGAAAACTTGTCACGTGAAGTATTGAAAATATTTTCGGATCACCATTTAAGATACTCATTTATTTGTAAGTGAAAGACTTCTAGAACTACAGAGATGTTTTTATGCTGCATGTAATTTTAGTCCTACCTAGAAAAGTTCACTTATCTTCTTTTCGTTTCCCGACTTTCTAGACAATTACATGATCTTATTTTATGACTTGGACATCAAACTGGTCTTATTTTACGACCAGGACATCGAATGACCGCGGAGATATTACACCGGTGCCTTCGGGGTTCTTAACTATCTACATGTTCGTTAATTTGCGTTTCTTAAAGAGAAAAAAGTAGTTGTCTCTTTAGATACTCCAAATCTCTACCTGTCAAATTAATGTCTAATGAATCAATAATAGTGTTAGCGGACTACGATGAAGTCTTAAAGATCATATGAACTTAAAATTTCTCGGTTTACAGGCGTGTAACAGGAGTTTCTCAACTTTGCATGCTGAAATGAAAGAGTTATTTAGGCAATCTCGTGTATGAAGATAAAAGGATAATTTCGGTTCGAGACGGACTGCTCGGATTTAATGGATATGACTATAAATTCGATGAACTGGCCAGCATCCGCGGCAGAAGTCGAAGTATTCCAGAGGTTACGGATGACTTCGAAGATGTGAAACTGTCAAATATTTCTCGAAGTTGGAACGGCCGGACATATGCGTTAGCCAAAGATGCAAGAAGAATATGATATATTTTTTTCTCATATAGATCAGATCCGGACAGATAGATATGTTTTTCGAAAAATAAAAATCGGTTCGTCTGTTTTCATTTGATTTAGTTCGGATGGGTAGTCGACAAAAAAAAATAGCCAAAACATGTTTGTTTGCTCCCAAATGTCAATTCACAAGAAACAAAAATATGTAAACTTCATGAGCTTGTGGAACCGACGTTGATTCAGAAAAACTGTATAGAAGTCTGAACAATAATATCTAGAACTCAAAGAAAAAAGAACACACGAAGTCCTCTCCATCAACAAATTAAGAACTTTCTCGAAGAACTTTGAGAAAACCATAAAGCTATTAATAATCAAAACTGTGTCATGTTCTCGAATTAATCAGATTATCATTTAATCTTAGAGACATAATTTAACACAATGTGTTTTAGTCGCTAAATTGAATAATTACGTCACTCAATCTACGGAACTGCCATAAGTCGACCGGTAGTCCATCCTCAACCGCAAAACTAAACTTTTAAACGTCAAACGTTTTCAGCCAACTATAAACAGGCTGATCTGGATAATTGACTGATTTTAACTCATTTTCACATATTTAATTCTAACATCGAACGAGAGTAATGAAACAACAAAACAATTCAATCGCACTTGAGATATCTATTTTTTTATACAATTTGTATAGATACGTTCAAATAAAATGGCTCTTGGTGTCTCGAAAAAGAGAAACGATTAATATAATAGAATTTAAAAGGTGACACTACGGTATTTGAGATTAGATCGATGCCGCCAAAAGATTTACTAATTTATATTCTAGATAGCCAACCTTTTATGAAAACGAATTGACTATCGTCTACGTGATCAAATTTAACTTTTTTACTTTGTAACTTAGAAGTATATAGTAAGTAGAAAAATATATAGTCAGTAGAAATTAACCAAAATAACAAATCGATAGCCAACCAAACGCATGCACTTGCGTGTGTGACCTGGGCTGTCACTTGAATTCATTTGTTTTATAGGTTACTGAATCAAGTGGTTCAGAAAAAATACGATGTTCGAAATTGACCGACTCCCAAGTGTGTTACACTGCTCCGCCCACTTGTCTTACTCCCCGCGAAAGCAACTTCGCAACATTATCATAATTGAGAAAAACATTATCCAAATTGACTGTTATATTTTAATTTTAGTACTGGTTTCAAACAAGAGATTAAAAGGATGTATAGGAAGTGAAAAGTAGGAGTTTTTTCTGGTTTTGGGGTTTTTTTTTGTAAAAAGGTTTACACAAGTTGTAAGAAGGTTTTTTTGATGAATAAAAATTTAACATTCGTTTAAAAAAAAATATTTACAATGTTTTTTTAATGTTAAATTGTAGTATTATTTATTTCGAAAACGCCTCGTCGTTAACTGATCAGAGCACTTCATTACTAATATATACGTGAACAAGATTCTTAAATTTATTAAAATACAAATGTTAAGTACATATTAACAAGCCAGATTTATATATCATATACATTACTACTTTTTGTTGGCAAATTAAAATATGTTGGGGACGTTAGAAAACAAACTTGGATTTTCCTCTCTCCCTTTTTCACATCAGCCATGATAAAAGTATATCATATGTATCACGATTTATAAATTTTTTCTACTTTTTTAGAATATTTTTTTTCTATTATAATACTAATGTAGATGGTGATAGACTCTATTTGGAAAAAAAACATATGTTTTGGACTAGTTTCGTTGATCTTATATGTCTACATTTGATAAATATTTTATTTCCCTGGGAGATTTGAATATTAAACTTTGTGAGTCAGAAAAAAAAAAATAAAAATAAACTTTCGAGGAGAAAGGAACGGGCTTTGTGGTCAAGTGGCAGTGGACGGGCCTGGGACGCCAACACGTTTCAGGTTCGATCCACCTGCTATGCGAAACTAAGTCACATTGTTCTGTTCACCTAACGCGGATATGGGTCCATGCTTTAGGACCCATTTGAATGCCCAGGAGAAGGAGTCCATCCGCGGGCTTGCGACTCCCCCGGGGGTTAGGTCTGGTTCCAATAGTGATCCGGGTTTAACCCTTTTTTTTCAAAAAAAAAAAACTTTCAAAAAAAAAAAAAAACTTTCGAGGAGAAAGGAGGAGGCTTCCTTCAGTATACCGCTGAATCATTTGACACGTCAAGTCAAATCGGATCTCCAAATGGCTTTTGTCTCAAGAGATCTAGTCGATGTTTTTTGGTCAATATAAGGTTAGGATACACTTGCGGTCAAGATTCATGCGAAAATGTAATCATTATCCTTCGAATCGTTTAAAATTACCATAACATATATTGGCAATAAACATTTTCTTGGAAAAACTTTCATTAAGTAGCCCAATTTTATAAATTAGATAATAGTAATATCATTTTAAAATAGTAAGAAATAACTACTCTTTGTGCGACTGACAATCCATTATGATTAGCAACTGTATTATTTTATATTTTGAAATTTATGTACAAATTTATATACCAGTCTATCAAACCATATACGCATACGCATATTTAACGACTTTATCAGACATATTTTCTAGAATTTATTTCATTAGGAAATTTGCAGACTACAAACGTCATTTATAACCAATTTTCAAGATAGTAATGTAGTATATAGAGCAAAGTCTGTTCTAATTGACCCTCACCTACTTAATTGAAACGAACTTTCAAGTATTTCCGGTACTTTATGAAAGCTTTGCAATTTTTATTACGTCCACTTATGTGTATCCCATTATTATTCTCCTTTTTATTGTTAATTCAATAGCATTGCTTACTTTCTTAAACAAAGCACTATCGCTAGCACAACTTGTAGAATACATGTAAAGAAAACACACAAAAATGTATTTCCATACATGTGCTTGCAAATTTTATTGTCATGGAGCCTAATATTTTTAAAGAAATCCCTCGTTCTGGTTAATACAAAGCCCTCAATGGATTAAAAAGGCATAAATGAGAAAAGCAATATAGGGAAGGCAAAGCTAAACAACTAAAAAAATTATAAAACAAAAACTTCAAACCTAAACCTTTTCCTTTAAAAAAAACACGGCCAAAATAAATAAAAACGAACAAGCAAAGAAAAGTATTCTTCAACTTGGCTGGCTTCTTGTGTAGTCTATATATATTCCCTTAAACCCTTTCTTAAAACCCAAAAGCTTCACAATCTCTCTCTCCTCCTCTCTCTTTCTTCCTCAACATGACATCAAGAACATTCACAAGACTTCCTAATCTCATTAACGTTCTTCTCCTGCTTTCTCTCGTTTTCTCAGGTGATTTAAATTTTTATTTTCATATTTTTGTCAATCATTAGTTTGTCATAATTAGTCTACTTATCGACATGATTATCCCAATTTTAGAAATTATTTGTTTGTAACCTCTAGGATGTTTCAACGTGTTTAATATAAAGGTGTTGCATGGCATTATTTTCTAAAATTCTGATTCTTTGATTGGGTATAACTGCAGGGAATATACTACGAAGTGTAACGTCTCTTGGCATCAACTACGGACAAGTTGGGAACAATTTGCCTTCACCGGATAAAGTTATTAACCTCTTGAGATCTCTAAGGATCACCAAAACAAGAATCTACGACACTAATCCTCAAATTCTTAGTGCATTTGCAAATTCAAACATAGAGATCATCGTCACCATCGAAAATCAAGTTTTAACATTGTTACAAGACCCTCAACAAGCTCTCCAATGGGTGGATTCTCACATCAAACCATATATTCCGGCCACAAGGATCACCGGAATCATGGTCGGAAACGAGCTTTTCACCGACGAAGACTCTAGTTTAATCGGGTAATTATTGAATCTCAAATCTGATTTTTAAACTAGTTAGTAAAGTTTGGCCAATTAGAACCATCACTTTAGAAAACACATAGTTATTATTTATCCGAAACTTCACTTCAATTTGAATAATGTCAACTAAAAACTCTTAAAAGGTAAAAGACTTTTGATTAAATAGAACAACAAATAATCACAAACTAACGTATATTCACACTGAATTTTATATAACAGTTGAATATACTTTTTCTATGGTTTTAGAGAAACAGTAAATATTAAACATAGATTACAAAAAAATATCTTTATTATTTTCTGTAGTTAGGTGCAAAAGCTTTCGACCCAATAATGCTTACTTTGATTTCATTTTTGTTTTTGTTTTTGCAATAGGTACATGGTGCCGGCGATGATCAACATCCACAAAGCCTTGGTCCAACTAGGTTTAGACAGATACGTTCAAGTCTCCTCTCCAAGCTCCCTGGCCGTCCTTGCCGAATCTTATCCTCCATCAGCCGGAAGTTTCAAGCCGGAGGTTTCCTCCGTAATGCAACAACTCTTACAATTCTTGGAAGCCACGAGATCTCCCTTTTGGATCAATGCGTACCCTTACTTCGCCTACAAAGACAACCCCGACAAAATCCCCATAGACTACGTCCTATTCAACCGTAACATTGGCATGACCGATCCCAACACGAGACTACATTACGACAACATGATGTATGCTCAAGTCGACGCGGTTGCTTTCGCTGCTGCGAAACTAGGGTACCGTAACATAGAAGTTAGGGTTGCGGAAACAGGGTGGCCATCAAAAGGAGACGCTGGAGAGGTTGGAGCGTCTCCTGCGAATGCTGCCACGTATAACAGGAATCTTATGATGAGACAATTCGCCGGGGAAGGCACTCCGGCTAGACGGAACTCGAGGCTAGATGTTTACATATTCGCCTTGTTCAACGAGGATATGAAACCGGGTCCTACTTCTGAGAAGAACTATGGGATATTTCGACCCGATGGATCATTGGCTTACAATTTGGGATTCTCTACGATGTCTACAACGACTGCGAATTCAGAATCCGTCACTTATTCATCCTCTGCCACTAAGGTACACCTTACTTTATATTATATGGTTTGTTTTGTTCACAATGAGTATAAATGCTGTAATAATAACGAGTTCTCTGTTTTCTCTTCCTACAGGCAGTGAATAGGGCCACGGCGACCTTGGAGTGTTGGACAATTTTTATATTGGCGATGATTCAAGTTGTAATATCAAGACTATTTTAGAGGGGAATTTATTGAGTATACATATAATAATTCGAATTGGTTAGGAGATATCTATGTAACAATTTAATTATTTAAGTTCGAAAAAACAATTTCATATTCGATTCAGTATTCTAATCCGTAAATATGTAAATTGGTCATATGGATATCGATAAATTAATTAATAGTCAATAAACTACAACAGTTTATTGCTCAAGAAAAAAAAACTTATATTGGCGGCTTGTCGCACATGAAAAGCTTTGTGTTTGTGTTTACATTTGGTTGCTCTCGAGTCTAAGGCGAGAGAGAGGAGCGGTTAAGAAAGCGAACCGACTCCAACTTTCACCACCGTATTTTTCGTTTTTCCGACGGCTTCGACCGCTGGATTTCTTATCTGGTTACATGTACATATCACAGTCTTGATGGGTTTGTGTTCTTTGGTGTGGGCGAGTTTGAGATTCTCCAGTCATCGCCTAATTTCACTTCCGTTATTTCCAATTCGTATTCATGGCGAGTCTTCACGCTTCCCATTGTTTCTGGCGGTGCCACTGTTTCTCCTACGTCTCCTATGGTCATCGACATTGTTACGCGTCATATATGATGCGGTGTTTTTCTCCCTTTGTGGGTGTTCCTTTCCGACGCTGAAGGGTCAGTTTTCAAGGTCCTTTTGTGTAGGCGTATTTCCATCACCCTTGGGTCACGGCCTTCGTACTCTTCTGGATTTATCCAGAAAGTTTCATGATTTTTGTTTGACAAAATGGTATATTCGGTTACCATGGCCAGATGATTTCAAGAGGGCTTTGCGCATTTCAGAGGTACAGTTTCAGCCATTCTTACAATTCAGTGTACGAGAGAGACGGTTTGATCAGTTATCATTTGGTAGCACCCGTTCATTTTATGGTTGGATGTGCGTCACGGTTGATCAAAAATTGGTTTGTCCGATGAGTCACCGTGTGGTTTCTTCTCACATGGCCAAAAAGTAGTGGTGATTGAGCAAAATGGTTTCCTCTACAGTAATCTGTGGTATTATGGTGTTCAATTTCGATGTTCCCTCACGTTGGTATTGATTTATACCGATGATATAACTGGAGAGTTGACGAGTCAAGCCGATTTGGTTCACTGGACATATTGGAGAAGCTATAGATTCAGAAATGGCGATGTACTCCTTTGTTGTACGGCGATGTTGGTATAATCGTTGAAAGTTGGCAGCTTCAGTTTCTATTCTTTTCTAAAGAATCAATATATTGGATTCTTTATGAAAAGTCTTTTTTAGATCTAAATTGCAAGTTGGCCGATGTTATACAACAAGAGGAATTGGTGTTCATGGATATTATGTTACGATGTAAGTTTTGGAGTCTCATCTTATGGATGATAGCCAAAGAAGAAAATCGTAAGAGATCGAGAACAAGTAAGCGTAAAGAAAAGGATAGGATTGCTATTACATATGAAGCTCGAAGAACCGTCAACGTTTCTTCATACTCTCTTCCTTGGTGATTATCTTATGTCCTAGTAATTCTGTAATGTTGCTTTTCTTATTCACAAGTTCCTGTAATACTTTTTATATTAATAAATAAAGAAGTTGTTAAAAAAAAAAAAAGAAGCTTTGTGTTACTTTGACCCTTGGGCTTAGAATCCACAAACACTAGCGGTTTGGAATCAACCACATATTGCTTCTCTGATTCAAGATATAGACATAGCTAAGCTAATTAACCAAACTCTGCTATATATTATTGGATATTTTAAATATACTCCTTAACTTAATTATTTATACTTTAGAATTATAATGCAAATATATGGGACTGGAGTGGACGGTACGTAAAATTGGAGCTGAAGCTAAGAAAAAAAGCCATGAAACAAGAGCTTATGCTCACGATGCAAATCCACATGCTTATTTCCAATTCTATCGGCTAGATACACTCTCTTGTTCTCGCCGCAAAACGACGGGTTTTGACCTTGAAAACAGAGGCAAATATGCTATTTCTCTCCATCTGTATTAATGGTACCATCGTATTTATATTATGTTACCGACCTCTTAATTTTAGTTTTTAACTCGAAGAATAAGATAGTTTAGCCGCACGTACGGTAAAATAAATATTGTTTAGTTAAACTTACAGCTGGTTAAAGCCCTATTATATGCTACGTACTATATTTTGTAACTAAGCAAAACTAGATTAACATAAATGCAATGACAAAAAGAAACATAACATATATATGCTAATTAATTTTATACATTGGACCATGAAAAAAATGCATCGATCATGACAAATATCTTTTAATCGAAGATTAAAAAAGATGAAATATACAAAAGTGGAAGAACAAAATCGTTTCTTGTACCGGTGATTAAAGAATCGCGAAGTCCGGTTCGTGGAGAACTCTAAGGTTGTGTGGAAAGATCGCAGAAGAGAGTGGTGGCGGAATTAGGGTTCTGGTTATGGCAAGGAGATGATCCGGAAGGAGGTACGAATCCTTTGGGAAGCATAACAGAGAAAGTATCCGCTCGGACCGGACGGTTAAAACCGTTACTGCTCTTCTTGGCCATCATCTTGAAGTAGTTGGCCCGGTGACGAAGACCACGGCGACGAATACTATGGCGGTAGTAGTAGTAGTGGTGGTTGTAACGAAGACGACGGTGTTGATCTCGTTGCCGCGGGTTCAAGATAAGCGGCGTCATTTTCTTGATGTAGACGAGCTGGTGCAGTGGTTCGTTGGTGTTGAGAAAGGGTTCTGTCTTTTGTGTAGATACTCTTGTTTCTTGATTCGATGATGATGATGATGGTGAGATAAGGAAGACGAGAGTGAGAATGAGAGAGATGATGAAGCTGTTAAGAAGGTTGTGTTTCATCAAACCAGCCATTGCGATTGAGAGAGCGAGAGAGAGAGAGTAGGGTTTTTTGGTTTGATCGAGAGGGTAAAGATGAAACAAAAGGATGTGAGCGAGGCAACTATAATAGATCTTGCTATAAAACCCGGCGATAATTGATTGCGTATAAGTTTGAAAATTAGTTGGGCCTATAGTTGTGATCAGGCCCATTAATCTCTAGGTTCGGTCATCGAAATTTTGTGGCTTCTTCATTTGATTTCATGTGTACTAGTATACAATTTTTTTTTCCAAATTGTTTTTGATTTGTTAGATGAGAGAATCTGGAGACTTATTTATCAAGTTTCTGTGGATTAAGATCGTCCAGTTTTTAATTCTCTTGATTTTATCATTGATAATTTCATTTTTATATAAAACTGAAATACAAAATTACATCAATGATATACATATTACATACTCTCCCTCTCTATGGAAAGGCTAACATTGATAATACAAGTCACGTCAAGAGTCTATGCTTTCAAGTTCATTGATGTAAAAATACAAATGATCACCATCTCTAATGACATTTACATCATCAATCTCTGCGTTTTCCGCACTAGTGACCATTGTAAAGCTTGATCTGTCTCCAAACTTTTCACCTACATAATTTAGCAGCTTTATTTAATTAATACGAGGAGCTAGTTTATGGAGGTTATTTGACATGTTCCCTTGTTTGTTAGAGCATTAAGAAGTGAAACTGCTTACCTGCAAGCCTCATAAGCTCTTCTATAGAAGCAGGTAAGATTACGAGCTTCGACAAATCTTTCCCCTGTGACTTCAAGTGGATGGTAACTCTCCTATCTTCATGTTTACTGAATCTGCAATATGGATATGTATCCGGTGAAGGAAACTTAAATGAGGTAAGATCTGCATGAGAACAACTTTTCCCATTAATGTCTTTGTTTTCTTTTTCCCCTTCTTCTATCTCAATCCTATGTTCTTGAGTTCTTCTGGTTGACTCCAAATCAACATTCTCTGAATCATTCACTTGTAAATATTTTTGCCCCTTTCCCTGACCACTGGTGTTACCTTCTCCTCTCTTTGGACCAACACCAAGCCACTCCTGGAGGAGGAAGTCTGGTTGGTTGTTTGCATCATCAATTGCTATTGACTGTTGCCCTCTAAGTTTCTGAAAATTTCATCATAATAAAAATGAGTTTAATTATTGTGTGAAAACACCTAAAACATAAACTCAGTTTCCACTAGTTTCATCTTTGCTTACTTACCATGAAGAGGTTGTTCATTATGATACGTCCATCTTCAATATGAGCTTTCATAGCACTCATCAGAGATTTTTTGCTTACCCGTAGTATTTGAGATAGCTCTGTTGTCCTAACTGTGAAAGGCTGTGGTGTAGAGCATAAAACACCAATCTCTCCAAATGCATCTCCAACTACTGCTTTGCCTTGAACCTGCATGAATTTAATGATTCTGGTTATCGTTACTTATTTGATCATAAAAAGATTCTTTTTGGCCAAATATTTAGTCCACATACCTGATTTTCACCGTCAATGTAAGCAGTAAAATCCTGAAAAACCACCACCAGAGAGAGTAAAAAATGTTAGAAGTTAACTTTGACTTTCCTAAGACGTTGTGTTTCAATCTAGAGTTACCCACCACTGCCCCTGAGACTAGAATATAAAGGTCAGTAGGAGCTTCGTTCTGTAGAATTACATCTTCTCTGGGTGGGAAGTACTCAGCATCTATATCTGAAACCTTGGTCGGAAAGGGTAAAACAGAGTTGGTAACTTTATGGGAGAAAAGATTCACTCAAGAAAACGGACAAGAAAAGGGTTTACAGATGAGTGTTTTACCAACTGAAAGAGGAAGTTGCGAGAAACTCCTTCAAAGAGATATACTTTCTGAAGGATATGGAGAAATAGATAGTTTGCAATGCTTGACCGGATCGCTTTAGGCAAACCATTCAAAGTCTCCTGCTGTTTCAGACCCTCTGTCTTGAACTTCAAGCAAATGTGTGATAACATCTGGTCTTGTATGTTTGGTGGGAGTTGGTTTCTTGATGCAAACTCTGAGGCAGCTCTAACAGTATCTCTCTGTTGAATCATCTTTTCTTATTAGTTTAACTGAAGAGATGACTGGAAAGAAAGTGACTGAGTGAACTTACAAAAGTTCTGGTGCGGCTAGTCCAGTGAACAACTAGGTTGGTCATGTTACCAATCAGGTAAGATGTGAATCCCAAGTTGAAGAGCATGAAAAAGACATCGAACAACATTTCTCTTGGATTTTCAGCATGCAAGTCTCCATATCCTGTTGTTGTTAAAGTTGTAATTGACCAGTATAGAGCAGTCACATATCTGCTCCAAAGGCTTGCCTCCTTGAAATTTGGGTACACAGCTCCTATCCATGTTTTTGTTGGATCAGGGTATTGCTCTGCAATGAGGTAGTTGAAGCATCCAGCACAATGTACTGCAAAGAGTGTGACCTGATAATAGACAAGTATACATTGTAAGTTTCTTGTTATTCAAGAAAAGAACAGAGGTTTTCCTCTTTTTTTTTAGACTTACCGAAATGAGCTTTGTGCAACGTGTCCAGAAGTAGTTGAAGCGGATGTCTTTCTCAAGCCTGGTGCAAAGGAACAATGAGGGAAACTCTTATGAACATGAAAGTTGCAAATTGTTTGCTTATGTTTTAGTTATTGAAAATGAACCTTGCAAACAGTGAGCTAACTCGTCTGAGACGCCAGAGCCTGAGCATGCTAAGAACTCTGAATCCTATTTCACTTCCATTGTAGTTGAAGAGAAGACTCAGTGACTGGAAGGGAGCTGTTGAGCAGACATCAAAGGCGAACCAAGTAGAAAGGTACCTGAAAAATATATGAAAATATAAGCTCTCACATGGGGAGTTTTGATAGGATATGAATAATATATATAGAGGTTTGTATCCATTTATCGCAATTAGTTTTTTTATTAACAAATTATGAAACGTCTGCTTACTTTTAATACACAAAACCTTACTAGTCTTGTGTTGTTTTCACTCACCTTATAGCTATTTTCTTAGGATTGTCGACGAGAAGATAAGAGTGGTTGTCTAGATACGCAACAAAGAAGGTGAGAACAATATCAATAGCAAAGAAGCCATTGACAATATTGTCTACTATGAATAGTGCGTCTTTCTTGTAGGTGATGAATGCAAACTCAAAAGGACAAATCCAAGCTGAGTATATCACAAGAATGACCAACCACATCTCCCATGCCCTGAATCAAAACATTAAGCCACAATTTTAAGAAAACAGTAAAACAAAGAAATTTACACAAAAGAAGTGTGTCTAAAGATGATAAAACACCTGAAACGTGGATCAAAAGGAGAGATAATGTTTTTACGAAGCTTGGTAGATTGGTTAATTCTTGCTCCAAGAGATGGCAAGAGATCAGCAGAGATGAAACTGCTATGTTTTCTTGCGTCCATATTGTATTCTTCAACGCAGAATCTTTCAAAGAAGTTTCGAGTGCAAGAGATTGACATCTTGTTTTGAGGGTTTCTCTTCAGCAAGGTAGTTATAAATAGAGTGAGGAAACTTGTGACAAGTATCACAAGCTAACTAACTTTTTTTTTCTCTCTCTCTCACGTTGGTTCTGACCTTTACTACATCAACTTGACCTGACCCATGTCTTAACGTTTTCTGAAAAGGAGGTTATAAAAACGAATTTTTTATTTTGCAGAGAAAGGTGGTTTAACTACTTTTACACAGACTCAGTGCACCATTAATGCTGCAAAACCCACAAGAAGGCTTCTTACACAAGAAATGATTAGAAATGTGAAATTATAAGAACAGAGAAGTGTTGGGTACGTTTGCAGGAAAAAAGTTAACTAGTACTATATATTTCAGTGGCAGACATTGAGATTTTACAGCGGAAATGCTTTGGAGTTTCTTCTTTTTGACAGCAAGTAAAGATTTGAAAATTGAAGAGAAGAAGGAGAAGGAGAAAGAGGACGCAATCTTGTTAATGGAGTTTTTACTTGATGAGATTGTGACTATGGTGGAATATCCATTTACTTGGCATTTGGAGGCCGATATATATATATATATACAGGAATCAAGATATGGACCAGGTAAGGGCAAAAAGATGGTCAGAATAGAATTTTTATGGCCGAAAAGATAAAAAAATAAATGCTAGTAGTATTCGTTAAGTATCTAATAAAAATACTTTACTATGTGCATGTTCAAACACTTATTAGTTGATTACTCTTGGTAACATGTTGAACGGTTTTTAGAGGGACTAACCACAGAAGAAGACAAGTTTTTAAGATTCTCTTACATGGGCAGCTCATGTATAATTATGACAAGTGGACCAGTGACAGGTTTCCACATTAGTGATTTCTTGCTTTTGACTCAGGTTGGTCATAAGCATCGATTAAACGTTTTAACTTCTAGATTTATGCTTTGGTATATAATTTTATTTTTGATTTAGAAATAAGAGATCCTTAATTACGCGTAAACATCTAATCATGCAATTGACACACACAATAAACATCTAATCAGAGAATCTGACACGACATGTAAAGAACAAAAACACTAATTTATATAGTGGAAACAGAATGAAGCAGCAACAATCAAATCATGTAGTTCAGTGATAATGTTTTCTCAATTAAGGAAATTTTCAAAAATAATATGCATAATAATCATCGTTTATTTTGATAAAATATATATTTATATTTACTCTTGCAAATTGCTTTTGAGTTCATCCAGTTCTGTTATAGTGTTAGTTTATGTAGTTAAATTATGCGATACAAAATACATACTTCAACAAAATACAAAAAGAATTCAGATATGTTTCACATGATTCTGATTGCATTCTCTGAAAAAAACTATTTTCTGTTTTGTCTTTATTTAATTATCTGTATAGACAATTTTGTTTCCAAATATATTTGTGTTCGTGTTGTTTTTGTGATTATTTTCAATTCTAAAAATCTTTTTTTTTGTAGAAAAAGTTTTCACAATTCTAAAAATCTTACAACAAAATATACTATTTAGTATCTGGCTAGCTGGCTATGCAATTACAATATTGGTGGGTTACGGGTTACCCAAAATTGGTTTCCAATGTTTGATACGACTTAAAAAAAACCTTCATGGTTCAAATAATTCAGTTCTTCATTAGCTAGCCTTTTCTGCTGTTCAAAATCGTTAATAGAATTGTAAATTCACTCATTAAATATTTTATTTAAGAACCAGTTTTTATTTTTTTAATTAAAAGTTAATAGACGATTTCTTATATTTCACTAAGAATTTAACTTTAAAAACCCTCGTTAATCATGCTCAAACCACTCTATTTAAATCTAGGTTACATCTTGCACATGCAAAAAGTGACATTGGGTCCAAGTTCTTCAATAATTTTTGTCGTTACTTTTCAAATGGGAAACACAGGCTTGGAGTCAGAACCCAGATTAGGTGACATAGCATTTGAGTGAGGAATCCTTAACTCTACAACCATATTTTCTACAAGATAACCGGGACGGCGAACACAAATCCCCCTCCCCCAAATTATTAGTTTTAGCTTTGTGCACAAAAAAAATCCTTGTGATATCCAAGAATAACACAATTTTTTTCGTTACTAGACAACTGATCGGAAAGTTATCAAAATATATTTTCAGTGTGTTTCATATTATAAAAGGATATGTGATTCAAATACTTTATGTTTCTGTTTTGGCCTCGTAGTTTTAGTGGCTTATTATGATAAATCATTGTAGTCATGATTAGAGTAATGTAGCATCCGTATATAGGTTTATCGATGGAATATACCGAGATTATTCTCCTGTCATGATTCATCGCATGTGATTATGAAATTGACTTTTGGTTAACACACGTATAAAAGAGATAACGATAATTGTAGTCAAGTATAGGGCTTGTTCAAAAAAATAATAATAAAGAGGTCACTCTAGCTACAATCCAAATGACAGCTTTAGAAGCGGGTCGAGCATACACGGTCCGGTTTCATGCATGGTCTGTCTGAATTTTGCGGTTTTTGTCACGTGTGTTTTATAAGCTAGGCTTAACGTATTGCTTTCTCCCTCTTGTTCCACCTTTTTCTGTCTATTACTTTATTTTGCTTTTTAGAATGTTCATTTATAAGAGAGGTTCTATATATTAAAACATTGTTTGCAAATTAAATTGTAATTTGTTCATATCACCCAGTATTCATAACTCTCCAAATGTACATACTCAGGGTCTTCCACAAAGTGAACTTCAATGTCTCGAATTGGTGTAAGTTTTGAAGAGATACTAACTTAATATGCAGTGACATCGAAGTTATTTGTACTCGACATTTTCCTCGCTTTGCCGATACAAATATTGAGGTCATCAGCCATAACAATGCGTTATTAGATTCTCAATTTTTTTCGATTATGCCATAATAGTATTCTGTAGTTAGAGATTGTGTGGAAGTGTCAAAACCGTAGTGAATATTTCTCGTGATAACTGTCCTACAACATGTTCAGTTTTGTTATGACTTGTTTTAGATTTCTACCTTTAAAACACTAGCAACAAAAAGTATGTAATTTACTAAGTGTGGTAATCAAATTAATAATGTTTTCTTAACCATAGAATTGTATTCTTGAGGTCAGAATGAAAAAAAAACACAATAAAGTTTAACAACATATAAATTTTCTAATGTCGGTTGCTCACATCATGGTTCTAAAATTCATCGCTCTAGCCGGTAAATCTTATTTAACCAAAATAATTTTCTTAAAATCTGATATATATTGAATCGGTTTAAAGTGTTTTAAATCAGCTCAAATTATTTTAAATAGTTTTTTTTTGAATAAAATGTTAAATTTGATTCAAAGAAAAATATACTTGTTTACAGCAAAAACCACTTTAGCATATCAAATTTGCAAAGAAAAAACTCTAAAAAAATGGATCAAGCTTGAACAGCTTCAATCCAAAATTGGTAAGCACAATTAAGTCTCCTGTCTTGCGCTCGAATGGACATAATTCTGTTCTTGACCAGTTTGTCGATCATGGTAAAAAGAACTTCAGGAGGTCGTGGCTTCTCACCATGTCTACGGCAGTTTCTTTCACGCCAAACCATGTAGATTGGAGTTTGGAAAACATAACGAACAAGGAAGCTCCTGGTTCTATCCAAGTTTGGTTTCTGTAAGAAAAGCACGACATCATTCCATTCTTCTGAGTAACCAATCTTATTTTAAAATGGTTTAAATCAGTCTAAATCAATATAAATTAGTATAAATCTGTTAAATTAAGTAATAATATCAGTAAAACTCCACAAATTTTCCTATTTATTATTGTGTGTATCTGGTTTTGATAATTTTCACAAGAATTTTATAACTAAATCCAAAAGACTAAAATATCTTATATCAATGTAACAAAATATAGAAAATGATTCAGTGATTTGTTGATGCCTATGCTCTGCCTAAACCTTGAATAATCCTACTCCTCAGCCAAGCGCCTAATTACGACCTAATGATTTCTTGAAAATTATCTCACATTAACTAAGAATAAGAAACCATTTAAATGAACAGTTAATCATAGAAACATAAAAGGGAAAGAGAGAATCTTGGTGGTGGATCTTAGAAGATAAAGCCAAGAGGTAAAGTGGTCCTTGGGGACAATGATGAAGGGTGTCCTCACTGCCTCCAAAGCAGCTTCTATGTTAGGCCTTCATTTTCACGTGGTCCGATTAGTTTCTTATATGTTCGTATAGCCAAGTTCATGCATGAGTAATCTAACAAAACTTTGTTTTAAAAAATTCAGAAACTGAAAAGAGCAAAGATAATCTAGAACACTAGAGATTTATGGTGTAGAGTTTTATGGAAAATTAATATGACATTATACCTACTCAGAGAAAACCCTGGATTCCAGTTATCACGATTTAAAAGAAAAAGTACACTGGAAGGTTAGAACCGTGAAAAGGAACTGGGTTCACGAGTTCTCTTGTAATTTTAATGGAACCATTTGTTGTTCATCTGAGCTTTCTTTGTCAAAAAGGAAGAAGAAATTGTTTCGATCAAAAGGAGTAGAATGCTTGACAGCTCGATTGCTTATTTTGGTCTAGCTTCAGAGTATATGAATCTCTTTCTTGTTAGAGTCAAAGAGTAACGGATTTTATCACACGACATTTGTTGTAAGGAGAATAAAAATTCATAGAAAAAAATACTTCAAAAACATTTTAGAAATGAGAACGAAACCGATTCACCAAAAAAGACTGCTAGAAAGCGAATGCCTATCTTGAGATAGAAAATTCGAAAACAACATTTGCTACACCAATATCTATTACTTTTGAATATTAAATAATGAGGAATAAATATTGTATTCTCAAGATCACTTCATCACTTTTATATTGAACGGAGCAAAACTAGGGAACTGCGTGTTTGAAGATGGATTGATTTGAAGTTCGGTGAAATTTTTATGTTCATCTTAGATCAGAAAATTAATTACGGGGTGAAAATGTACATATGTTATGATTATAGGAGAAATTTATCAAATCCATGTGGAACAGAGGTGTGGTACACATTATGTAATCCTGGCTTTTCTTATGAAATGTGTCTTTTTTTGACGACGCTTTTCTTATGAAATGTTACTCAGATGATTTTATCTATATAAATATTCTAAAGAATATAATATAAATATAAAAGGAAAAGAAAATGGTCGATGGAAGGTATTAGAAAGTGAAGAGATCAAAGTTGATTCTAGTATTTGTAAGATAAAAGACATTTAAATAAAGTTGACTTTTTGAATTCAACGAAAACTGACTTGACATGGTAAATTGATTAGCTCGAATATTACAAGATATAATATGTTTTTGTAATGATAAATCAATGGTTTCTTTCTCCTTATCAGCAAAATTCTTTACGCCATAGTTGCGGAAGATCTTAAAATATGCCATTTCCATAAGTGGTTATCATTAAAAAGTGTGTATAGTATACATATCATATAAAATACTACAATTTTGTAATGCATTGGACAGCATAATTTCTTTTTTTTTTCTCAAAAGGTAAATTCAGATTCTCTATTTATCATAATTATTTTTTGGTTAACGAATGCAGATTCCTCATGCAAATAAAACCAAATATTCCAGTATTGATATTCAAGCAACCCGTGAAGCTAGAAATAACACATCTTCACCGGAAACTTGTATGAATAATTTGAATTTTGAAATATTAATTTCACTGCGTCTTTTTTTATTTAAAATTTCAAATAATTGTACTAACTCGTACATGATCAGAATCCACTGAAATTGTTTATATTCAGAACACATGTTCTTCGTGTAAACGAATAGTTTCGTATTCATGCATGATTAAAGATCTAACACTTTATCAACAATTTTTTTAACAGTTAAATACGTCTATGCTTTTCTTTTATACATATACACCTTTTTGATACTACTTTGATCAGGGAAGGTATTTTTGTTTCAAAGAGCTTATACATAAAAATTAGTTCAAAAAAGAGCTTATACATACTGATCTAGGTATTGTTATACGTGACAACTAACCAACAATACTGATGCAAACTATTATAAAATCAAAACCAGCACTAAACATTCTGTTTGACTATTTTGTCTTGTTACCTAACTTCAGTAATTTTATATATATGTATAATGTAAGAGCATTTCCAACCTATCTCTATATTTGATTATATAATAGTATTTAGAAAAAAAACTATTCCAAATCATATTTTCTAAAATAGAAATTTCAAATTTTCTATTTATAGAAAAAGAATAGTATTTTTATTTTAATTTATATAATTTTTTTAATTTTAATCTATTAATAATAGGAATCCTGATTAATTCCAAAGGGTTTGTGTTTTTATAGGTATCTCAGATTTTGTGAAAAATTGCGATTGTTCGTTAAAAAATTGTGTCTCTTCTTTACGAAAAGATACGACTACTTAAATGGTTGTGTCTTTTCATCGTTAAAAGTTGCAACTGTTTAAATTGAAAGGGTGTGTGTTTTTTATGCAGCTTAAATGTTGTGAAAAATTGCGACTGTTCATTAAAAAGTTGCGTCTCTTCTTTATGAAAAGACGCGACTACTTAAAAAGTTGTGTTTTTTTCTTTCATAAAAGTTGCAACTGCTTAAATTGAAAGGGTGAGTATTTTTATAGGTAGCTTAAATCTTTTGAAAAATTGTGATTATTCGTTAAAAAAATGTGTCTCTTCTTTATGAAAAGATGCGACTACTTAAAAGATTGTGTATTTTTTTCCATAAAAGTTGCAACTGTTTAAATTGAAAGTGTGTGTGTTTTTATAGGTAGCTTAATTCTTGTGAAAAATTGCGATTGTTCGTTGAAAAGTTGTGTCTCTTCTCTGATAAAAGTTGCAACTGTTTAAATCTCAAATCTTGTGAAAAGTTGTGATTGTTCGTCAAAGTTGTTTTCTTATAAAAAGTTACGTCTCTTCTTTATTAAAAGATGCGACCATTTAAAAGGTTGTGACTTTTCAAACAGAGTTTATCAAAGATGTCTTTTTATAAAAAAAATTGCGTCTCTTCTTTATTAAAAGATGCGACTATTTAAAAGGATGTGTCTCTTCTTTATTAAAAAATGCAACTATTTAACTCGAAAATATATGACTTTTCAAAATGAGCTTTTCAAAATCTATAAATATTCAATGTTTATGCACTTCTGAAAGTAAAATTTTTGCTAATCTAATTGATAATAATATGTGAAAAAGTATTTTTATGAAGTTAGTTGGTTACAAATTTTTAAAAGATGTTCAAATTAAACATTGTCAACAAAAAATATTAGGAAGAGTTTTACATGTTTGGATGGCCAAAAATCCTAAATAGAACAATGAAGTTATTAGTCTTAATTTTTTTTTACTAGATGAAAATGTTTGTTTGTATGTCGTTTTTATCTTAAGAAAAATAGACTGTTTTATAATTATATGTTTTTTTCTTTTGGTTGCAGAATGACACAATCGTTGGTTATATTAACAGTAAATATATCCAACAATTTGAAGAGTATTTAGATGAGGGAAATATTTTCTCGATGACTGATTTTGAAGTTTGAAAATCGTCAGAAAATTATAAAATAACGAGCCATCAGTTTCAATTACGAATTAATTATCAATCAAAAATGAAGATTATCAGTGATCCACAAATTTTGATTGATTTTGATAAATTTAATCTTTATTATTATATATTTTTCATGCGACATCGTAAGGGTTCCATTCCTAGTAAATATAGTAGATCAAATTTTATTTATTATAAAAAATTATATTTAGAAGCAAAAATAGCAAAATACATCTGACAGCTAATATCTCTTGGGATTAGACATGGCGGTCGGTCTATTTAATCAAATGTAATATTACGTAACTTCAGTAATATTCCAACTTCCTTAAATTTGGTCTATTTTATCAATTACCGTATTTACATTTGCTTAAGATCTATGTATATCAAATACTGATACAAAATCTAAAAGATAATAGTAGTTCTAGTCACTGTCTTAAGTCGCTACCACTTATTAGAAGGCTCTAGACCAATGAATGCTTTGTTATTTTTCGCTTCAGCTTTATATTGTTCTTTTTTTTTGATATTAGCTTTAAATTGTTCTTGTTTCGTTTTTTCATGATGATCGGCTTTAATTTCCCCCGGGTTTCATGTGACTCAAACGTGATATGTAAGAAGTGGAGGTTTTGGATACGGTCAAATCTGCCATTTGACAAATGGAAGACCGAAATCAAAGAGCATTGAGAATCGATTATTCCCACACTATCATAAATATCCTCAATATTAGCCAAAAATTCCATGATGAGTTTGCAGAACTCTTTGGACCTACCTCCTCTGTTTGAGCACTAAACATTACATTTTTTGGATAGAACATATACTAACCATTAGAACTATTTTGTTAGACTTGATTATTGACTGGAGTAGTAGAGTTGTAGTTCTTTTTTAGTAGATATGTTTAACTAGTCCTTTAGGAAATAAAAATAAATGTTCTACAATTTGGTCGTAACAGCACAAACGTCTAAATTTTGACAAACAAAATAATCACTTAACAGAAACATACATTTAATTATATCCTATCATTTGGCATTTTTTAAAAAATGGTTAACACAATAGAGAATTATGGATTTTGTGGTTTAATATCGATTTTCAGCTATATAAAATAAACAATTTTAGTTCACTTGGACATCCAAACAATCCATTACAAAATGTATAAGAACGTTAAAATCAACTAGTGCTTAAATATTTTAGACGTTAAATAAAATTTGAAACTCCGATTAATATACTACGTTTTTTAGAAAACTACAAATCAATTAGATAGCTAAGACTATAAGACAATAAGATTTCTATCAATCAATAACAATCTTGATCATGTAGTGAATCAGATCTTCTACATGCACTATCATGATTAAGAGAATATAGCTTCGCTGATAATAATTATGAATTTGTACTTGAAATAGACTGCATACAAATTAAGAGAGAGAGAGAGAGAGAGAGAGAGAGAGAGAGAGAGAGAGAGAGAGAGAGAGAGAGAGAGAGAGAGAGAGAGAGAGAGAGAGAGAGAGAGAGAGAGAGAGAGAGAGATGTCGCATTAATGGATATCGAGGACCTGGGACCCAAAATATGTTACCCACTTGAATCTCAAAGTCAAAGTGGTTAAGGGAAGTTATGGGGATGTATGTATTTGCAAATCATGAACCAATTTATTAAGCCCTTTTTATGTGTTATTTTTGTAGTATAAACTTAAAGAAAAGGAATGTGTGACCATATATTAGAAAGTAGCAACACTTACTTATCAATGAGGCAACTTAAGCTTTCCTACCTTAGGTGTTCCACAATGTTGGCTAGTGGTGTCCAAATATGAAACTCATTATCCGAGTCCCTCCTTTTAAGTTTCCGCACGGATAGAGTAAAAAACTTTTTCATAAAAAAACTTAAATCACTGGATAATTTTTCATAGCTATGTTAAGTTTCAACTTCATAAATCATTTTCACGAGACACATTCTTTTTTTTTTTTTGGAACTACGAGACACATTCTTTATTGTAGAACTTTGTGATAAATACATACTGTATATTGATTTCTTGTTAGTTACTTTCTTTGTTTCATTAAAAATGTCATTTTGACATATTATTTTATTAAAAAAATAATGCCAATTTAGAATTAATGTCAAAATAATATCTTTCATGAAATAGAGAGAATGTTCAAATTTATAGAAAACATAATTTTTGTTAGTTACTCAAGTATGTAAAAACTGAAAATATAAAATCCGAGTTACCAATGTGAAATTTCCTCTTATATATAAGTATAAGGTATATATATATATATTTATTTTAAAATACATCTAGGACGAAAAATACATCTATGTACGACAGTACGAGGATTAAGTACTTTCTAAGCACTAATGATTGTTATATTCATGTGACATACTTGATTAGACTATCATGCCCATGTATTGTTAAATATCAAATGCTTAGAGGCCTTCTTTCAATTTTTTAATTATCACTAGGGTCGGCCCGCCCTACGGGCGGGATGCTTATTTAAATTTAAATTTTGATAATTATATATTTTGTTTGTACATCTAATATTTATAGTATAATCTATTACAAAATTATAAGTAGATATGAAATTATGAAACTATTATTTTTCTTACTAATTTTCAAATGTTCTAAATTTTTGAATTTTGATTATATATAGTAGATATGATTTTAGTTATGATTTTGATTGGTTGAACTATAGTAGATATGTTGGAATCTATCAATGCTTGAAGATTGTAGTTCTAAAGCTTTTTCTACTCCAAGAAAGGCTAGTCAAACTTTTTCATGTCAGAACCATGAGAGAATCTTTTCCACAGTGACAACTTCTTTCAAAGTCTCCCTTCATGAGAAGGACCCCTGTCTTGGCTGCATTGCCAGTGATCATTGTCGATTTCTTTGCCGCTTGGTACCTTATGTGATGGTTTGTTCGGGACCGAAAAAGTACAACGATACTCACCCCAGTGATAATCGAGGTTGTAGAGCGCCCAACGTCATGATATACAGTGATTATTTCCATTGAAGAATTTGAAGGATGCTGCGCTCTCTCTAGAGATTTCATCGTACACGGCACCTTTCATCACTCTTCCAACTTGTTATCAAGTTTATCTAAGCTTATGTCTTTATCTCTTTTTTTTGGTCTAAAATGTCTCTATCTCTTTATTGCCTTGTATTGAACGTATCCCACATCGAGCTATTTAATGTTGCTTTTATCTTTGTAACTGGTTAATTATGAATGAAATATGTTTATAAAAAAACAACTATAGTATATATGTTTTATTTCACTTACAACTTCTTGTAACCTTTCTTTCCAATTAATCTCTAAGTAATTTAATGGACCATTTCTCTTTAAATCTACACCCTTACTTAATGTTTGTTTTTCAAAAGTCAGCGGTTTAAATGTTATAACATTTTCTATAACAAAAAACTTACAACTACATCACTAAAAATTATAGACTAAATTTTTTCAACAAATTTCTGCATTTATAACAAAACAATCGGACCGTAATCTAAATATTCTTTTATCTCACTTATATAGGTTTTTAAATTATAATATTATTGAATGGACAATCATATATAATTTTGTTTTAGTTTTAGAACCAGTGAATTCATAACTTTTACGGGTATTTGAAAATTTGTTGTTCCACTTCCTCCTACATCTACTTTGATATAATTGCACCATCTATCTGTATATATATATATAGTGTTGACCTAAATAAATAATCAATTTTGACCCATGACTATAATCTTGTTATTATATCAAAATTGACTGTTGACCTAAATAGTTATTCCCAAACTATTACACATTTCGTCGTGGTTTTTATTTACGTACCAATAACTACTACTATGCCTGAATAAGAACTACAACAGAGAACCGTACATTAGTATGAAAGATTTTGGGTTTTATGCTTCTTCCAAAAAGCAATAAAGTAATTCACAGTTAACAAAAACCAGATGATACATGACAGATCACATCCAACTATCTTGGGATTTACGCTTGTTTCAACAACAATTCTAGGATTAACAAAGAAGCCTTCCAAGTGTTTGTGAAAGGATACAACTTGTGAGAAGAACACCATCAAAGGCAGAGAAACATCACTGCAGACAATGGAAAATCAGAGAAAGACTTGGTCACACGTGTTTTATTTTTTGTTAAACGGGTTATACAATTATGAACGTGAGCATAACCACAATATGGATCAGATAGTTACCTGTCGATTCCAAGCGTTCCCATAACATGGCAGAGCACCTCCAATAATCTCCAGGTTTATGCTCGTTGCAACATCATCGTAGCTGGGAGCAGCTGGAGTTCTCCGGTCATGACACGATCTTGTCCTTGTGTAGGGTCACTCTTAGTACTCTTCGCACCTGTGAGCTCACCGATAAGGTCTACAAAGAAATCAATATTTCAATATCTAACAACTTCCCAATGTTGATCATGGGATAAGAAGATATGAAGATGATTACCGAGAAAGTGTATCTTCGCATTGACCAGAGAGCCCGTAATTTTGATTTGCCGCGAGTTACATCAAATCAGGCTATAGCGTACATCGAACCCCCCTTAAAGATGCTGGTAAGTTGTGAGACGGTGGCCTGTATGAAGATTGCCTGAAACAGTAAAAAAAATGAAAAATTAATCAACAAAGGGATTCAACACCATCAATCAGAAAGGATTAATATATTGTTGAAAACATAAGCTTGATGAGGGTATAAACGCTGTCCAAGACAAAAGGATGATAATAAGCTAGAGATCGGAACTACCTTAGAGTCAAGGAGACGCATGTCCACGCCAATTAGCTCGTCATCTCTTTTCACGTTCCTCGCTTTCAAGTAGCCGAGAAGGGTTAAGCAAAAAAAAAAAAAAAAAAAGTAGCCGAGAAGTCGCACCTCCACAGTGGAAGAACACCGGCCTACAAATCAGTGAGCATGGAAGACTGAGACATGAAATCGAAGAAGATGAGTTTCCCGGAGGCGAGCCTTGACTGGAACCTCGGGAGCCGGCTGGCACTGATGCTCGCTTGCATCATGGTAGCCTAAATCAAATTTAGATTCATAGCAAAAACGAAGATCAGGAGGAGAAAAAAATAATTAAAAAATAATAATAATAAAGAAGCTTGCTGGAAAACGGGAGAACAATGAACAATTAAAACATCCATATCAGACTTACATTAACATCCACAAGGAGCATGTCCATCAACATCAGTTCCCCACCCCGTTTGACGTTTCTGACTTCCCAGAACCGGAGGAGCCGAGCCTCGACGAAAGATTACATTTTCCGGTCTTCAGGTCGGAAACGAAAACCCTAAACTTAGACATACCAAAATCTATAATGATGAGAATAAGAGATTAGAAGAAAATATGAGTTGAAAGGGAGAAGTCTAACATATACTTATACCGTAAAACCACCGCCTCTCAGATCGTAAGAGAGCATTCAAGACGACGTAGTGGACAAACGATTTGATGGGATTAAACACATACTCTCAACTCTGACCGTTTTGGTGATGGAAAACAGAGTGTCATAGATTCTGGCCGTCGAGGGATTGGAGAGTCGCGACTCTCTGTGCTTTTGTCAGAAGAACATTAGATTAAGGATAGCGATGAGAAACAAACAAATAAAATAAGTTTGGAAAAAGATTCAGAACGGGCCAGCTCAATGTCAATCACAGGGAGCCAAAGCCCATACAACAAACATGAAGCCCATCACCACGGGATTAAATGAAACGAACGTTTTGTGTAGAGGAACACGTGTCAGGCAGAAAAAGAATGAATTTCTGACGTGGCACAACAGGAGAGATAGAAACATGTTTTTATATATATAGATGCGCATGTATCTTTCATAAGTTATATCAATTCAAGAAGTGATTGATTGATTCTTGAAAATCACAATGGAAACTAATGTGAATGCGAAACGGTTTAACATGCTGTGTCAAATTCTTCAAATCAAACGGCTGAATCAATTCATAATCACAATCTCATTTCATCACCATGTTAGTTATTATCGAGATTTTTTGTATGACATCAGAGTTTAATTGTCGGTATGGTTTTTTGCAATATTGATTTTGTCAAATATAGATAGCGCTATATATGATATATGGTTGTCTATGTTTTTTACACTCGGCAAAAATGTTTTCATATTTGTGATCAACTAAAATTGTGGCTTTGATCAAAAGCGTACAGGTACTAATATTTTCCGACGAGATAATCACATATATCATGCCGCGTGAATGCAAAATATGTGTATCCAAATCTTGAATGGGACCAAAATGCTCGATTGAATCCATTATTGCTGTTTCCATCTTCTGTCTCCAAACCCCAACTTAATAACCTCAACTATTTTTTTGCGAAGAAGTCATAACTTAGTGCATTGATCAACTGTATATAATTAGTTCCGCCGATAAACACATTTTACTATTATACTGAGATGTAACGTCAATATTTGATGGTTTTAGGAGTTACTTCAACTTGGTATATATATATGTATATATATATATATATATGGTTAATTAAAGATGTTCCAATAATTGGTTTTGATAATTGTTATAATTTTATAAATAGATTAATACAGCATCTATGTGATTAAAAGGGGATCAATACACTAGCTAGATATACTTTTAATTCAGCTTATACTTTTGTTTTTGCTTCAACTTATACTTTCACACGACGTACAAGTTAGTAACTAGATATTATACACTACTGAGTTACTAATTTTGTACACGACATACAAGTTAGCATCGCTTTTATACATATGTACGTGTAATATATGTCAATGTGTATATTTACCTATATTTAATGAAATATTTTGATTTTGATCTTTAGAAGTTATGTTTGCGACAAAAAAATTTTTAGAGCTATCCTAAGATATTTCTAAAAAAACATCATATTAAACTAGTCAGTCATATAATCATATTGTAGTTTTACTAGTATGTTATTACGTAAAAAGAAAGTAAACTTTCTTTTGTTTTTCCTGTATCTGTTAATAGAGGATTATGCTTATAAACACATATCTACGTACCACTGATGCTCTCAAAGGGATTATATGTACTGTGTTGTTACATTATGTCAATCAAATTCAACACCATGATACAGCACTCACATAACAAAATGCAAGTCTATCGGTAGTTAGTTAAAATTTTAATCACACAATTATGTGCATCTGACAGTTTGGCCGAGTGGTCTAAGGCGCCAGATTTAGGCTCTGGTCCGAAAGGGCGTGGGTTCAAATCCCACAGCTGTCATACTTTTTTTTTGTTTATTTAGATATTTCAAAGTCAAGTAATATCTAAACTATAAACAATTTTGTTTGGAAAAATCAAATAAAACAGAACCATGTTGTTATGTTATGGCTTGTACAGTTGATCTAAGCTCGTGAATTTCGGTTACAACAATCAACTATGAAAGAATCTTCAGCGCGTAGCTTGTACAAGTACAACAAAAACTCAGCTGCATAATCAAGAATTAAAGAATACTCACGATAGAGGAAAAGATAATTTAAAGGAGCAAACCAACAAACACTCTAACGGCATCCGAGTTCTTCTCAGTTGCTTCCTTTCAATCAAACCCTTCCACCTCGTTTGGAGCTTTTTTCTACCCTAATCCGCTACATCGTTGAATAACCAGCTCGACTTCGGTTATCTTCAACTTAACCAAACCCGAATCGGCCACTCGTTTAACATCAGCAAGAGCAATTATTCTAGAACGAAATGGTTGGAATTTTTTCCAAAGAATTTGCTTTAGGTCAATGTTAATGTCTTTATAACTTTGTAATATATCATAGTGTGTTCCACCTACCTACGTCCCCTTGCATTATAAAATGACCATGCATGTCCAGTCTCCGGGGAAGACTCTGGTCCAGTGAACACAAATATAGACCAACGGCAAATTGAGACTTGAGAAACAGAGAATTGGAAATCAATAGAAAAAGTAATATTTGAAATCCATTTTCTAATAAGAAATAGATCTTTGGGATCATATTATGAAACTTTATCATTCAAAAAAGTTCCCGGAAAATTCCTATGAATTGTAAATGGTAGTAGCGTAGTAGTTAAATTATTTCTTTCCTTCATAATTTCATATATAATTATTATTTGTATGATCCCTAGCTAGTTGCTGACTATTTTATTGTTTATGAACGATCTTATCACAAGTCACCCATTTATACTAACCAACGAGGAAGAAGAATAGAACATTTTCTTCCTTCCCGTTTATATTATACTCCCTAGTTGGTTACTCATCTATCGCTTTTGATCTCTTAATTATCACCAAGTTCCTTACGAACACAAACTCAGAGATTACTCTCAGTCCATGTTCTAAAACTCGGGCGTCGAATCCGATTAAGCGTTGAGGAATCGCTTGGCGGCTCATGACCGTTTTGATTTTACAAAATCGGCCAAAAAACTCGGGAGATTTGAAAAATCTATGTTTTTTTTTCTAGTTTTAAGCCTCAAATCGAGTTTTTAGCTATGAATCTTCGTTAATTTGGTGCAAACCACACAGAAATATGTAAAGAAAATGATGCTAGCGTTGAAAAAGTGAGAGACGGCAATATTTTAGGGTTGCATAGATTCTGCGTTCATAAGGAAGAAGAAGAAAGTACAAATATCTTTCTACCCTTCATTAAAGTTAAAGGAAAAAAACAGGTAAAACAAGGATTGTGGTTTGAACCTGCAACCTTGAGGCACATATGAGAAACTTAAACCACTATGCCACACGATCTTTAGTAACCATTTTGTAATATAAAAGATATATAATCCCTAATATAATAAAAAGCTCTAAAAGAAATCTCCGATTAATCGGCGTATAATCTCTGATTTATTGATTCGGCGCTAGGCTCCATTCGTCCGCACGCGTTACGCCTAGCGAAATTTTGAACATGGCTCTCAGTATTCAGTTTTTGCAACGTTTTTAATATCTCTTTATTCCAATGGCGCAGAGGTTGCAGTTGATCTTCCTCCTTGCTTCATATGTGTTCTTCTCGGGTACGTTTTTTTAACTGACTTGGAAAAAAATAATGAGAATGGGATGTGTTACACAAATTATATTAGACTCTTATGCAATATCAATGATCTTTTCTTGCCTAACCTTTATTTTTCTTAGCAGGAGTCTTGTCAATAAGTATCCTTACCATTGAGAACAAATGCAACGAAACAGTCTGGCCAGTTATCTTCTCATGGAAATCACAGCTCACAACCACCGGCTTCACTCTCAAAAGAGGCGAGGCGCGTGCTCTACAAGCGCCGTCTTCATGGTACGGTCTTATATCCGGTAGGACGCTTTGCTCAAACGACTCAACAGGAAACTTCACGTGCGCCACGGGAGACTGCGAGTCAAAAACCATCGAGTGTCCAGGCTCATACAGTTGGTCTAAGGTGACTTATGTCTACTTTAGAATCGATTACGGCGGAACCAACAGCCACATCGTCAGTTTGGAACACGGCTACAACCTTCCTGTAATGGTGGCCCCGTCACAGAGTAGCCCGACATGTTTTAGCTCGGGTTGTATGGTTGACTTGAACAAGACTTGTCCAGATAATCTTAAGATATTTGACGGCGCTAAGCCGATAACTTGTAGTAGCGCGTGCAAAGACTCCGGAGCACCGGAAGATTGTTGCACAAACTACTTCAAGTCAAAGCAAAACTGCAAGCCGACAGCATACACGCAGAACTTTGAGCTAGCTTGCCCATACGCATATAGCTACCCTTACAACGATAATAACAGCACATTTACATGCCCAAATTCGACTAACTACGTTATCACGTTTTGCCCATCCTTTATTCCCGACATTCCCAGGTAAAATTCTCATAAATACCTTTTTATCGTATGTTTTGACCGTTTCAAATTTCATTGTTCTTTTCCTAACGATTATGTGACATCAGTTGTGAATTAAATGGATACTCTATGGAAACGCCACCACGGCCCACGTAGTGTGTAAGCTTTTTGTTTTGTTTTTGGTTTTCAAAAGTCAGACATAGTTTTATCAATCAGTCACCTTTGTACAAATAATTCATTTAATCCTAGTGGTATTAGTTCATATGAACTGGATATTTTTATAATCCTTCAAAAGTAAACAAAGAGCCTTTTCCAAACCTACCAAGTCACCAACCAGTATAATATAGAGGTTAATAAGGTAATATATTTTATTTGAAATAGGAATCATTTTTCAAACCTTGATTTTGATATCAACCTAGATATTTGCACCGTGGTGTGCGGATGTATAACTAGCTTTTCTCCCGTAATTTTGTGAGGATCCGAGTCCCAGTAAAAATAACAATAATGATACAATGTCTTATTTATTAATTTTTTTCTCTGTCACCGGTGAAAAATAATCTGGATCGGCGTGATAGAAGCTCATTGGTAGGAGGGAAAGGTAAGCTTATTTCTGTTTTCATCATTCTATAAAAATGCATATGAATGTTTATTTTGGTTTTATTAATCATTCCTTATATTTGATACATTTGCAGAAAGTTCTGTACGGAAGTTAGGACCCATACTCGGTACCACACTCATCCCAACCACTTCTCCTCTTAGTCATTCATGTATGTAAGACCTAACTCTTGCTTATTATTTCGTGCAGGAGGAATAGCAGCTGGAGCGTTGATAGTCATTATCGTCGCGATTGTGGTAGTGGTGAGAGCTAGGAACGCGAGAAGAAAGCGTTATTCGACCGACGAGAACATTGAATCGGCTATTATGTTGAAACGATATAGTTACGAAAACGTCAAGAACATGACAAACTCGTTTGCCCATGTTCTAGGAAAAGGAGGATTTGGAACAGTCTACAAAGGAAAATTACCCGATGCAAGCGGCCGTGATATAGCACTAAAGATCCTGGATGATTCAAAGGGCAATGGAGAAGATTTCATCAATGAACTAGCTAGCATGAGTAGAGCATCTCATGTTAATATCGTCTCTCTATTCGGATTCTGCTATGAAGGGAGCAAGAGAGCTATCGTCTATGAGTTCATGCCCAATGGATCACTTGACAAGTTCATCTCGGAGAATATGTCAACCAAGATGGACTTGAAAATTTTATACAACATTGCGGTAGGCGTTGCTCGTGGGTTAGAGTACTTGCACAACAGTTGTGTATCGAAGATTGTGCATTTCGATATAAAGCCGCAAAATATACTCATGGATGGAGATTTGTGCCCGAAGATTTCGGACTTTGGTCTTGCTAAGCTATGCAAAAACAAAGAGAGTATCGTGTCGTTGCTGGACGCAAGAGGGACCATAGGTTATATCGCTCCTGAAGTGTTTTCCAAGAACTTTGGCGAAGCTTCTCATAAGTCAGATGTGTATAGCTATGGAATGGTGGTTCTCGAGATGATTGGGGCGAAGAACAAAAGAAGAGCTGAAACTTCTAGGTCCAATCCAAGTTCAATGAACTTTCCAGAATGGATCTATGATGATCTCGAGAGGAAGGAGACCGTTAGACTTGTGGGAGATCATATAATGGAAGAGGAAGAAGAGAAGATAGTGAAGAAAATGGCGTTGGTGGGTTTGTGGTGTATTCAGACCAATCCATCTGATCGTCCACCGATAAGAAAAGTCATTGGAATGTTAGAGGGAAGTCTAGAAACTCTACAGGTACCACCTAAGCCTCTCTTTGATTCACATCTGGTAGCGGCTTGGGAAACTATTAATGACGGCCAAGATACTTCTAGTATCTCTACACAAAGCTTGTTAGAGAGGAAATCTCTTAGACCCGGCCAAGATACTTTGATCGTTTCCAGAGAAGAGGTTTGAGATAGTGTGGAAGAGAGGACAAGATATTTCATATTCCTCGTAAAACCAAAGCCAACAAGAAACTTGCCAAACTTTCTTGATGAAACTCATTTAATTTTGCTGAACTTAACCATTTTGTAATTGCTGTTGTGTTCTAGTGTGAAGTTGTGTTAGAATTTTTTACTCCAAGATCTATAAGATTAAATTAGTATTCGTTCGTGGTTTACTAGTGAGTGTTTAGTGAGAAAAATGATGTGTGTTGGATTACTGGGAGAGAAGAAACAAATATGAAATGTTTATTAATTATTAATGTGTATAAATCATTCTTCATCAAACAAAGGGAGGTGTATGCTCATCAATTTCTCCATCAGTCTGATCATTAGCTCTTCATGCTTCTTGTGAGTGTGATTAAATGCTCGCTCCAATGCGCTATTAAAACCCGGTTCTTAATTTTTAAGCTAAAAAACCGAATTAAACCAAGATAAGTCACGTGCTTACGTCACGTGTCTTCTAAGCAATATCCAAATCCAACGGTGGTTGAGAAAAAAAAAAGAGACTCAGGCGGTGACCAATGTAAAATCAACTGCAATCCTTTCCGATCACGTCACCGTCGCTGGTGAGCTTCTTCTTCTTCTTCTTCTTCTTCTTCTTCTTCGTCCCTCGTCGAACTGTAGTATGTTTCATTTCTCGATTACGGTGCAGAATCTAGCTCAAAGTTCAACTCTTTTTCAATTCTCTAAGACCGATCGATCAGATTTTGACGATTCGTTTTTGTTCATGTTGGTTTAAGTTTGAGTCGAATCTAAGCTCAAAGTTCAATCCTTTTTTCAATTTCTCTAAGACCAATCTTCTTCTTTTTTTTTGTGTTGTATCTAAATATTTGATTTTGATTCATAAGCTTACACATAGATCTCATTGTCTGAATTTGTAAGGAGAAGGGAGTTTATAACAAGATCATGGAGGAACACCATTGCTGCTTTTACTCCAAGATGCTCTCAAGATTCAGCATCGGTTCATTCATGCTTAGTTTGGTGATTGTTCTAGTGGTCCGTGTACTATATGTTATGTACCAGTGTGGCAAACCCTTTCCTAAAGGAGCTTCACGCTCGTTTACTACTCTTATTGTTCTTGGTTCTGGTAAGCAAAGATTCATTACTTATTGTCTTATTCAGTTTGATGCATGTGAATATGTGTTCATTGATTAGATGAAAACATGTTGTTATGTGTGATTATTAGGGGGACACACGGCAGAGATGTTGAGTCTCCTCTCTGTTTTGCGCATGGACAGATTTACCCCCAGGTTTTACATTGCTGCAGCTACTGATAACATGAGTCTCCACAAAGCTCGTGGCTTTGAAGATTCTCTACCTGACAAGGTATATATAGTTATATGCTTAGTGTATTGGTTGATAGTATCTTGATATGGGTGTGGATATAGGCTGCTGTTAAGGAAGACTCCTTACAGTTCACGCAAATTTACCGGAGTCGAGAAGTTGGTCAGTCTTATGTGACTTCTGTTTGGACTACCATTCTTGCCACTGTTCACGCTCTCTGGCTAATGATCCGGATCAGACCCCAAGTGGTATAGCTTTTTTTTTATCTCATTGTTTTCTTATTATCTTAAGGCTTCATAAAACTACAATGTACTTCAAATTATTTCAGATTCTTTGCAATGGTCCTGGGACATGTATTCCTCTGTGTGTGATCGCTTTCTTGTTCAAGGTATACACACACTTCTGAAATCTATCACTCTTCCTTTTTTTTTTTGATGGCCTTGAATGGACCTGTGTTTTGGATCTTCTTAGTCACGGTTTCTCCATTATACATGTAGAATTTTCGTCAAGTGCTTGTTTCTTTATTTGGTTGCAGGTGGTGGGAATCAGATGGTCGTCGATCTTTTATGTTGAGAGTGTAGCAAGAGTTAAGAAGCTCTCGTTAAGCGGTTTGCTGCTTTACAAGTTAAGGCTAGCTGATCAATTCTTTGTTCAATGGCCACAACTGCAAAAGAAGTACCCTCGGGCTCACTATGTTGGTTGCCTGATGTAAGCTTTGATTTTGGGAACTATCCTCATTACATAGATTGCATTACAACAACTTAGAATAGCTACAAAGTTTACACCCTATCTTTTATTACAGTGTTGAAATACATTTTTCGAAATGCTACTCATCTTTGGTTGCTCCGAACGCAAGTATAAATGAAGTTTTGTAATCAGCTTGCTGACGTCTCTATCTTTTGCCCATTCGGTACTTCTCCTTCTGTTGTGTCAGAGGATTCTACTCTTTGGATTCCAACACTTCTCTTCAAGTTTTTGTCATCAAGATAGTGTTGGTAGACATAGGACATGAAACCCCAAATAGCCAAGACCATAGAAATCACCTTTAACCCATTCATCTTGTCATGGAAAATGATGACAGCCATAATGGGAACCACTGGCAGCCCCAATACGCTTATCGCATTTGAGAACAGAGAGGAAAGCTCGAAGATCAGCCCTGTCCCACCGATGTTGAACACCTGCCAGGTAATAGCTGTCCACACTAGGTTCATAACGTAAGACACCTTCCCAAGCTTATAGTTGTCCATCTCACTGGTCAAAGTTTTCCACTCGCTGCTGGCGAAAATCCCCACCAAGCTAACACAACTGGCCACTAGACTCATGTAGATGATCATATCCATAACTTCTGTGAACGTCTGCCTCTTTAGTACTTTACGGAAGGCTAGCTGTTGTAGGGATAAGACTAGACCAAACCCAGCAGAAGCACCGATGGTGCATAAGAAGCTTGTGACGTACTGTGCTTTTGTGACTTTCTGAGAGTTTGAATCCTCGTTATTGAAGGCAAGGAGGGTGGAGGAAATAGTTAGGAGCAAAAGAGAATTCAAAATGATGGGAGTGAGCTTCTGTGAGTTGAGGAAATAAGAGAAGAAAGCGTTGAAGGCTAGCTGAGATGCACAGATCAGTGAATAGGTTGAAACAGGCAGGTAAAGCAATCCTATAGAGTATAGATAGCAATCTGCTCCTACAAGAACTCCAAGAACTACGTAAACCATTACACGGTTCCTAAGTGAAGCTGCTTTGCCATCATCTCTATGAGTTGCTGTTGTGTGTGTTTTGATTGACAAGAGATAATATGGAAGCAGAACGGGAAAGCCTACGAGTTGAACTACTGTTGCTAGCCATTTGCTGTTTCCTCCGTTGTCATAGTATATTCTTCCCAGAATTGTAGCAACTGATTGGCCTGAGATGACAAAGAATGTGTAGACCGCCACCCGGAGCCACCGTTTGTATGTTTTTGAGTGAGTTACTCCTGTCTGGTTTCTTTCTTCTTGTACTGTTGGGTTTGGTTCTTTTCCCTGCTGAACTAGTAAGTTAGGGAAGAAGATAACACCAAAAAGTTAGCTTACAGTTTTCTGTATCTATATATATTGAACAATAAGATACTCACCGATGACTTGTAGTTCTTGATCACCGTTCATGGTGGATGTAGTATATACCTCCTTGGAGATGAACAAGGAGGACGTTCTGAACAAATTCTAAGTGTTATGTATCTTATTATCAAGATCTCTTGGTTGCTACCATGCTAGCAAACGATAGCTATATATAATATACATATTCAGGACTACCAGTCGGTCACCGGTTTAAGTTTTGATTGCAACTTGGCCCCCCACATTGAGTAAATGGCGCTATAAATATCTCTTATCTTGTCATGAATGTGATTTTTTTTTCAAGATGCCACTATTGTTGACCAAGATATGAGTTAAGAAGTCAAGGAGGAAAATAATGTGTAACCAATATTCTAACAGAAATTTTTCTTTTGCCGGGATAGTGGAGAAACATCAACATTACGCAAAAGACAACATGCATAACTTACACGCATACACGCACAAGTTGTGTGGCCCTTTCAGGCTGTATATTTTTAAAACTTCTTTGTCTCTATGGCTTGTTCTTCCGTGTGACTATCTTTCTCTTATGATGAGACATGTGGTTTAGTAACACATACTTTTCACATATCTTCCTCCACATGGTTTGTGTGACAAGTCTTCTTCAACTTCTTTTCATCGAGGTAATGCTGATAGACAAATGAAAGGAAGCCCCAAACAGCTAAAACGATGGAGAAGATCTTCAACGCATCCATCTTATCATGGAAAACTATCACCGCTACAACTGGAACTATAGGCAATCCCACAGCAGTTACGGTATTAGAGAACACGGAAGACGACTCAAAGATCAACCCCACAGCACCGATAGTGTAGACTTGCGAGGACACAGCAGCTGAGGACAAAGTCATAACGTATGAAACCTTCCCGAGTCTGTAGTTTTGCATCTCGCTTGTCAAAAGTTTCCACTCTCCGCTAGCAAAAAGCCCTATCAGAACCACACAACATGAGACTAGTGACTGGTAAATGGCCATGTCCATGACCGCTGAGAGTGAAGGCTTCTTCAAAACGTTTGTGAGGATTAGTTGTACCAGTGATAGAAGCAGTCCAATACCAGCAGAAGCACTGATGGTGCATATGAACCCTAACGTATACTCTACTCTCGAGACGTTTCTTATGTTCTGGGACTCGTTGCTGAACACCAAGAGCGCAGAGGAAACAGTGAGGAGAAACAGAGAGTTGATGATGAGAGGAGTGAACTTTTGTGAGTTGAGGAAGTAGGAGAATAAGGCGGTGAAGGCTAACTGCGAGGCGAAGATGAGGGAGAAAGTGGAAACTGGTAAGTAGAGCAAACCCAGTGAAGACATGTAACTGACGGCAGACGCTAATAGGCCAAGACATATGTAAGCTAATCCAAGAGTGGTGTAGGAAGAGGAGTATTGTGAAACTTGGATCTGTTTTTCTTGTTGTTTGTGATCTCGTGAAAAGAATTTGTATAGAAACAAAACAGGGAAGCCTATGCGTTGGAGAACTGTTACCAACCATGTGCTTGTTCCACCATTTTCATAATACAATCTGCCCAGGATTGTAGAGAGTGCTTGGCAGGTAAGGACAAAGAATGCATAAATGGAGATTCTGAGCCACTTCTTGTAGTTCTTGGAGGATGATTCAGTTACCTCATGGTCTATTAGGTTTGCTTCTAAGTTCTGATCACCTGAAACATCATGTAAAGAACGTTCTAAAGAAATGAAAGCCAAATGATCTAACATGTTTTCAGATGCATTTGGAAGGGATGTAAAATATTAGATGTTTTTTTTGCTTACCGTTGACATAGAGTTCTTGAGATCTTTCCATGACAGCTCTTAAGAATAAAACTTTTTGCTTAGCGTTGACTTTAAGTTTTCTTGAAACCCTTGATGGTAGCTTGTTAGTATATAGGCTGGGCAGGGAGTTCTGATCTTAAATAACTGTTAGCTTCAATTTCTTTTGTGTGAATCTTTTATTCTTTAGCATCTTTTGAAGTGGAATCAGACGTTAAGAAATATACAAGAATACATGGTGGCCTTGAGCACACTTGACAATTTTAAAAGTTTTCGATGTTCTTGGGGGTGTCTACTATATATATATATATATAACTGTTAGTTTAGATGCAACTGGCTATAAGCCTATAACTTATAAAAGGCTTTGCAATGTTCTTGGATTTTTTTTCCAAGCCTAGACATGACTTTTGTCTTCTTGATAAGCATAAGAAGCTAAGCCCAAAAATGACCAAAATAATCAACTCAGTGAGTGAGAAAAAGTTCTGATAACATCAGAGAAGAGCGATGATAACTTCAATAATCAAAAAGTTTCTTTCAAGTGGGTATCTTAGGTTTGCTTCTATTCAACTTTTCCCACATAATATGAAAAAAAAAAATCACAAAAACAGTTTAAAACAAAACAAAAATGTTTAAAATAGTAAAAGTGTAATGAACTAATGTTATTAATCCAAAATCAATAAAACAGAAGGAGGCAATTAGATGATAAAATATGTATTTATTTTTATTTTGGTCAAATAGAGATCATTATTCTAGGAGAGTTGTTACAACGGGTTTAGTTATTAAATAAAATTTCTAAAACCTTAGGTCTTGGATCTTTGTCTAGTCCTGAATGTTGTTGTTACTCTTCTCTTCTTGTGTTTCTTTTTCTTCCTCTTCACCTTGAGGAACCTCTAGCTCCTCTTCTGGTTTTGGATCATCAATATAATGCTGGTAAGCATAAGAAACAAACCCCCAGATAGCCAAAAACATTGCAATCAACTTGATTCCACTCATCTCGTCTCGGAAGAACACAACAGCAAGAACAGGAACAACAGGTAAACATAGAGTGCTTATCACGTTTGAGAAAAGCGACGAGACTTCAAGAATCAAACCCACACTACCGATCCAACAAGCTTGCCAAGATATCATCGAACCGATATTTATCAGTAGATAAGAGTGTTTCCCAAGCCTAAACTCTTCCATCTCTGTCCCTAACATTTTCCACCCACCACTTCCAAAAAGTCCAACCGCAACTGCACAAGTAGCTACCAAAGACTGATATGTGACCATGTCCAAAATAGCCTTGAATGTGTATTTCTTTAGAATCTTTTCGAACGCATAATCTGTTAAAGAAAGCACTAGGGAATATCCAGCTGAGCCACCGATGGCACAGATGTATCCAATCACATAATTGTATTTGGATAGTGAGTTTGAAGTAGAAGATTGATCAGACTCAGGTTGGATGACAAGAAGTGTAGAAGATGTGGTCAAGAGAACAAGTGAGTTGAGTATACAAGGTGTGAACTTCTGTGAGTTAAGGAAGTACGAGAAGACGGCATTAAAAGCCAACTGAGAGGCAGAGATCAAAGAGAAAGTTGAGACAGGAAGGTAGAGTAAGCCAAAGGAATACAGAACACTGTGACCAGCAGCAAGCAAGCCAAGTCCAATGTAAACTAAAGAAAGTTTCAAGAAGGAAGTTGTTGTTTTCTTGGTTAAGTTATTAGTATTGGAAGACGACTCAGGCTTTAGGTAATAATAGCAAGGAAGGGTTAAAGGAAACCCAACTAGCTGAACTAAGGTCTCGAGCCATATACTTTTTCCACCTTTGTCGTAGTAAAGTCTACCTAAGAGAGTGGCTATTGTCTCTCCGGCTAAGAGGAGAGTGACGTAGAGAGACACTCTTAACCTCCATGAGTAGTTGTGACTTCTCTTTTCTATTGAGGGTTTCCTTTCAGGGTCTGATCAACACATGGAAACAGAACAAGGACGTAAGTAAAACAAGAACACAAGAAACAGAACAAGTGGTTAGACTACGTACCGTTATTGACGTGAATATGCAGTTCTTGAGTTTCTGATTCTACTTCCATCTTAGCAACCAGGAGGGAGGGAGCAATATCTCAGGGAACAAACAAAGATGATGTGTCCTGAATTGCTTATATATAGGCAAATGCGTATGCATATACTATAAACAATCTTGTTCTTACTTTAGTATATGCTATTAAAAACAATTATTATATGGATATAATCTGTTCAAGCTATTACCCGAAATTGTTAGATGCACTCTTGACATGAACCCTTTTCCCCAATGATTTCGCATTCCATCTTTAACCTAACCAGTTTTTTTTACCTAACCAATATCTTTTAATAAGCCAAAAATATTATATTTTAGGATGGAATCAGATTATCTAACAAAAGTCTCCAACTTTACATATGAAGAAAACGTATGACAAGAGGACATAACAAAGCATAAAAGTTATATAACAAGAAAATGTTCATGATGATGGTAATTAAAGTTAGTGACATGAAGGTGGGCTTTGAGTCCCAATGTATTTAGCTAACGTATCTACAAGAAGAAGAGACAGCTTCACTTCCTCTGTTACTGGTCTTCTTTTCTCCACAAGAAGAAGAGAGATAAAGATGAACGTTCTCTAAGTACACTTTCTTACATGACATTCCTTTGCTCCAATGCAGCTGCACTGCAATCCTTGACGATGATGTTCCTCTTATGTTCTTGAAGTATATCTCACTCATCTTCACCTTAGATGGTGCCTACAACAAGAAATGAATTAGAACCGTGCTCTCTGACCAGTTTCAGTAACTAGTCATCAGCAAAACATTCAACGCCACTCAGATCAACACGGTTTGGTTCTTATGTTCTTGAAGTTATATGTCACTTTTAAGAACTTATTGCAATAAGACTCAGATTCGAAGTGCAAGTTGAGAAAGGACAATAAGACTGATCAATGATTATAGGATCAGTCACATTCTTCATATATACTAATGTTCTGAAAAGTCAGGATGGTAGTTGCACTTAGACCAGGAGAATTAGCGCAAGTTTTGATCCTTATTCCATTCGTACTACCACTCATTTCTCATTTGGATATCTCCTAAACTCCCAACGGTTTACACGCAAGAAAACAAAACCATTTCAGCAACAATAGTTAACAAAAAGGGAGTTATCATACATGTATGATTCACCTGATATCATGTCTTGGTGACTTGGTCCACATTTGAAACTTGTGATTGTGATCTGAGAATTTCCTTGTCCTATAGAAACACAATCATCTCCGATTATGCGAACGTGAGAAATAGACATTCGCGTTCAATGTGGATACCATCAGTGTTGGGACTATCATAAGGAGCAGTGATATTGAGTCTTGTGCCTTTGAAGTCTCTACATTGCATAAGAAAAAAAGAAGTCTCTACATGACTCTACTATGACTCTACTAATGTTATGTGAAAAAAACTTGCTGTTAGAATTAGTTTGCAGTTAGAATCCAAATGTTGCACCTCCTGTAAGAGTTAAGCTGTTAATAAACGGCCAAGCTACGGCGCCTTCATCGTCAAATGTTCCACCTCCGTTAAGAGTTAAACCGTTAATCTATCCAAACTCCATTCAGCCACCGCTTGATCTGTACTTCGACAGATCATGAGTTAATGCCTTGAGATGACTCTGATTCAGTTTAGCGACACAGAACATATTGAGATAGGGAGAGAGTTGAACTCACCTTTACTCGGACAGTGAGGTTTGATACGTTAATGAAAGAACCAGAGAATCTAAGAGGACCAACATAGAATTCTCCTCTTGGAATTATAAACTACCCATGCATACTTTCTTATTCTATATACTTTCTTATTCTTGGAACTATCTTTCAGCCATCATCTGAAAAGTAATTTAAAGAAAAAAACTACCAATGTATCACCATCAAATTCACGCTTAGAAAAAAATTACATACCTGATCAAAAATTGTGAGATAACTTCAATTTTATCATGATAATTATAACTTAAAATATTTCTTATCCATTGTTTGAAAATGACTATTTCATATTTATTATGTGTTGTCACTACATTCATTCTCAAGAAAATACATAATATATGATTTAAAATTTATTATAACATTTATGACTTTAGCTATAATAATTTAGATTTCGACAACATAAGATAATAAATGTATCTGGCTGCATATCTATTATATTAAAAGAGAAGTCATGACTCTTTCAATGTGTGATATTTGACAGACAATATTCCCTTAAAAAGTCATAACTTTAAATATGTGTATTATTTATTCAATTATACTTTTTATTATAAGCTAACATAAAAAATGAACTAAAAATCATTAAATTTCTCAATATTTTAGGAATTTCGTAAATAAGAGTAAAAATATATTTAATATTTAATCTAATTTGATATATTTTCATTTAATATATATATATATATATATCAATAATTTAGAAAATATGGTTACAAATATTTTAACAAGAAGTTAATTTAAAAAAATATATATAAATAGTTTCAATAATTTCGTAATTAGTTTTGAAATATATTATATACTAAGATATTAGCTTATCGTTTATAAAATGACAAATAAATATTATATCCTATTTTTATCAATTATATAATCACAATCAATTATATTAAAATAATTTTTTTATGTTGATCTAAATATGTTAACAATATATTAATTAAACATTTATGTAAATATTTTCACTAATTTTGTAATTAACAATGAAATATTATTTTGCATTAATATATATATACATTTATTATTTATAAAATTTTAAATATTTTTTTATCTATTTAAAAAAAAATAAAAATTATATCATAATTTAATCTATTTTATAATCATAATCAATCATGTTAAAATAAGATTATTATATTGAACTACATATGATAAAATTATATTATATTAATAGATACTAAATTTTATTTTCATACATATAAAATATTTATGTTAAGAATATAATATGATGAAAAACTACAATACATAAATAAAATTTTACATATCTTTAATTTTTGTATATACAATAATATATTATGTAAAATGACTAAACATAAAAAATTACTGAAATGAAAGATTTTAAAGGGTGGGTAAAAAATTAACATAAATTAAATACAAATAATTTCATGCACATATTAATTTTCTTAATAACTAAATGCAAACAGAATAACATAAATATACATCCCATTCTCAGATGCACGAATTAGTTCCAACAAACTCCTATGTGCTGATCTTAATAAGAAGAAGAAACAAATACATGTGATAATATTAAACAATTGGTTAATGTAAATTATTATATTTCTAATAGATATATTAACATTTAAACATATGATGAAAATAAAAAATATGTACCACAAATGATCTAAAATAAATATATATATATACATATAAATTTAAAAATAACATCCTCGCGGTTGCGCAACTCGCGATATAGTTTTACTTATATATCATCGTAACTATTACAAATTTAAGAAAAATATGTAATTCAAAGTGTAACATATTTTAATCGGTTAATGTCTTAATGATAAAGATAGAATAACAATTTTCGGTATACATTACCTTTGTCAGAATTAATCGAAAGTATGTTCTAACAAATATACAACTAAGGCAATATTGATCAAAAGGCAAACCTTGTTTGATGGCTAAGTATTTGATTTTTTTCATAGGTAATTAGTATGTATAGTTTTATATATATCTTCTCTTCATCATTGGTGGATATGTAGAGAGGGGGGAAGGGTGGCAACTCCCCCCCCCCCCCATGAAATATTTTAAAAAATGTATTTTCATTGGTTATTTGAAAAACTTGTGGTTTAAGTGATAAAATTAATGCTAATATGATTTCAAGCTTAAATCTTACTTTGCCCCCTAAAAAACTTTTGGTCTGGCTCCCCACTGCTCTTCATGTCACTATAGTTGTGAAGGGGACTAGGGGGGTTGGCGATTACGTGATTCTCCCGGAAGATCATATATATATATAGATAGAGAGAGAGAGAGAGAGAGAGAGAGAGATTGGCTTCTTTTTGTTCTTGTTAGGTGAATTTGATACCGACCCGACAAAAGAATAAAGATATCATTATCACGAGATTTGTTTGTATCATATACTTTATACATAACTGAAAATACTAAGTAAATGTTTCAGCTAATGTAGATATGTTATATGTCAAACGGATTCTCTTTATTGCCATATCTGATTGGATTTGATATCATCTATACAGTATTTTTATCTACGCAATCCAAGTCATTCTCAATCAAAACATTAACAAATAGGTCATAATGTAGAACATATATAGGATTATTTTTTATGTTTGTTTATGTTAAAACCGTATATTTTTAGGAGCATACTTTACCTTCGGAATAATTATATGCCAAACGTGATTATATGACTTTGTTGATAGAATGTTCAAAACTTTGTAAGGAAAACTCTCAAATCTAGAAATGTTTTCCAAAAACCACTGTAGTTGAATTGATTATATACAAAATGAGTATTCAATCATCATGAACAGACTAGGGACTGGACATATCAGTTGAATTTCATAATCGAAATAAATTTGCAAAACTGAAGTTACATGGGAGAGCGCATGTTAGAACTCAGAAGCCACATGATCTCATGATGCTCACCTGAATCATATAACTGAGAGTCTGAGATATACATAAAGGTCTTTTCATGCGTTCAGTGACTTTGGTATATGACATAAATGCTCTCCCAAATAATTTGTCCACATATCTGTATTAAGCTGATCCGGTGATCGGCTTAAAAACAAAAACAGAAAATACATTTATATGCTGACAAAAATACCAGTCCATCTCGAATCTAGAGCATTACCTAAATGCCACCCTTAAATGCATGCCATATTTCAAAATTCAAAGTAGGTCTCGGATTGTTTTTTGAGCTAATTGGCTAGAAATACAAGAAACAAAACTTAATTTGCCGATCATGCAACAAAATATTTATTTAGCTAGGTAGAGAGAGAAACAAATACGAAATGACGCAGCTGACCCCCTGAAAGCTTCTAATTGAAAGAGAAGGTCTCAGCTGTATTGGTTTAATGAGTCATATGATAGGCATGTGAGGTCTCATCTTCATCGTAAAGGCTTTTGGTTTGGCGTAATCAGAACATTGCCTTCTTCGACGAGAGACGAGACGGCTCTTCTCCAACGTCTTCTTGAGTGAGAGAGAGAGAGAGATAGAGAGATAGAGAGATAGAGAGATGTAAGAGAGAGTTAGCATAGGTGTATGTCTGATTATTCTCTTTGGTGGAAGATCAGCTACAGAGATGCGTCGAGATCGGAGATATGGATGAACGTGGCGGCGAGAGAAGAGGTGGGGAGATGAGATTGGGAGAGAGATAGCCACTGGCATTTTTTAAAAGTTTTTTCCAGTATTACACAGACAGCTAGAAGTTATAGGCTTATAGGGTCTTTTCGGTGATATTTAAAATATGTACAGTGCCATAACCAAAGAACTAATTTATCTTTTTTATGTGTATATCAGATGCAATTGCTCTTGTTTTTTTCATAATTCAAGATAACTTGCAGATGTGCGAAAAGTTTTTTTTTTTTTTGATCAAATGCGAAAAGATTCAGACTATTTTTTCTAAAAATATAGCCTACGGGTATATATATATATAAATAAAAGGTTCATGTTAGGAGCAATGTGTTGTAGTTTGACGTTGTATATAGATGGAACTCGAAATGTGTTGTTGTCTGAAAACCTTCTCCTTACCCAGAGGACTATAAAAAAATTATATTTGATAGTTCCATTTATTCTTTAGATTAGTTTTCGCAAATTCACACTGCAGATTGTCTTACGCCGATAGTGTAAGGAGATCTCCAACTCCCTAGCTAACACTGTGTTACAAAATCAGACCATTAAAGAAAGAGAAAATTATCGAGCTTCTTAATAAGCAAATAGAATTCACTAACCCAGTACTCTTGGGAAATTTCCTTCATTTTCAAGATCTAATATACTTCCAAAATAATTAAAATTTCTTATTATTTTACTGGATTTTGAAATATAAATACTATTGTTAAAGTTAATATATATATATATATATATATATATATATATATATATATATATATATATATATATGTTATTTTTTCCAGTTAAATGGTAAGGGCCGTAATACTACTGGTCCACAGTCTAGTTTCCATGTGTGTGGATAAGATAGAAAGCAGAAGCAGTCAAATCTTTCGTTGGGTCCATTCTATCTTAGGACACAAGGACGAACTCAACTTGTTTTGCTTAATCTTCACTTGTTCACACCCATAGATATTCGTCGTGCACTACTTAATTTTTTTTATATATATATATATATATATATATATATATATATATATATATATATATATATATATATATATATATATATATATATATATATATATATATATATATATATATAAAACCCTTATAGTAAATGTTTCTTCACTTGTTCACACCCATAGATATTGGTCGACCAACCCTTGTAGTTTATCTTTTTAATCAAAGAGAATGGATAATTCCCTCTAGCATTTGTAGTCAAGCAAGTTGAAATTAATGAAAAAAAGTTGTGTTAAAAAAGAAAATATTTCTTGTGAGCTAGCTAATTCTAAAATATAGTTTCCAAGAAAGTATAAGAATGTATTCTCTACATAGGAATTCTATCTAAGCTAGAGGTATGTCAATTTTAGCTTCTACATATGATAGTACACACTACAGAACCTGAACTCAATAACATCATGTCATAAAATCACCCCAAATACAGGAACTACAATCTTGGAGAAAAACAAAAAAAAAAAACAGTCAAAGAGAAAAATACATTGTTAACCTCTTAAACATATATCATTAATCCAAGCTCGATTTCTGTCTCATTCTCTCATGAAAATATATGTACATGCAAATAAGAGATATAAAATAGATACTAAGTTCCAATCTGTTGCTCAAAAAAAAAGAAGTTCCAATCTCTCTCAATATATATGTATATAGTAGTACTATATATAAGTGTATATATAATTTATAGTTACGATTAATCAAGGCTCTTGCTTGAAGAAAATAGAAGGAAATATCTCCTTCAAGAGCTCATATTCACCTCCTTGGTGATACTCTTGATGAGTGTTAGGGTTTGCATTCACACTACCATAGCTACTCTGTTCATATCCGTAGTCCAAAGCTCCAGCCGCTGAACCACCGCTAGTATAAGCCGACGACCGAAACATATCATGTGTGAAGCTTCCCGGAGTCATGAAGTCAGCGGAGTACATAGCCGCCGCCGCCGCGGAACTTCCCCGGAGATTAGTCGGAAGCGGGTGATTATGTTGACCCTCGTAAGTTGTAATCACAACCGTTGGATCTTGAAACGATCTCTCTACTCGCTTCTTCACATTGCACTTTTGTGTTGTACATCTATAGTAACTCCTATTTTCATTTGCATGTACAAAAGATTAGTTACACAATACACTAATAATTTATTGTCTCTGACCACAAAACGCGAATGCATAAATAAAAATGAATAAACTGAATCACCTTGGATAAATACTGTTTTTGACGGCCTTTTGGCCGTATTTTCTCCATCGATAACCATCTTCAAGATGATCAACTTCGCTTTTAGTCATAAACGAGACTCGTGGCTCTCTTTGTTTCTTCTCCTCGTTCTTTTTCGTTTTACCTCTGAAATAATACAGCATGAAATTATTACAACGTACTAAACTAGATTCCTAAATGAGGGCATCATTTGATATTCCAAATAGTTTTATAATAGCAAAATATATAAACGACTTACACTTTTTTGGAGCTTTGATTTGCTTCACCTCCACCCCCAACTAGCTCTCGTTTCCTAATTTGGCTCTTACCGGAATCTTCCCCAGGATGATCAGCCTCGCTAGCGGAAGAAGATGCTGAAACCCTAGTTGGAGTCTCACCGATAACATCATTAGATACATCGCGTTTTGATTCGTGGTCGATGTAAGAGTTGAAAACCTCTGAGGAAGAGGGGGAAGGGGCAAAAGTTTTCGGAAGTAGAGAATCGTACGCCCCGGGAGTGCTTTGGAAGCAATCGGCTAAGGAGTAGGAAGGTGGACCGTGACAATTGTTTCCATAAGATTGAGTTGAAGTAGGGAGAGTCATCAGTTCGTATAAAGAGAAGGATGGAGGGTATTGGTAGTTGTAGAGATCTTTGGTTTCATTAGACATGATGAAGAACAATGGAGAGAAATAAAAAAAATGAAAAGTAAAGAAGGTAAAGAGTAAGAGAGAGAGAAGCTTGGGGATTAGTTTTTTTTGTATGGGGTCTAGATTTGTGTTTGGACTTTGATTGGGTCTTCGTCTATCTTTCTCGTATTTATGCATTTTGAAACTCAAAAAGGACGAGAGAGAGACTGGGAAAAGGATAAGAGAATACTACATATGCTTTTGGCGAATTTGAGTTGGAAAAGATTTAATTACATAAAACTATACTGTGATATATAATTCAAGGGTACATAGGTTTGTGAATCCATAGTCGTGCTGCTACATTTTATTGTTCTCTGTTATCTTAGTTTTTAACTTTTTCTTAATTATAGTAATTCCTTTTAATGCAAATTTTGTTTCTGTTAAATTATTCTATTTGAAAATTTGTTAATACGGTAGTTTTATTAAAATTTTCACTTTATCAATTCGATCAAATTCGAATTAAATAAATAAGAAATGTTGACAAGAAAAACGAAAACCAATACAAATATATAATGTGAGATAGGAAAGTTAATCTAGCTCTTCTACATATTTATACTCAATAAATAAGATATATATGTGATTTTTTTTTTATATTTGTGGTTTTTAGTTAGATTATAATATCATTTTATGCCGTTTGAATGGCTTTCTACTTTTTGGCAATAAGCACTTTATATATAAAAGCTAAGTTGACAAAACAAAAGAGTTGCAAAAATGGCTTCTAGTGAGGAAACATACTTAATGTAGGAAACCTCAAATAATTTGAAGAAAGAGTCGGATATTTAAATGCAAATCCTTATATAATAGTATAATACTAGTTCGAGTCACTGAATTCTTATATTCTTTAAAACTCCCCACATATTCTTCAATTGTTTTTGCCACATTCGATAAACATATACAACACGTTGAAACTTTGGGTTCGTTTGGTGTCCTGCCTTTTTAATGGGGCTAAAAAGTAAGGTATGGAAAGTTCACACCTTCAACGTAAAAAAAGGGAAAGTTCACACCTTCAACGTAATTGATGGAGTCTTAGTCAGCGACGACTATGGCTTACGGAGAACCGGAGATAGTCAGTCACCGGTCGCTTGGTGTCAAGAACGAAGGAAGAGGCAGTCAAAGATTCAAACGAAAAAAGGTTAAAATGATTTCTGTACAAGAAGAAAATAACACATTGGCAGTACTAGGCGGCCACGTGTAAATACTGGCACCGTCATTTGACCATCGCCGACACATGACTGGGCACGTGCTTGACTGTCCTCTAATTTTCAATCGTTAAAGCTTGGGCAAAATATTCGTATTTTGATTTGATAGTTATTCGCTTTGATCTGATTAAAACATCTGAATATCCATAACTTTACAAATCGAAACAAATAGTAAAATTTAATATATATTAAAAAAGAAGTAAATCGCAAATATTAAAATTTTGGGAAGCGGATATCCGATCCGATCCGACAATATATAAATACATGTATATCTTGATTATATTTAAAGTTTTATATGTATAAAATTATATAATTATTATTCTTACATATGATTTGACAAATTTTATTCCAGTTATTATTTATATAAAAGTAGTACATAAAAGGAAAAAAAATATTTTATGATAATTATAATTTTTTTCTTAAGATTTGTGTTATTATAATTGTTAACTAAGTTTAAATTTTTTTATAAAATATGTAGATTTACTAATTCTTTTAATTTTTATCTTATATATCATGTAAAAATATATTATACAAAGCAAATTTGCATCGAAATTTTAAGACTATTTGTATTAATCAAAACGCATGAGATATCCGTAAGTATTTACAAATATCCACAAATATCTAATTATTTTCCGGATATTCGTTTTCCGAATATCTAAATTTCTTCGAAGCAAATCAAATACAAAAATTAAATATCCGTAACGTACGAAGCAAATCACAAATACCTTCAAAAATCTGAATATTCAGCCCGTACCCAAGTCTGGTTAAAACATCTCCAATATACACATTTATATTCTTCTCTACAAGTCTCTATTATAAAGCTGGATTGCTCCAGAGTTTATATGTTAAATTTTTGTTAGTCAAGCATGTGTCCAGCAACAGAGGAATCCCACTTTTACTTTTATATTTAGAGATAAAAATGACAAATCTTTATATTTTCCTTTATAAATAAAAGAACTCTATAGATGCATATATTGAAGTAAATCAACCTCTATAATAATTCTATAATAGAGTTTTTTTATTTTAGAAAAAAATATTGAGATAGAAATAAATGTGGGTTGGAAATGGTCTTAAAGGTCTCCAATGGAACTACACCACATAGCATCAAAAAAAAATTCTTTGAGAAAAGGCCTTCTGATAGCATCAAGTTGACAAGTTTGGTGTAAAATATATTTACTTTTAGAAGAAAGGGCTTAAAAGTCTGGTATAAAATATTGTAATCGTTTAATTTACACCAAACTATTTTTGTAGTGTTTTTGTTCTAGTACTAAATATATTTGATTCAGCACTGCATCTAGCAATAACACATACTATGTTTGTTTTGCATCTTTTCATTTTAACAATCGGAATATTCAATTTTAATTAATAAAATGTTAATTTAATAAATAGAAATATTAATTTTAAAAATTTAAATATCTGATTAGTATGTAAATTGATTAGAATAAAAGTACTTAGGGATATCAATTAAAACACTGAACGTTTAAAATGGAAATAAGTTGCATGAATATTTAGTATTGTTAAAAATATAAATAAAGAAACATTTTTTATTTAATAATATAATCCATATGTTATATAAATCATAAGTTGCCTTGGTTAAAAGTAGAAATGTTAAGATAGACACTCTTTTGTAAAGAGAGAACAATAATATTATTATTATATCTTAATGTGTTTTCTGTTGCGGTTGAGAATTAAAAAAATGGAACACTAATACCAAATTTAATTATATGGTTGAAAATTCTTTTAGAACCTTAATAGTTATTCACAGGTGAATTTTAAATTCATAGTCAGTCGTCCATAATATACATGACCTTGCATATTTTGGGTATAATATTTTTTGAAATGTTTTTTTGGGTATAATATGAACATATATATAACTCTTTAATACCACCAAGTCTTATTAAAAGAAATTATTATAAAGTAATAATGTAAACTTGTAGCATTTCAAGGAAATTTGGTAATATATGGGCCACTTTGAGTGGAGTCGATCGTTATGCTGACTGATAAATGAGGTCAACATTACGTAACGCAATTTATTTTCACACGAAACTTTCTCCTGTCATTTTACATAAGGAGCGTTTAAATGTATAAAAGTAAGCTGACATAAATAAAAAGTATAAAAGGACATTGAGGAAAAGATGGTCAAACCAAATTTATTGAAATGCTAACATTTAAATTGAAGAAAATGCTTTTTGTACAGTTAGAAACATTCTTTTGTAAAGATAACCGTACATTTATATCTGCGTTAATCGTGGGGAAGTTGTTGTGAACCTTATGCTATGATTTTTTTATATTTTGATCTAGCTAGTAACTAATCGTTTTCGTGGGGAAGTTGTTGTGAACCTTATGCTATGATTTTATATTTTGATCATCTAGTTAGTAATTAATCGTTTTCATGAAGGAAATTAACAGAAACATGATATGGTGTAAAAGAAGACAGTGCCCAACCGACAGGACAAAGGAGAAGGGGACACACATCAACTTTAATGTGGTCAAAGTTAAACATTTACAAAATTTGGCACGACAAAAACGAAATATCTTGTAATATTCGTCTTTTAATAATTCATTTCAATCAGAAATAACATCATTTGATTTTTCGTGGTCTAATGGTTTCATTTCGCTCAGGATCAATTTCAGCTGAAGGGTTCAACTCATTTAATTCTCTTCACGTTCAGTTTTTGGATTATAAACTACAATGGACTAGATCTGTCTTCATGTTCTGTCTCTTGTAATCACTGTGGTTTCTCCTTTTGTTGCAAATAGGTCGTTCTGAAGAGTTGAGTCCTCCGGACCTCCGGTTAACGGTTACTACTTGTTGAATGTTTGTTGAGTCGGTCAGAGTTTCTGTTTAGTTGTCTTTTAATTCCTCTGCTTCTCCTATTTTCTGTATTTCTATCACAAATCTAAAAGTCTGGTAATAATAATCTTTACATTTTTACCAAAAAAAAGAACTACAATGGACTACGTCTAATAATCTCTAGCTATATATATGCTTGACAATCTCTATATGTTAACTAGAATGTTATGGATGGTCCGACATGACACACTCAGTTAGAATCACATGACTATGCTTAGCCTTAAGTAGGTGTATAATGGGTTTTCTATTAGTGAGAAAAGTTAAAACTTAAAACCATAATTCCCATGCTTTTATCCCCCTTTTTGGTCAAAATGAAGTATGATGAAGAACGTTTTCGATAAAGCAATGTCAATCGAGTAATCTGTCGAAATTAGAAACGAGTGAATAATTCTCGATGAACCGAAAGAGACATTAACTATTCTAGACCCACAACATCAGATCGAATTAATCTTTAACTAAGAAAATAAGCTTCAACAATTATTGTCCTACACAGCTTATATATTTATATAGTGATCTCTAAGGAGTAAGGACATAGATAATTTTAATCTTTATTGCATATAATGGTAGCTAGTACCTGCTTCTCGTACGTACCTATCCACAATGCATGCTAAGTAAATATACATAAACACATATACTATAGCTGAAGTTAGGCATAGATGCCCGAACGCCGTAATTGGTGCCTAATCGTTTGCGCTGTTTTTCCATAATCTTCTTCATTTGAATGTAGGCCCACATCTCATAAAGTAATTTTTTTTTGAAACACAAAAAGGATTAAATCCGGATCACTATTGGAACCAGACCTAACATCTGGAAGAGTCGTAAGTCCGCGGATGGACTCCTTTTCCTGGACATTCAAATGGATCCTAAAGCATAGACTCATATCTGCGTTAGGTGAACAGAACAATGTGACTTAGTTTCGCATAGCATGTGGATCGAACCTGAAACGTGTTGACGTCACAGGTCCGTCGACCGCCACTTGACCTTTTGTTGGTTTGATAACTACCCTTAGTGAGACCCCGTGGACCTCTCTGTATACGTAACTTCCGTATGAGCAAAAAAAGACTTGCTATATACACATACACATAACTGGATCATGCGGCAGTTGAATGTCTGACCTCTTTGGGGATATGTGCCTAACTTATAAAGATATTATAAATTTACTATCAGCAAAAACATATAACTATATTTTATGTTTAAAATTAAAATACCAGGAAGAAAATAAAAGAAGAATTAAAATGTTGACTTTTGACCTTTAAATAGTTGGAGCAGGTTTATTATTTTGCTAGCATATATTTGAATAAAAGGAATCTCTTGTATTTTCTGTTCTTTCACACTCATCCTCTCTCATGCAAGTATTTAGTTGTTAGAGCTGATAAACAAAATTTTCTAATGGGATAAATCATATTTGAATGAAATTATCAAGAACATGAACATAACTTTCATTATTGTATGTTGAGATATTTACATCTTCAGTCCTTGCATGATTAATTACATTTTTTGGTAGAAGATTAATTACATTTTTTTTGCCCACCATCCTATTTAATTGGGAATATAACTAATTTAATCAAGCTGACAAATTGACTGTAACACTTTTAAATATGTTAATTCAAATTTACAGGAATCCTCTCTTCTCTAAGTAAAACTGTAATATTTATAATTCCTTGTGACTCAAGAAGTTCGATCAGACATTTTAAAAACCATATTATTAAACTATATAACTTTTGATCATACGTTCTTAACGGGGTTATTGACATCTCTGAATCTCTGGCTTAGTTGAGTCTTGGGAAACATATCTGACAATCGTACCAAGGTAAACCAATTACATAACCATTTGGCTCCGCTTGAAACCGGTTAAGAAAAACCCAGAGTGCCGCCTCATCATATTGGCCGGTGAATCAACCAATAAAATCCTGCTTAACCAAATTACGCAAAACATGATCAAATACACGACGTGTTGATGATACGTAAGGCCAAAAGGCCAAGTAACACTTTGAGAGAACTGGACTCTGGATCATTATTATTAGCCTCATCAGAATCCACACATCACTCCCTCAGTCACTCTTTACGTGTACCCATCAAGATATGATTGTGAAAAGTGTGGCTTCAGCATCCAAAGAATTTTGGAAAAGACTGTAGTATGATCGCTGGATATATTCCTATCAACACGAGATCTTAAAGAAGAAACTAGCAAATCTGTTGGCATGTTATCAGTAGGACTGTGGGACATCTCTTGAGTTCTGGATGCTGTCATGTTTTCTCGTCTTCATGTTTTATTTCTTATGAGCTTTATGTCATTGTTAATAGCATGCTTCTTGTGTGAATTATTTCATGCGCTGAGCATATAAATGAACAAATTATGGTGAAGTACAACAATAGTTTTGCAATTTATCTGAAGTTGGATGATGGTAGCACAATAGCACATATATGATATGTATTTTTTTTGTGCGAACCAAACTTGATTGAAATTAAAACACAGAAACAGAATGGTTCACTCATCCACGAGTGGAGAGTTAGCTAAGAAGCTTAAGACTGCCTTTGCAAGAGAGTCAGCTAAAGAGTTTCCCACCGGGGCCGGATGAAATGGAAAGACAAATTACTAAAAGAAGATGATAGATAATGGATATCAAAGAGTAACCCTTGAATCCAGACATTGTTGTTCTTGGTAGTGAGGAGTGTGATAAGGCTCGTTGACTTGATCATGTTGTCGTGTGATATGGCTCGTTCAGGGAGTCAATAACACGAGTGACTGCTGAGGAGACTGCAGCCTTTAACGTTTACGTTCTGTTAGAGAACAGTGACTAGACAAAATGGAAATGTTAACATTTAGATAATCTTGTAATATATTTTACATTCTGTAATTAATAAAAAAAGTTGAAATGTTTACGTTTCATGGTGTTTTATTGATTGTTGACACGCATACATTCTAAAGATTCTTTCAAAAATACTCCAAAGACTGAAATTTTATGATCTCGAAAATATATTATTTTCTCTATATTTATTTCACATTTCCCATACTTTCTTTCCATTTTGATTTTCTTGCTCACATACACATCTCATCGTTTTAATTTTTAGATTTCAATTATACTAAATTATTTAAATACTATATTGATATAATAATGTAAAACTTCATTCGTAGAGACTAATAATGAAGTTCTGAAATCCACAAATTAACTGGTACTTATTATGCGTAATATAATAACTAAGTTGGTCGAGCTGTGGTACACATTGTTTGAATTATATTAGCCCTAACAAGCAATATTTTTAAAGAGCGTACGTGTAGAATATATTGTTCTAATTCAGTTAGCAGTAGCAATGACAAAGGCTTCTCTTGCAAAAGCCACCTTTTCCGTTGTCGCAGCCTTTAAGACACCAACTGTGGCAACTGCTATCTCTAGTACATTCTCCAAATTTTGGGTGATTATTGCAACACAGTGAACCTCCTTTGTTGGAAGACGAAATAGAATCATCACTCACCATTTTTGTGGATTCAACACCTTCAAAACAACACATATCCAATATTTTGGTTTAGAACAGAAAATGGTTTGGAAGAACTACAGTTAATCAGTGTTTTGGTCTAAAGAACTAACCTGCAAGCAAAACGGAAAGAGCAATGAAAGCAAAGTAAACAAATCTTGAATAAGCCATTTCTCTCTTTTAACTCTCCAAGGGTTGAGTATTATTGTTATGACTTATGAAATGTAGATTGGCTATGTTCGACATATATATGAGGGTTTTCACTTGTTTGCTAATAATGGTAAGCATTATATTTTACATTGAACGCAGAAATATTCGGTAACGTACACTACATTTTTGTAACGCAAATCAGCAAATTTTGGTGATTTCTTAAATAATTCATTAAGGAACATTAACTAGAGGATAATACATTTTTGGTGTATTTATTGAGTGCTTGCCAAGAAGCATACAAACGTAAGCTTTTTTCCAAAACATTCCAAATACTGGAACTTTGTGGTATATACCCGTAGACTAGTAAGTATATCATTTTTGTATATGTTACCGAACAGAGTAAGTTCGTATCAGACCATTAATCACCAAAATACATATACATTTAATGAGTGAATCCTAGCTTAACCAAGAAAGGCGCCATAAATTAAGGTCGGTCCAAACTTGGCTTAAGTAAACCAGAGAGACTGGATGACTCATCAATCATATTATTACAAATTAGCATTGATCACTACTGTAAACTAAAGCTAAAACAGAACAAAACAAAACAAAAAAGTTGCAGAGGAAATCAATTTCCACTGCTACTATCCAAGAGATCTCCAAGAGTAATCTTTCCATTGCTGCATCGGTCGAGCTTGTCAAACTGTTTAGAGATCGGAGTTATATCTTTATCTGTTATTTTCTCCATCTCCTTCAGTTTGTAAATCACATACTCCGCTTTACTGTAAACACACATATCACACATTAGAGCTAGCTAGCAAGTAGCAATAAATAAGTGTGTCAAAGCATATAAAATGGATAGTATCAAATACCTCACACAGCCATTGTTATCGATATCTGCAGCGAAGAACTGAGAGACAGACATCGCCTCACAAAGCACTCTCTTAGCCCTCTCTCTATTCCTCTTATCTACTCTCGCCTCAGCCAAATACAAAAAAGCTCTCGCCACGGCCAAAGTAGACACAAGCAGCCACACCGCGGCGAAAAGCCTACCGGGCAACGTCTTAAACGCCCTGTCTCCATACCCAACGGTCGTAACCGACATAACCGATAAATAAAACGAATCCAACCAGTCTATATCTTCAATAAAATGCATTATCCCCACACCAAGAGCAATGCACAGAACCACAACGCCTAACGCCAAACCCACTTTCAACCTAATCCTCATCCTCCCCTTCTTCACATCGATTATATACGACCTCCTCTTCTTCTCCGGCTCCTCTCTCCGCTTAGCAGCCGAGTCTAGCATGTAGCTCTCTTGAAGGTCGAGAACGTAAGAGACCATCCCGCTAAGCAAGATATCGATGAAACCGAACCCGACGAGGACGAACATGATGGAGAACAGCTTGGTGACGACGCTGTTGGGAGTGATGTCTCCGTAACCGATCGTGCACATCGTGACGATGCAGAAGTACAGACCGTCGACGACGGGATGGGTCTGATTCACCACGTAGTGGTCACGGTTCAGCCAGTAGATGAGGACGCCTAGGGAGAGGTAGACGACGAGGAGAGCGAAGGCTTGTCTCACGACGGAGCGTGAAGAGGACGAGGAGGACGCGAGATCTTTCCGGTGAGGAATCGGGAGGTGGAGGTCGTTGATCACGGACATCGCCGGTGCGGTTTTGGATCTGTGGAGCGCGTGGCCGTGAAATAACGGGTCCGGTTGTTGCGGTGGTGAGAGGAGAGGAGCTAACGTATCTCCGGCGGCGGCGGCGGCGGAGGAGGAGGAGGAGGAGGGGGAGTGTTTCTGGGAGAGGGAATCGAAGTATTGAGAGGAATCTTGAGGTGAGAAGGGTCCGAAGATTAGACGGTCTTTGAACTCCGACGGTGTCAACGGTATCGGAATAGCGACGGCGTCGTTTTCAGGTAAGGGAAACAGAATCGGCGGCGGTTTTTTCAATCTTGGGCTGATCATGTATTGGAGTAATGGGTCTGTGTTGCTGTTGTTGCTATTACCACCGCCACTTCCATCGTCTGCTGCCATTTTTTCTTCTTGCCGGAAAATAGTAAAAAGCTGTGGTGGTGTGGCTTTTCTGATTTTGAAAGTGACTTTTGGGTGAGAAACTTTATTACACGGACCGAAGTACAAGCAGAGATGTCGCTTACACTGTTTCTTTGTGGTTAATTACATTTTTATACAGACAACTCAAAATTGTTTGATATTTGTGTGTACATTAATCACATTATAAATATGATATGCACAAATAAAATTTTGATGCTATTAAGCAATTTTAGTCCGAGATCCGATAATACGGAATCTTCGTCAGTAAATTAAGATGACGAAATATACACATGCTGAATGATTTTTCTATTAGGTTTTCTTTTTACTATTTGTAAAAATACCCTTTGCAAAAGTCTAAATTGAGTTTTCACTCCTTGTATTATTGTAATAGATACCCGTATTGCGAATTTAAAATGTCTAATCTTTCTTTGTATTTATGTATATTAGCTTCTTGAATAGGGCGAGAAAGTTTTAATTTTTAAATGGAGGGGTCAAGTTGTGAAGTTCAAATACTACTATTAAACAGTCCTCGATCGAATAAAAAGTGTATGCTCTGTTTAACAAAACGGCACGGCGTCTTTTTCTTATGTAATGCTAAGACGACTCAGTCTCGATTCACGGAGCTAAGAAACGATTAAACGGCAAGATGTGTCGCTTTTATCAAAATCTCACGTGACGTGGTCTTTATCGCCGCTAACTAAAGTTCGTATTATTACATAACTTATACAATTGTAAAAGTAGTGCATCATCAGTTTGGTATTAGTTTTGGATTTCATCCTTACTTTTTACCCATAATTAGTTTTCTGCTTCAATATGGCCTCGATTAACCCGCAGTTAACCAGAATATATATTTTTTTAAGAAAATTATCTTTTTTTTATTATGAATGTAGAAAAATAGAAAAATCAATATTAAATATTTCACAAATTTATTTTGATATATATGTTTTGTAAAATACGATAATTACTATTTTTAAAAGATATTTTTAATTAATTTGGTTGTATTTTAACACATGTCGCAATCGAAAATATATAACTGTCATGTGATCGTGTTAATTAATAACTTTGAAAACCAAGCTTTAAAAATTACAAAATTTTTAAGAAGATTATCTTTTCTTTATTATGAAAGTAGGAAAATAGGAAAATCAATGTTAAATATTTCACAAATTTATTTTGGTATGTAAGTTTTGTAAAAAAAAGTATAATTACCATTTTTAAAAAGATATTTTTAATTAATTTGGCTTCGCATTTTAACTTATGTCGCAATCTAAAATATATAATTGTCATGTGTCGCGATCGTGTTAATTACCAACTTTGAAAACTAAGTTTTATATAATAAGATGACTTTACATATTTTTTTCCTCCGATTTCAGTTTACATATTTTAGAAGTACAGTTGTTGCCTGAGATTCCATTGAAATAATAATTGAGATTTCAATTTCAGATTCTAACGCGTGGAGAGAAAGAATCTGAGAGTTTTTTTTTTTTAATTTTAGTGTGATCGAATAATGGGAAGTTTGGATAAGGAGGTCGTTGCTGGACCTATTTAGAAGATACATCTACTATGAGACTAAACCCCAATAAACGAAATTATAAAGAATATATCCCCTATACATTATATTAAAATAGAAGTCACTTTAGTGATTTCTGTTTACGTGACACTCATACAAGATACTCTCGGATTAATTCTCTTAATCTTATTGATCGGATTTTTTTAATTTCTTTTTGATTTAATTTTTTCAATCGGCCAAACCTTACTAAAAATACATACCATATAATTAATACAGTCTTAATAATCGATATATACTTTAAAGATACAATTATGGTAACTTAATAATGACATAGTTAAGTAGCAAGACAATCATATTAGAATATTGGTAATTTTAAAAAAAGTTCTCAGAAACTATAATTTCTCTGTCAATAACGAATTAATATTAGTGTGACAGAGATATCGAAATAATAATTTTATAAACTTTATACTTTGTTTATATAACAAAACGAAGATAAATTATTTAAAAAATTTCCCATTTTTTTTATAAAAAGACTAAATTCAAAAATTATTATTCGTATAATTAACATATTGGTTTCCTTGTCAAATGAATTGTATTTGACATTTCTTGTCTGATGAATTGTATTTGACATTTCTTAATTTTATCAAAATAAATCAATTGGTATTTAGCACATTGAAATGAAATCATGTTAAAAATGAAATCATGTTAATTATTAATATTATTATAGTAAAAAATTGTTATTGATATATCATAATGAGAGAGAGAGTAGAGAAATATCAAAAAATAAAGTTTAAATTATTAAATTATTATTAATCATTATTAAATTATTATAAACTTTATACTCTGTTTATATGACAAAACAAAGAAAAATTATTAAAAAAATCTCCCATTTTTTTATAAAAAGACTAAATTCGAAAATTACTATTCGTATAATTAACATATTGGTTTCCTTGTCCGATGAATTATATTTGACATTTCTTGTTTGATGAATTGTATTTGACATTTCTTAATTTTATCAAAATAAATCAATTGGTATTTAGCACATTGAAATGAAATCATGTTAAAAAATGAAATCATGTTAATTATCAATATTATTATAGTAAAAATTTTTTATTGATCAATCATAATGAAATCACAATACGTCATTTAGTTAAAGTATCTTCTAGCAAGAAATTCTATCATATTAGAGTTTTGGTTAGTTTGCAAAAACATACGTGACATAGAAATCACGAAATCATAATTATTATAGTAAAAAAATGTTATTGAAATCATAATGAAATCATAATATGTGAAAAAAATGAAACAATAATAATTATTATAATTATTATAGTAAAAATTGTAAGTCATGATGAAATGAAATCATGTTAATTATTAATATTATTATAGTAAAAAATGTTATTGAAATCATAATGAAATTATAATATGTGAAAAAAATGAAACTATAATAATTATTATAATTATTATAGTAAAAAAATGTATTGGTAAGTTTGCAAAAAATTAACACATAGAATCAATGCAGATTTCATTTCTATAGTAAAAAAATGGTAATCACCCTTGTACGTATTTGATTTATTTCAAAAACGATTTAAACCGATTTAGTTTCCATAACATTCATAAAGAGAGTTCATAATAGAATATGGAGTGAGTATATATAAATATAGTTTATAGGTTTCTACCTTATTATGATTGGTAAATTAATTCTTCTTAATTCGAATTACCTTAGATGATAGAAGTAAATAGTTTTTAGCAACTGATTCGTCACAACTTCATTCTTCTTACCTTATATGATAAAAATTTATTTAGAAAATATCAAAATATTTGTACCTCACGTAAGTATCTTCTAGCAAAAATAACTTTAGGGGAAAGACAATCATATTATAGTTTTGGTAAGCTTCAATTAAAAAATCAATGAAAATTTACTTTCTATAGTAAAAAAGGCTAATATATATAGAAATTTGGCATAGAATTGGTAATAATATATTTAAAAAACAAATAAGAGTTATACAAAATTATGAGAAGACATTCTTAAATAGTTAACATACCAATATATTTTATACCAATTGATTTATTTTGATATATACTTTTTAGTCAATTGGTATCTAATATGGACTATATATAATAATACTGTATAAATATAGTTTTAGAAGTACCGATATATTATGCTTGGTGAACAAAAGCATATGTAAATTAATTTGTCTTAATTCTTCTTACCTTAGATGATAGAAGTAAATTAATTCTTCTTAAATTTATATTAATTATTCTTACCTTAGATGGTAGAAGTAAATAGTTTATAGCAACCGATTGGTCACAACTTAATTATTCTTACCTTAGCTGATAGAAGTAAATTTATGAATATACTGACCATAAATTGCATATATAGTTTCCATAATATGGACTATATATGTATATAGTTTATAGGTTTCGATTTATTATGCTTGGTGATCAAAAGCATAAGTAAATTAATTCTTCTTAATTCTTCTTACCTTAGATGATACAAGTAAATAGTTTATAGCAACCGATTTGTCACAACTTAATTCTTCTTAACTTAGATGATAGAAGTAAATTTAGAAAATATCAGTAAATTTGTATGTCACGTAAGTATGTTCTAACAAAACTAACTTTATGGGCAAGGCAATCATATTATAGATTTGATTGCCTTCAAATAACGAATCAATGCAAATTTAATTTCTATAGTAAAAAAAAGCTAATATTTATAGAAATTTCCCAAAGATAAGGAAAGTTTAATTTAGTTTATGTATAGTAAAAAAAGCTAATATTTTACTTGTATCCAAATAAAATATTAATTCGTAATTTATCAAATTTAATTTAGTTTCCATAATGAGGCTTTTAATTCGATTTAACATTTGAACCACCATCTAAATAAATAAATTATATGAAGGCAAAAAACATAAAATTATGGATTTTATAAAAGGCATTCTTATATAGTTAACATACCAATAGATTTGGATACAAGATTAGTAATTATTATACAAAGCCTAAATTTTTATAATAATTCGAAACATGAGAAAGCATTCTTATATATCATGTGACTGTAATCAAAATATTTAGCTAATTGTTTTAATTTGATATAATGATGATTATGATTTGACAATTCGAAATTGTATCCAAATAAATTACTTTGTTATTTAGCAAATTTAATTTAGTTTCCATAATGATGCTTTTAATTTGATTTGACATTTGAACCACCATCTAAATAAATAAATTTATATGATGGCAAAAAAGGATAATTACTCATTTTATAAAATATCTTTGCATCTATTAAATAAGGCAATCTTTGAACTATATATATATATATATATATATATATATATATATATATATATATATATATATATATATATGATTGAGTTCCACTTAGTCGACATCCCTAATTACTTCCCAACCTCCAAACATTGTCTCTCCAAAATCTTCAATGTAAGTTATTTCATCTTTCTCTGATCTCTCTCATTTTTTGATATTTCTCTACTCTCTCTCATTGTTCCATGTTTATAATAGTTCAAATTCGTAGTTGATAAATATATATATTGTGTTATTGGGGGGCTGATCGTTGATCTATTTTAAGAAAGATTGAAATTTTGTTATAAGTAAAGTTTTACTGAAAATATATCAACATGCAAACGGAATAAATTGGTAGTTCTTAAGATAACAAACGATAATATGAAGTGTATATCTTACATGATTTTTTTTTGTTTATTAGTAAAGGATGAAGTGTTTTCATAATTAAAATTAGTTTTATTTTTACTTAAGTTATGGATATTTTGAACCAAGCTTTTATTTGTGAAGTATCTTTTTGGAGAGTAAAACCTATTGCTGGTTATTAACGTTTACTAAATCAAATTGTATGTAAATTTACTTCAATTTTGGAGAGTAAAAATTATTGTTGGTTATTTTCATCTACTATATAAATTTAATAATGAAAATTTCCAAATTTAAAAACATGCAGAATCAAGACTCCATGGAAAGTTCCAAAGATCTGAAGTTGAAGGATCCGGTTGTTGATGAATCGGGAACAACATGGCAAGATTCTGCATGTTTTTAAATTTGGAAATTTTCATTATTAAATGTTGTTACCCTCTCGTCCAATATCAGATATTGCGTAAATGATTTTCTTCTAGGCTAAAGCTTTCTCTAAATGACGGTGACCTGATGATCCAAAGTCAATTCGTTACTTCTAAAGCTATACACTATATAATTCATATTTTGAACTTTTTCATGCCCGAACAGGGTGCGGACCGGTCACCTAGTATTATGTAAATTTAAATTGTTTGTCGCTCTTATAAAAATTGCATGTAAAACTTTTTAAATTTTTTTGGTATTATCAACAAAGATTTTTTGGATCTAAAAACTCTCCCGTTGATAATTAAATTCAATATAATGAAATAATTTTTATAGATCACGTTCATGTGAAGTTTGCTTACTCTTAATTATGCATATGATTATTTGAAAACGGCTTTGCGTAAACGGATTCATTAGATTGTAGAAGCATTCAGAGATGTGAATTTTTCCTTCAGAGTTTCATTTAACATGCAAGAGAACACGGTCTACCAACATTTGTACTGCTTTTTAGAGACTGGTTGAGCTGTTTCATGTTGTTATCTTCATGGCTAGACTAGACACAACATCTACGCCTCTCAGCTTCTAGATATACTGGACCTCTTTACCTTATACAAAACTAGTTTAGTTTCTCTAGTGTTCTTAGATGCTGTTTAATTAGTTAACCATTGTTGTAGTGTGACTGTGGGAGTAAGCATTTTCTTTCTTGCTCACTTTCTTAGAAACAATTCTACTCATCCAAGATATTGGATGCATAAATGCAAAATACTCCTTTAAATCTTTTAATTGCTTCATTGATCTTTCATAGTTTCATAGAGGAGGATTATTAACATCATGGAGATACCTGATCTGGTGGCTCCCTGGTATATGATAACTTGTTTAATCTATAATTCTCACGCAAAAATTCAATGATTTTGTTTGCTTGGTCTTTTGTTCCGGATCATCTAACAGATCATATTACTTATGTGTATGATATGAACAAGGAATACAAGTTATGTGTTTATTATATGTTCTCATATCATGTATCTTAATTTTATCAACCGAGACGCTTTCGTTGTGAAGCATGTAACAACATTGTGTAGAGTGAAGACCCTAACTCCTAGGTGAAGCCAGCAGGTAACCGCGACCACCGAAGTAGATTTGGGTCAAATTCAATTGCTTAGCTATCTCTGTTTTTGTTTTCTTATGGTGGTAATTCCCACCGATCTGCAAGAGGACAGACATAGGATACATACATATTTCATATGACGGGTTTGGTTATAAGCAAGTCTTCTGATTGGATCATAATCATCACATGATAGAGACTCCTTAACCATGATTTCATTTACAACACCATCCACACTCTCTCCCTCCTCTCTTATTCATCCACATCATCGCCAAGTTTGGTTTGCTCATAATAAATGCTGATTGATCGAACCGACTATCCTCATCCATATAACCATATATCAATACGCGCCATACATTTCTTGGCACCAATACTTTTACCATATAGTTTCGACTGAATAATTTTATATAATAAAAGTAAACCGAATCAAACCAAACTTTCTTTACAAAGAAGAAAGAAAAAAAGAGTAATAAAAGAAAGTTGTTATCGGTGGTCACACTGACAATCTGTACGTGTGGAAGAGAATGCGAGTAAGCAAAAAAAAAAGCATCGAAGCAAGCAAAAAGAAAGAATCTGAGAGTACAGACACAAAACAAAAGAGTTCTTAGCTTTACTTCTCTTGCAAATGATAAAAGAATCATCTTCGTCCTCCTCCTCCTCACTCCAAAACAATGGGATTCGAGAGCTCCTCATCAGCAGCAAGCAACATGAAACAACCACAAAAGTCCAACACCGCTCAATACTCAGTCGACGCCGGCCTCTTCGCCGACTTCGACCACTCAGTCTACTCCGGCAAGTCCTTCAACTACTCCAAGTCCATGATCTCTCCTCCCACCAACGTCCCCGACGAGCACATCACCGCTTACCTCTCCACCATCCAGCGAGGCGGCCTCGTCCAGCCCTTCGGCTGCCTCATCGCTGTCCAAGAGCCTACCTTCAAAATCCTCGGCGTCAGCGACAACTGCATCGACTTCCTCGGTCTATCTCTACCTTCTAATTCCACCGAGTTTAACGTCAAAGGTTTGATAGGAACCGATGCGAGAACACTCTTTACTCCTTCCTCAGCAGCTTCCTTAGCCAGAGCTGCTTCCTTTACCGAAATCTCGTTGATGAACCCTGTTTTAGTTCATTCAAGAACCTCACAGAAGCCGTTTTACGCTATCCTTCATAGGATAGACTCAGGTATTGTGATTGATCTGGAGCCTGCCAAGTCAGCTGACCCTGCTCTGACTCTAGCCGGCGCTGTTCAGTCTCAGAAGCTAGCCGTCAGAGCAATCTCCAGGCTCCAGTCGCTTCCGGGAGGAGACATTGGCGCTCTCTGTGATACCGTTGTTGAAGATGTTCAGAGACTCACTGGCTACGACCGTGTGATGGTCTACCAGTTTCACGAGGATGATCACGGTGAAGTTGTGTCAGAGATCAGGAGGTCTGATCTTGAGCCATACTTGGGTTTGCATTACCCCGCGACCGATATTCCTCAGGCCGCACGGTTCTTGTTTAAACAGAACCGTGTGAGGATGATATGCGATTGTAACGCTACTCCGGTAAAAGTTGTACAGAGCGATGAGCTTCAAAGATCTCTCTGTTTGGTTAATTCTACGTTAAGAGCTCCTCATAGCTGCCATACTCAGTATATGGCGAATATGGGTTCTATTGCCTCTCTAGCGCTTGCAATTGTGACGAAAAACAAGAACTCGAGTAAGCTCTGGGGGTTAGTGGTGGGTCATCACTGTTCTCCTAGATACGTTCCTTTCCCGTTACGTTACGCTTGCGAGTTTCTCATGCAAGCGTTTGGGCTCCAGCTTCAGATGGAGCTTCAGCTAGCGTCCCAGCTGGCTGAGAAGAAGGCTATGAAGACGCAGACGTTGCTCTGCGATATGCTTCTACGTGATACAGTCTCGGCTATCGTGACGCAGTCTCCTGGGATCATGGACCTTGTCAAGTGCGATGGAGCTGCTTTGTACTACAACGGGAGGTGCTGGCTCGTCGGTGTGACTCCTGACGAGTCCCAGGTTAAGGAGCTGGTGAGTTGGCTGGTGGTGAATCATGGTGATGAGTCTACAGGTTTGACTACTGATAGTTTGGTGGATGCTGGATACCCTGGTGCTGTCTCCCTTGGGGATGCGGTCTGCGGCGTGGCTGCGGCGGGGATCTCTTCTAAAGACTACTTGATTTGGTTCAGGTCTAATACTGCTAGTGCCATCAAATGGGGAGGAGCTAAGCATCATCCCAGGGATAGAGATGATGCGGGGAGGATGCATCCGAGGTCGTCTTTTAAAGCGTTTCTTGAAGTTGCGAAGAGCAGGAGTTTGCCTTGGGAGACCTCTGAGATCGATGCGATTCATTCTCTGAGGGTGATAATGAGAGAGTCGTTTACTAGTTCAAGGCCTGTGTTGTCGTCTTCTGGTAATAATAACGGTATGGTGGGGAGAGATGCGAATGAGCTTACTTCTTTTGTGTGTGAGATGGTTAGAGTGATTGAAACCGCGACGGCGCCTATCTTTGGTGTTGATTCTAATGGTTGTATAAATGGTTGGAACAAGAAAACCGCTGAGATGACGGGGTTGGAGGCTAGTGAAGCTATGGGGAAGTCGCTTGCTGATGAGATTGTTCAGGAGGAGTCACGTGGAGCTCTTGAGAGTCTCTTGTCTAAAGCGTTACAAGGTGAGGAGAAGAAGAACGTAATGCTTAAACTGAGGAAGTTTGGTCACAACAACAAGGATCATCATCCTGAGTCTTCTGATGTGTGTGTGCTCGTTAACTCCTGCACGAGTAGAGACTATACGGAGAAAATCATCGGTGTCTGCTTCGTTGGTCAAGACATGACTAGTGAGAAAGCAATAACGGATAGGTTCATCAGACTGCAAGGAGACTACAAGACTATTGTTCAAAGCTTAAACCCTCTGATTCCACCTATCTTCGCATCTGATGAGAACGCTTGTTGTTCAGAGTGGAACGCAGCAATGGAGAAGCTCACCGGGTGGTCTAAATACGAGGTGATTGGGAGAACGCTACCTGGTCAGGTCTTTGGAGATTTATGTAAAGTGAAGTGTCAAGATACACTCACAAAGTTCTTGATCTCTCTGTACCAAGGCATTGCTGGTGATAATGTTCCAGAGAGTTCACTTGTTGGGTTCTTTGATAAGGAAGGGAAGTACATAGAAGCATCGTTAACGGCCAACAAGAGTACTAACACGGAAGGGAAAGTCATAGGATGTTTCTTCTTCTTGCAGATTATCAATAAAGAGTCGAGTTCTAGCTGCCCAGAGCTGAAAGAGAGCGGTCAGAGCCTCGACGAGTTAGCTTACATAAGGCAAGAGATCAAGAACCCTCTCAACGGTATCCGGTTTGCTCATAAGCTTCTTGAATCCTCGGAGATTTCAGAGAACCAGAGGCAGTTTCTTGAGACTAGTGATGCTTGTGAGAAGCAGATCGCAACAATAATCGAAGACACCGACTTGAAAAGCATTGAGGAAGGGTATAAAACTTTTCATCTTCATCTACTGTTGTTGGTTTTCTACATTTTGAGTCTGAAAATGAAATGGTTTTGTCAGGAAGTTGCAACTGGAAACAGAGGAGTTTCGACTTGAGAGCGTCTTGGACACAATCATTAGTCAAGTGATGATTATGTTGAGAGAGAGGAAGTCACAACTCAGGGTTGAAGTCTCCCAGGAGATCAAAACTCTGCCTCTCTATGGAGACAGAGTAAAGCTTCAGCTTATTCTTGCTGATCTTCTGCGCAACATTGTGAATCATGCACCGTTCCCAGATAGTTGGGTAGGAATCAAGATCTCATCAGGCCACAACCTTGCACACGACAATAATCCCTATATCCATCTACAGTTCAGGTATAAACCATTTTCACAAAACAATGCAGCTGTTTTGCAGATTGTTGATGTTGTTTTGATGGTAGGATGATACATCCTGGGAAAGGACTTCCTTCAGAGATGGTTAGTGACATGTTTGAGACCAGAGATGGATGGGTCACGCCTGATGGGTTAGGACTTAAGCTTTCACGGAAACTGCTGGAGCAGATGAATGGTCGTGTGAGTTATGTCAGAGAAGATGAACGTTGTTTCTTTCAAGTGGATCTTCAAGTTAAGACAAGGTTAGGTGTTGAGACCAGAGGAACAGAGGCTGGTTCAAGCATACAGTAGCGAGATGCTGAGTTACAAAGGCATATATATAATAAGATTTGATGAATTTTTGCTCCTGTTATAGTTCTGAATGTGTTGTCATTCAAAACAAAGTTTCCACTATTTATTATCAATAAGATGTATCTTAGTCAATAGTCATTCATATGTACATGAATAAGTAAACCAAGAAAAAAACAAGCCATCAACCATCAATTTACAGTACTTATGAGTCACTGATCATCATCATCTCATCATAGAAACTGAATATTTACGTTTGAACTAGAGGCAATGTGTATGTCAGCTTCGATGTGTGTTTTGGTCCTGTGAATGCTCCATTTCCATGATGAACTAGTCGGATAAAGATATGAGTCATCAGTTAAGCACATAACTTTAGGAAAAAAATCATTGCAGGGTCATGTCTTTGTTGTAAAAGAATGTTTACCGGATAGCTTGACTCTGATCCATCAAAGACAATAGGGTGGCAACGCCTGTCTTCGTTCATTAAGCTTGAGTTCTGGAAGTGAGTCATGAGTGCGGTTTTGCCTTGGATCCGGGCATAAGCTAAAGAAGCAACTTTCTCGCTGTTGAACTTATCCCATTTTTTCCCATCAAAGGCCTATGGAACATGGTCAGAAGCATAAGGACTCATCCCCAAAATTTTCAGTCTGTAGGAAACAATACTCAAACACTCAAATCAGGTTTTGTACCTCGTACAATGCAGTGATGAAAGTGGGAGACACCATGTTGATAAATGCATAACCCACATTGCATTTATTCTGCAGTTGCAGACAAGAAAAAGTTAAATCACATGATGTTAGAGATTCAACATGAAAACAAAGGTGGTTCTTTACTTTGAAATCAATAGGTAGATATAGAAAATCATAAGTTCCTCTGTTTGTCTCGTCAATGGCAGCTAACAGCATCTTCCTGGTGTACCTGAGAACAAGCAAAATGAACAGTTCATTCAGATCATGGCAGCTAACAGCATCTTCCTGGTTTCTTAGCATATCAAAAGTCAGAGAAGAAGTCTTACTTATTAGGGATGTTTTTGATCATCAAGGTTGTCCTTAAATCTTCACCGCTCATAATCTTACTCAAGTCAAGCCGAAACTGTTTCTTGCTGTCCACTTGGTTCATGTTACTACCGTCAATGGAAGCCGTTGTTGCAAGAGGCCATTGGTAAGAAGAGCCATTGCCCATAAACAGTTGACTATGTCTTGGAGCAGACACCTTTTTGAAACTTAGGGATCCAGTTTCACGTATACTTCTTGGAGCTACATTGCCACTTGCTCCTCCGAAAGCTGCTGAACCCATAGATGAAGTCTCAGAAGACCTCGGTAAGAATCCAGACGGCGCAGATCCAACATGATGGTGCCCCTTTTGAGCTGGATATGGAAACATGTGAGCTTTTCCGTTTGAAGAGAACGGATTCATATGCCAAACTGAAGAACTAGGACTTCCCCACAAAAACTCTGATCCAGATAATGAGTCCACATGACCCGGGTTTGAGTTCAAAGAGCCATACGAGGAAGCAGTAGTACCATAAGGCAGTGTCTTCTGAAAAGTAGAAGCTTTGTAGCTTGGAATGTGGTTGACCCTTCTTCCTTGTTCATTGCTCAACCATGATTCTTTTGTTTGGTTTGCTCTCTGAGAATGCAGAAAGGAAGAAAGTGTTGGACTCAGTGGAGACTTGCTGAGACTTTGCAGAGGACTATGATCAATAGGGCTGTTACCCCAGAAGTTACCAGCAGGAGAGTTAGCTAAAGGAGAATCAGTAAGATTCTGGTAGCTACGTGAATCATCTTGCTCATATTCTGGATTCATTTGCAACATCATGCTGAAGAATAAAAGAAACCAAAACAGAAAATTAGACCAACAGTTAGTTTTGTTAGTATCATAGAGTAAATAAACTCACTTTCGACGAGCACCACCAGGACGGCTATGTTCAAGCTTGATACGTTTTCCAGCAATGTCAGTCCTGTTCAGAGCTTTGAGAGCTGAATCAGCTGATCTAACGTCAAAAAATTCAACAAATTTGTGATGCCTCTTATTTGGTGTTTCCCTTATCTGCTTTTGTCACAACATAATAATTTACACAAACGTTAAAACCATTATTTAAAAAGGTCTAAAGAGAAGAAACCACAAAACATAAAGAAAACAAAAGTGTCATCAATCACCTCCTTGATCTCGCCATATGCTCCGAATATGTTCTCCAGGTCTCTGTTTGAAACGGATGGAGCCAAGTTGAAAACCACAAGAGTTCCTTGATTAACATCTTTCTCTGATGGATTATCCTATAAAACAATTAAAAAAAGTCATATACTAAATACATAGGGTAAGAACAGTAATGTAATAAAAGAGTGTAAGAATATTAAAAACCTTAGGGATAGAGAAATGTATATCAAGTTTCCTCCCTTTAAGCAGCTTGCTTTGTAAGGCTCGCATAGCTGCTCTTGAAGCACGGATATCGTAGTAGGAGACCATTACAAAACCTCTATGCTTGCAGGCTGTATACAGAGTTCTGATATCTCCATATTGCTGCCAAGAATGATATTAAAAAGACAAACAAACATAAAGATCTAATCCTTTCAGCATACAAACGTTAGATTTATGGTAATGGTTAGTTACCTCAAAGATAGCCCTCAGTTCTGCATCCTCAACGGTGCTGTTAATGTTTCTAACAAACAAGGTCCTTGAAGGGTGTTCACCATAAGGATGTTCGCCAGCAACCGATCCCATTCCATTTTTGAAAAGACCATTTTCAGGTTTGGAGTCAGCAAAACTCATATTTTGGAAGGTCTTGTTTAAACTGTCATTCTCCAGTTCAAGACCTCCTCCACTGCCAAACAGATCACACTCTTCCAAGTCATCCAATGTATTTGAAAATGAAGTTAAGTTTATGTCATCCATTAGACCAGCCAGAAGCTGCTCCTCATCACCGGGAAGCATGGTTTCAAGTGGATGTGAGTCGTGATCATCAAAGCCTATATTGAAATGGTTTAACCCGGAAGCAATTTCATCAAGAGGAGGAGGGTGGTTCTTGATAAGATTGACTGCAAGAAGAGATAGTGATTTAAGAACATAATGACAATGTATATAAAGAAGAGATAAGTAATATAGTACATACGGTTTTGGTGAGGAAGAAGAGGCAGAGAGCTGGAAAAGAAGGAAGCATCATCACTTGAAGCATTCCAATTTTCAGATGTTGACAAAGTTCTATTTGGAATATTCATTCCCAAGATTTTATCAACGGAACCTGCACTTTTATTAACTACTCTGCTTCTTTGCAACAACAATTAAAAGAAAAAAGAGGTTGTTATTAGGATGATGAATTCAGCTGTTCTTGTTGATTAGCTTAAAAATGAGCAAGAAATTTAAATTTTCAATTTTTATCAAGTTGGGTTACAAGGGATGACAAAATAATCTATTAGTAATTTGAGAAAGCAACTAAACAAATACACAAGGAGAAGTGAGCCTCAATCTCTACAAACCTTTAAAACTATAATTATGATGAGGTTAAAACCCTAATCAAAGTCTAATGTTTTGGGATAGATAAATGATCATCATCAGAGATGTTGCCGACAAGACCACACAGATTTAATGCAGCTACTAAAGCTAATTTCGACAGCTCAAAGCAAGTCAATGAAGCTTGGAAAAACACAAGTCAAAAAACCCTAAATTTGAATCACTAATAAGAAGGTTCACAGTGATCATCGAAGCCAACAAGTCTATGATCGAAAGGAAACCAACTTTCAACTGTCTTCGCCAATTAGATAACCGAAGCTAATTTCGAATGAAAACAAAAAATCATTCAGTTCAAAAAGATCGAAACTTAATTTAAGAAATAATAATCAGAAACTAAAAACAGAGGAAACAGTAAGAAGAAGACGTAGGAGGACAAAAGAATGAAAAACCTTTTTTTTTTGTTTCGGTTTCACTCACGATCACACGTTACCGAACCGCTTTCTCTCTTTCTCCCTCCCTATGTCTCTGTATATATATGCCACATTGGTAAATCAGAATATAATTTTTATTCCCCTTATTATTTTAGTATATTTTCAAAGCATTTAAAAGGGAATCTTTATTGGATGGATAGAGAAAGAGAGTGCAATGAGCCCCAAGAACAATAGCAAATGTGAGTGGGACCAACTAGGGGAGCAAACATATTCCAACTCCATTTTAACTCTCTCTCTCTCTCTTTTTTTTTTGAATATAAGACTTTTTGAATTCGAATTTATTTTTAAAAAAAAATCAAATATTTTGAAATCCGAAAATTCTTTTTAAAACTATTTTTTTTAAAGTATTTTAAATATTTAATTATTTCATTTTTAAAAAATTAAAGCATATCCCTAAATATATTTACCTTTTTATTAAAACATTTTCGTTGCTATATTAACTACTAGGATCGGTCCAGGCTACGCCCGAGAATTTTCTATAATATTTCTTTTAATTATATTTTCTATTTTCTATTTAATTCAGTATTTATTAATATTACTAAAACATGAATCATTAGAAAATTTCCAAAAATATAGGTTAAACCACTCAGAATTTTTTTACTTTTAATAATTGAAAATTATGTATCACGTGATGAAAGACACATAAAATAATTAAAACATATTTTAATCTGAATATTTTTTATCTTGCTTATTTAATTTTATGTAAAATAAATGTTACATGTACATTTTCTTTGAATTTTATTTAAATTTATAACTTTCAAGGTTATTACGAAATTTATCTCTCAATTTTTTTGTTACTTCTCGTCCTACGTCAATGTTGATGATTATGAATAAACTTCACCGTCAATGTACCTACGTTTATGGGAGGCTCTGTTTTAGGTTTTCTACTAATATATTTGTCGCATAACCATGGGTGGTTGTCGTTATATCCGGCTATAGGTTCAGGTGGACAAAAATCAATGGAAAAATGGTTAACTATTCTTGTGCCTGTAAGATAAAAAATTTGTTTATCTTTTTGTTTCTTGTGCGACCGTGAAGAGGTGATGGAGTCATTAAGATTGTTTTTTTTTTTTTTTTTTTTTTTTGATAAAGGGCTTTTGAGTCATTAAGATTGTTAGTTCTTGAGGAGTTAAATTGTGAGGTTTAGTGCTATGAATCTCTCTTTTTCAGGTACTGTTTTCTTAACCATCTAAGCAGAAGGTCCGCTGTCGGGTGGTCAGTAGCTGGAGATTGTTTAAGAGGAGAAACATTGGTAAGTGTCTCGGACCAAACCTAGATCAAAATAGTAAAAGGTCTGTGGCAGTTGTTGATGTAACCAGTTGTTGTGCTTTATTTTTTTACAATGCACTGAGTTATAATTGTTCCTCCTTGATTTTAGTGTTCGCAATCAATGCTTCCGTTATGATCAGCTCTGTTCCGAGCATGCTAATAAAAATGTTTCCACACCTGATGATGAGGACGACCACTTTCAATTAAACTTAAATGCTTAATTTGCAATCTTTTGCCGCACGTTCATCACAATGCACCATTGTCTTCTAAAACATCTAACAACTTCAGAATCAATGGAAGAACATAAATTAAAATTTCATTATGTTGGTATTATAAGCAAGTGGGTGTATTAGTATACACCGTCCTGGAAGTTCGTTTTAGTGTTAGTATTTATTAAGTTGATGTTTTTAGATCTATCAGGAAATGTATTTAAAATATATGTTTTTCATAACAAAAAGAGAGTCTATAATATTAAAATCTGCTTTTATTGATTAAATAAGTTGCTTACCTGAAATTAAATTATATTGAAATTAGGTTATTTCTTTGTCATAAAATGAAAACTAAAACAAACATGTTTATCGATGTTGATTGGAAACAAACGCGATTTTCCTCTCAGGCCCGATTATTGAGAAAAGTTATTAACCGCTGTGTTTTCCTAAGATACTCCCTCTTTTCACCCTTTTATTCCCTGTAAAAGTCTGAAACTTTTAAAAAGTTCACTACTTTAAGAAGTTTCCAACGGTCCATAGACAGTTCTCTCCCGACCACCGCCGTTTGAACGCCACTCCTCCGGGTTCAGCCCCCGACTTCGTCGGCGGGTCAGCCAGGTCCCCCTGGTCCGAAGCTCCGTTCCCCCTCTCCAACCGATATGAAGTTCTTCACTCCTGTGGTAACAAGTTCTAGGCTCGTGGAAGTTGTTTGAATGCAGCTGAGTTGGTTGTAATAACCTCGTACCGTTCGCTTTTCGGCTGTGTTCCCACGCATCTACTTCTAGCGTTTCTTGAGCATTTACTCCTACCAATTCTGAGCTTTTACTACGAGACGCATTTACTCCTCGAAGCATAAAAGAATAGCTATTATTACAGCGATTTGGTTGGTATAACCTCTGAAACAGTCTTAATCTCAACTACATATACAATACTATATAAAGCCCAGCACCCAAACTTTCCCCAGACGATGTCCAGACGCTACAGCAGATCTGAGAAGGAGAAATGGCAAGCTCCGGCTGAACAGGCCCCAAAGAGACCTCCGGTGCGCATACCGGCTTGTGAAAATGACGACCTAGTCGAGGCAAATCGACTAACTCTCATCGGCAGACTAACAAACACTCAATTCCAGAGACCTCGAGCTGTGATAGATTTTATGATTCAGGTCTGGAATCTTGAAGGAAGAGTAGAGGGTAGACCTCTAGGGCTTGATAAATTTCAGATCAAGTTCCAGACAGAGAATGAGCTTCTCCAAGTCTTAGCAAAGGGGCCCTACCACTACAAAAGATGGATGACCCTCCTCCAACAATGGGAACCCACCATATCTGATCAATTCCCCTCAAAAATCTCCTTCAATGTCAGGATCCATGGTATTCCAGTCCAGTACTGGCACGAAGGAACAATTCGAACAGTAGGGAAGCAATTGGGAAAGTATACCCATGAAAAGGAAGCAAAAATCTGGGTGGAAATCGATGGCCTACAACCGTTAATAATGAGTTTGGATATTGAGCTACCTACTGGGGCTATAACTGAGGTTGAGTTCGAATATATAAGGATTGAGAAACATTGCTTTACTTGCTTCTCCTTATTCCACGAGGAATCTGACTGCGCTCACCGTCTGGCGAATTATCTCCCCCCTAAGGAAAGAAAGCTTGGAATAACTCAGAGTATTGCACTGCAAAGAATTGAAGCGGAAAAGAGGAGACATGATGACAGAAGGGGCTACAGGAGACAGGATGACCCAAGAACCTTGGTGAAACCATCATCTGATAGCTATGCTTTTTCCCGAGGAGAGGGACGCAGAGGAGACTATGAAAGATCATATGGACGCAGAGTTGAGCCAAACAGAGAGCCCTCAATATTATCTAGAACTGCAAGGTCTAACTCCTCTCGCTACAACAACACTGCTCCTTCCTTTCAATACAGAGTGGTGGAAAGGAACAGGCCTAGCTCAGGTTCCTCTGATCCACAACAAGGACGGGCCCACTCAAAGGAACAAGACTTAAGAGGCTCCTTACCAAGCAATTTGGACACAAACGCAGTTAATGATGGGATCGAAATCACTCCCACTCGCTCACTTAAAGATCGTCTAGGCTCCACTTCTGGGCATAAGGGCACCAATTCAGACCCTAAAGACCGCAGGTCTGCTCTGGAACGGATCTCAGGACCTTTACCGGCTAAAGAGCAAACACCACGACCTTCTCCCAGCTTTGAATCTGGCAGACTTCAACTAGCTGATACCAATGTGGCAGAGGATGCTCCCATCACTCATACGAGCCTGGAGGAGCCTCCATCTACCGAGAGAATCCCAGCAACTTTACGTTTAGGCTCGAACAAGCTGGACACAAGAAGTAGAAAAGGCTCCATTCCAGTTGCCCCTCTCAGCAAAACAGTCCAAAAGAGAAGGGTAACAAAGATCCAAAGAAGAGTCACAAGAAGTCCGCTGCTGATCCAGAGCCTTAAGAAATCGTCGGCTCCTAGAGCATCCACTTCAACGAGAAGGCTGCTTGTTGTCGACAAAGACGTTAATTTACCTTGTGATAAGGCAGGAATCAGTCGAGCTGCTACCAACCGACAGAAGAAGAAGAGTGGACAACCAACTACGGTGTTCATACCGGGCAGTCCTAGGGGTGGGGTGGATTTTCGGCCCATCAAAACTCTCTTCCTTAGCAATCTTAAGCTGGAATTGTCAAGGACTGGGGAGTGTCCAGACAATCCGGCGAATCAAGGAGATCCATAAGACTATGGCTCCTAATGTAATGTTTTTTATGGAGACAAAGAACAATGATGATTTTATCAAGAATAAGTTACAAAGTCTCTGTTACTCCCACTATTTTTCAGTTCCACCAATTGGTCTCAGTGGTGGTCTTGCTTTACTATGGAACGATGATACAGAGATCACAATTCTGGAATCCTCCCCCAACTTAATCGATACGAGAATTGAGTACAAGGGGGTTACATCTTTTGTCTCTTTCATCTATGGAGCCCCTGCCTCAGAAAACAGAGCAGCTTTCTGGAGGAAACTTGACATTGTGGGAGCGGGACGAGAAGAGCCCTGGCTGATTACAGGGGATTTTAATGATATCCTCAACAACACAGAGAAGGAGGGAGGTCCACCTCGACCTGAAGGTTCTTTCACGGCTTTTCGCTCCTTTGTGGCACAGAACGGTTTATGGGATCTTAAGCACTCCGGGGAACGTTTATCATGGAGAGGAAGCAGACACACACACTTTATACGAGCCAGACTAGATCGCTCTATGGCTAACTGCGATTGGTCTGAAGCGTTCCCGATGGGTAGGTGTCGATACCTCCGTTTTGAAGGGTCAGATCACCGACCCTTGATGTCTTATTTCAACTCCGGGAAAACAAAGAAGCGAGGACTCTTCCGCTTCAACAGAGCTCTAACCGAACAAGAAGAAGTTTCACAGGTGGTAAATGAAGCTTGGAACTCTTCTTCTCCCCTCGATACAGTTATTGCAAAACTGAATGACTGCAGAAGGAGTATTATAAAGTGGGCAAAAGATCAACAGGAACAAAGCAACCTCCTCATTAAAAGTAACCAACAAGCCCTGGAAACAGCACTGTCAAGCGCCACGCCAGATACAGCTCTTATTGAGTCAATAAACTTGGAGCTCCGCCGAGCTTACCTGGCTGAAGAACAGTTCTGGCAACAACGAAGCAGAATTCAGTGGCTCAAGAAGGGTGACAGGAACACTGGCTTCTTTCATGCCGCAACACGAACTAGGAGAATTATCAACTCCATTCCGGTTCTGGAGGATGCTCAAGGGGGAGTTGTTTATGAGGAACCTGACATTGCTCGGGTCATCTCCAACTACTTCTCTCACATTTTTACGTCAAATGGTAATAACTCTTTCGAACTGATTCAGGGACTGCTAACTAAGAGGGTCACCCCTGAAATGAACGCCATGTTGACGTCTATACCGAGTGATTCGGAAATTAAAGAAGCAGTGAACTCTATTAATGGAAACAAAGCCCCGGGTCCGGATGGCTTCCCGGCTACTTTCTATCAATCTTACTGGCACATTGTGGGGAGCGATGTAATAAAGGACGTCAGGAACTTCTTCTTGACGAGCTACCTAGACCCGAGACAGAATGAGACTCACATCAGACTGATCCCAAAGGTGACGGGAGCCAAGTCAGTCTCGGATTATCGCCCGATAGCTCTTTGCAACACCCATTACAAGATCATTGCAAAGATACTCACTAGGAGACTCAAACCACTACTGCCAACATTGATTTCCAAAACGCAGTCAGCCTTCGTGGCCGGAAGAGCCATTGCGGATAATGTACTTATCACTCATGAAACCCTCCACTTCTTGAGGACCTCAGATGTAAAGAAGAGATGTTCGATGGCTGTGAAAACGGACATGAGTAAAGCGTACGACAGAATAGAGTGGAGCTTTGTCACTGAAGTTCTTGGTATGCTCGGGTTTGACTCAGTATGGATTTCGTGGATAATGAGCTATATCCAGTCCGTTTCTTATTCCTTCTTAATTAATGGAGCTCCTCTTGGTTCGGTTACACCATCTCGTGGTTTAAGACAAGGAGACCCGCTGTCCCCATATATCTTCATCTTGTGCACGGAAGTGCTCTCAGCTCTATGTGCCAGAGGTCAAGCAGACGGTTCTTTCCCTGGGATTCGGGTTGCACGTGGATGTCCCCCAATAAACCACTTGCTGTTCGCCGACGACACTATGTTTTTCTGCAAGTCCAAACCGTCATGTGTCTCAGCCTTACTGAAAATTCTAGCTGTTTACGAAAAGGTGTCGGGCCAGAAAATAAACCCACAAAAATCAGCTATCACTTTCTCTGCAAAATCACCCACAGCAGTCCGAGATCGAGTTAAGGAATCGATGGAAATATATCTGGAAGGAGGTATAGGAAAATATCTCGACCTGCCGGAACAGTTCGGACGCAGGAAGAGAGACATCTTTGCCTCTATTCTCGACAGGATCAGACAGAAGGCACATAGTTGGTCAGCTCGGTTTCTCCCCGGGGCAGGCAAACAAGTGATGCTCAAATCGGTGCTGGCAGCAATGCCATGCTATGCCATGTCTTGCTTCAAATTACCAGCTTCTTTATGTAAACAAATTCAATCACTGCTAACTCGGTTCTGGTGGGATGCTACTCCGAGGAAGAAGAAAATGTGTTGGGTTTCTTGGGATGTGATGACTCTTCCAAAATATGCAGGAGGTCTTGGGTTTCGGGATATCGAGACTTTCAACAACGCCCTACTGGCTAAGATTGGTTGGCGTCTACTCAAAGACCCACATTCGTTACTAGCTCAGGTCCTTCTAGGCAAGTATTCAAGGAACCAATCCTTCCTGGAGTGCCCCGTACCTACTTCTGCATCGCACGGGTGGAGGAGTATACTGGCTGGGAGGGAAATATTGAAGAAAGGTCTCAGCTGGGTAGTAGGAGATGGGGAATCGATAAGATTATGGGATGACCCCTGGCTTTCTTTTGAATCTCCGACACGACCTATAGGCCCAGCACCCGAGCACTTACAAAACTTGAAGGTAAATGACCTGCTGTGTCCCCTCACCAACAAATGGAGTGTCGAGAAAATCAGAAGTTTCATCCCTCAGTATGAGGAAAATATTTTGAACATAAAAACAAGCTCCACACAGGCTCCAGATACTCTGGTTTGGCTCTATGAGAGGTCGGGTACGTATTCCACAAAAACAGGGTATGGTGTGGGGATTACTTCTACTCGATGTGTGGAGGAAACCAATGACCCTGTCCACTTGTTAAGAGACATATGGAATGTGAGGACAAGCCCTAAGTTGAAGGATTTTCTCTGGAGGGTGGTTAAAAGAGCGATACCAGTAAGTTCAAATTTGGAGATACGAGGCTTCCCGCGCTTTAACTGTAAAACATGCGGTGCTCACGAAGATGATTTGCATGTATTCCTGACTTGCCCTATTGCAGAAGAAGTTTGGAGCTTGATTCTAACAGCTCATCGACCCATGTCCTCTACTTCTTCGATTGCAGAGCTGCTCAAACACGGGAAGGACTACACGCCCTTGCCCCCCACGGGTCTAACTGGCCCTATCTGGCCTTGGGTCTTGTGGAACCTGTGGAAGGCGCGAAATAAGTTGGTGTTTGAGAACAAAGGGTTTAATGCACATGAGATTGTGCTAAAGAGTGTGGTAGATGCAAAGGAATGGAATAATGCCCAACTCGATCAGAAGACTACACTGCCGTATAGTGTCCATCCACACCGGGGGCCGCCTCGATCTGTAGTACCACCCCCTGCAATACCGACAAGAGTTTTAGTCTGCAAAGTGGATGCAGCATGGAATTCAACCACCGGTGCCTGTGGTATAGGGGGAATCTTCACTGGCAATACCCCTCGATGCTTATCCAACGTTTCAGAGGTATTCAGCCATGTTTCTTCAGCGTTAATGGCGGAAGCCTTAGCTGTTCATCGGGCGATGGCCCTGTCTGTGTATTCAAACGTCCGATCCCTGGCAGTTCTATCCGACTCCCTCTCTTTAATCAAGCTTTTGAAGAAAGGAGAGACTCAACCTGAACTGTTCGGTATCATGTTTGATATCTATCATTTTATGTCTTTCTTTGATGTTATATCTTTCGATTTCATTTCCCGTAACTTCAACTCTGAGGCTGACAATGTGGCAAAGTCGGCCCTTTCTGTGTCTGTAATGAACTCCACTCGTGGAGGCTAAACGCTCTAGTAATGCATTTTCGTTTGTTCAAAAAAAAAAAAAAACAAACATGTTTTAGCCTTGACAAAAAAAAAACAAACATGTTTTAGAAAAAAAATCAATGGAAACAAAGATTTAGAAAATCAAGAAAACTATTCATATGGGTAACTTATGCATCTAAGCATTGCGTGATTTTTCAATGCCCTCTCCATTAATGCAACATGTGGTTCTGATGCCTAGGTCCCGCCAAGAGTTGATTGGGCAGCTGTGGTGGTTTCATTGCGTGTTGGCGTTTGGTTCACTGGGCCTCACCGCTCTAGTATCTATCTTAATAAACTTCCAAAGAATCATATAAAGTTACGCTGTTATACACAACGTTAACTTAATAGACTAAGAGCCTGAAAGAGTTATATCTGCATGGGATGGTTGGAACATAAGAAGCAATATGTTCTGACACCGGGAACCAATAGATTACCATGGAGGGCAGTCGAATGTTGCGTTTGCGTACCACATTATTCTTCCAACAAACTTTGCATATACGAAGGGAAGGACATGGTGGCCGGGATGGCGGGATTGGACTTAACCACCTCGCCTGCGCTCGCCATCTGGTCGTCCCAACACTGCCGTTTCCATCTCCACTGCCTGACAGTTCCCCAGTTTTCGGCTGAGAAAAGTAGGAGATACATGAGTGAGAATAAGCTAAACGAAAGCTACTAGGGAAAAAATTGATAATCAAGACCTGAACAAATGGTCTTACAGAAATATTTAGATCAAAAGTTTAATAATCAATACTTGAACAAAGTGAAGCAGAATCTACAAACCAAACAATAATCATCTCTCGAATATTTAAAGATTATAACGCCGGAGTTACCTTTGCGTCGAGGAGGAGCATTCACATCCTGGAACCTTAGGAGGCGGACCTCGACGGTGGAGATACAGCAACCATACTTCAAACCGGCGAGGAGGACAGGGGAATTAGCTATTTTCCAGGACAGATTTCCTTATAACATAATTAATGAGGAGAAACAACCGATGAATCTCACATGATAATACATACTCATTTATATCAAATGGAAACCTTTATCATCATTCAAATCAAGAATATAAAAAATTTCAAGAAACAGATTAAAGATCATGAGTTTTGTACCTTTGCGTGAGGATGAGCATGGCTATACTCATAAGCTAAAGCCTCGCTTCAGGTACCTCGCCTCCCTAAATAGGCGAACCTCCACGGTGGTGGTCCAATGGCCAGCCCTCAAATCGGCGAGGAAGAGAGCAGAGTTAGTCATAACGTGTAGAAGTCTATATGATGGAGAGGGATGAAATAATATGAGTTTCGATAGAAATAGATAACTTATTTATAGTGGATGATTCACACAACTGCAATAATGGAGATACATTGAATGACAGATCGTGTGAGGAGTGGGAGATGTTGTTGATGAAGGCGTTAAAGACGACGATTGAATGAATCTGATTCTCTTAACGTTTCAAAGAATTTATTTGTCGGTCAGTTGAAAATCAATCGAAAGACACCACCGCCGGGTTCTAACAGGCTATCGCCGGAAACAATGGCTTCACATATTACAGATGGAGACTCGACGCCCGGTTAGATGAACGGTCTACACATTTGTCGACCAGAAAAAAAAGTAGAAAAAAGCATCACTCGATGCACGATGAGAAGAAAAAAACGGAGGTGCCACTTTCTGGAAAGAGAAGCCCATCAAGTCACTTTTGAAATCTATTATACGTAAGAAAAAAGCCCATCGTGATTGAGATTAAATGAAGCTGTGTGTTTTGGGAGAAGCGGGACACGTGTCAGTTCGAATTTCTGATTTGTCATCCTATGTGGTTTCATGTGAGGGATTCAAACCCTTTTTTATATATAAAGATATAAAAAATTCAGTGTCATCCTAAAAAATTCTCTTATAATAACTTAATATAATTCATTTATTTGAGCTGCAAAAAATTAAAAAGTTTAATACTGCAGAAAATGTAATGTTTATGAATTGCTACATATTTTATAATCGTTTCATGTTTAAACCTCGTTGTTATTACATAAAAGGTTTGAGACAAGAACAGTGGTTTGTAGTCCAAACAGAAACCTCTTCACCTATAGACTTGCAATGATCGATGCAAGCTTGTCGATTGGTCTTAGCAAAGGGTAAAGTCTCTTGTCTTGCGTTAGCGCAGCGGCACCTGTGCTCTATACACACCATCCTATCACATTTTTGATGACAATCAGAGTCCACATTGCAAGAGTTAGGATCATCTGCGAAAATCTGAGTACCTGTGCGAATCGATATTGTTATCAATCATATGATATAAATATATAATGTCTAGTTGTAACTAAACATCACTACAAAAAAAACTTACATGTTGAGAATAGTAGAATACCGATGAATATCAAAGATGCGTTTTCCATTTCTGTCGGTGGATTTTTTTCTGTGCTTTTGAGTTGTTTATTGTTTGACTAAAGTGTATTATTTAGAAGCTATTTATAATTTGCAAGAAATTAATTGTTAGTCTTTCTTTCTCAGAAACAATATTGGTAGTCAATCTTTTTATATATTCTAATGTTTACTAGTCAATATTTACATTTAACTTCTTGTCATAACAGAAACGCTTTTGGTAGAATCCAAGGGATGCACGAATTGGAAGACTGAATCAGAGATATCAACTTTATTGATGTTAGATCTTCATGAGAAACTTACAATTTGTTATGGACTAAAGAGAAAAAAACAGAAACGCTTTTGGTAGAATCCAAGGGATGCACGAATTGGAAGACTGAATCAGAGATATCAACTTTATTGATGTTAGATTCGCAGAATTGTGGAAATATATATATATATATATATATATATATATATCATAAATAAAATAGATTTATAAGAAAATTATTTTTAATTTTTACCAAATAAGATTTTTTTTCTTTTTTTTTAAATCCTGACCAGAAAGAATTGTAAAATTTTACTTAATAATAATTTTTACTTTGAAAAATTAATGTTAAATATGATACTAAAGATTTTTAATTAACATGAAAATTTGTAAAAATATTAGTGATATTGAAAAAGCCTAATCTTGAAAATAGGAACTTTTTAAAATAGTTAATATTAACTGGAAATAATTATTTGATAGTAATTTTATTTTTCTTAATACTAGACAAAATAGAATTGTAAAAGACTATGTAATTTTAATTTCTTTTTCAAAATTCTTAAAAACTGTAAGAGAATATCTGATAGTTGTTTTTCTTTCTAAAAAATCTTAATCAAAAGAGATTTGTATCATATTTTAAGTCATAACAAAAAGAGAATTGTAAGAAATTATTTGATAATATTTTAAGAGAGAACTTGATGATTAACATGTACTAAAAATTATATAGTTGATGAAAGAAGTGCAAAACTAGTATTGATACAAATTCTAAAAATAATAATTTTAAAATTATTTATTAGTAACAAGAAATAATTATGTGATAGCTTTTGTTTTTTTTTGAAATTCTAAAGAGAAGATAAATTGTAAAATTTTATATAACAGTAATTTTCTTTTTCTACATCATAAAAAAAGATAAAAGAGTATTTAATATTATTTTTTATTTCAAAATTGTAAATAAAAGAAGATTAATAAAATAGAATGTGTTCATTTTACAACAAATCCTAACATAATAAAATTAAAAAAACTTATTCAATAAAACATTAAATTTTTACATAAGAAAGTTTTTGATGATGTCATTGACTCGATTGACGCTATTTGACTTTCAATTTTTTTTATAAGAAAGTGTATATTTTTTTTCCTAATCTAAGTACAAATTTGATAGCAATTCATCTATAAACTGTGATTATAATAAAATAGGTTATTATTTTATGTTTATTATAAAGTGTAACAATTGTCTTTTAACTATAAAATAAATCTCACACAAAATATACAAAAAGCAATCATAAAAATAAAATAAAATAGTTTATTATTTTATATTTTTTATTAAATTTAAACATCAAACAAAACCCGTTGCAACGCAATGGCAGAAATTTAAGATTGTGACATGTGTTAATCTATCTTATAATTTAAATTTTTTTTATAAATATTATTAATAGTTATTTTCCATTTAAAAAAAATCTAAACAGAAGATAATTGTAAAAGATTATTTGTAGTAATTTCTCTTCTAATTTTTTACGTGTGTTTAAATATATAATGATTAAAATATATTTACTTCTATAATAAAAACAAATCTTATTATATAAAGCTTGGTTTTCAAAGTTAATAATTAACATGATTGTGACACATGGCAAGTATATATCATAAGATTGTGACATGTGTTGAATAAATATTTTTATTTAAAAAGATTAAACCAAAAGAATTTAAAAGTTAGTTTTCTTTTTTCAAAAGGTCTATTGCAAAAAAAAGTAAAAGATCAAAATATTTCCATAAAAATAACTATTTAAAAATAAATAGTTATTTAAAATTAGTTTTCCTTTGGTTTTCAAAGTTACTAATTAACATGATTGTGACACATGACAAGTATATATAATAAGATTGTGACATGTGTTGAATAAATATTTTTATTTAAAAAGATTAAACCAAAAGAATTTTAAAGTTAGTTTTCTTTTTCAAAAGGTCTATTGCAAAAAAAAAAGTAAAAGATCAAAATATTTCCATAAAAATAACTATTTAAGAATAAATAGTTATTTAAAATTAGTTTTCCTTTTTCAAAAAGTCTTTACAAAAAACTATAAAAGATCACAATATTTTCATATAAATAAATATTTAATAGATATTATTTCTTTTGTATTTGTGGGTTTACAAAATACAAAATATTATTTTAAGATAATTTCCTTGAAAATTATATATGAAAAATACATAAAAAATAGTTAATAGTATTTCATGTTATGCAAATACTAAACCGAAGAGAATTGTAAAAAAAAACAGAATTCTAAAAGTTAATTTTCCTTTTTCGAAAGATCTTTAACGAAAAAAACTGTAGAAGGTCAAAATATTTTCATATATATAAATAACTATATAATAGATAATATTTCTTTTATGCATGTGGGTTTACAAAATACAAAACACTCTTTAAGATTAATTTTCTTGCAAATTAAATATTTATAAATATTTATAAAAAATATTTTATAGTATTTCATGTTAAGCAATTACTAAACCAAAGTGAATAGTAAAAAAAGTTCGTTTGCAAGGTTAAATAAAAAATAATGGTTTACAAAAATTTAATAATCTATACTTTTATTTTAATTGTAGTATTCTTGTTTTCCTTTTTCAAAAGATCTTTAGCAAAAAAAAAAACTGTAGAAGGTCAAAATATTTTCATATATATAAATAACTATTTAATAGATAATATTTCTTTTCTGCACTTGAGTTTACAAAATACAAAACACTCTTTAAGATTAATTTTCTTGCAAATTAATATTTATAAATATTTATAAAAAAATATTTTATAGTATTTCATGTTAAGCAATTACTAAACCAAAGTGAATAGTAAAAAAAAGTTCGTTTGCAAGGTTAAATAAAAAATAATGGTTTACAAAAATTTAATAATCTATACTTTTATTGTAACTGTAGTATTCCTATTTTAAGGAATCTTATTTTCAATTGGCTTGATATAAATAATTTCCTAATAAAATAAAATAGTTACAAAATTATATTTTTTAAATATTTAATAGTTATTTTATTATAAATATACAATTATTGGATATTCATATTCCATTTTTACAAAATCATAAACTTAAAATATTTGTACACATGGAAATAAATATTTTAATACTGTGACATATGTTAAAAAATCATAAATAGAGAAAAAAATAATAAACCGTTTGATAGTAGTTTTCCTTTTAGAATCCCAATTTTTTTAAAATATATATATATATATATATATATATATATATATATATATATATATGTGTATTTAATTATTTTTTAAATAAACATTAGTTTTCCTTTTTAATTCCGGAAAATTAAAGTTATAAAAGAAAAACAGTTATTTGTTTTTAGAAAAAGAACTATAAAATCATAAAACACAAGAAACTATTTAATTAAAAAAATCTTATCAATATTTAATATGATTATTATTATAAAATACAATTGGTGGATATTTACTTTCCTTTTAACAAAATCATAAATTAAAAGCTTTATACATTTTTTTCTTATTATATAAACCTTGGTTTAAAAAGTTTCTAATTAATATAATTTTGAGTTCATGACACATAGCAATAAATATTCGAAAATTGTGACATGTATTAAAAATACATAAATGTATAAAAAATAATAAAAAAAATTTGATAGTTCTTTTCCCTTTTAAATCCTATAAAATTGTTAAACATATATGATAGTGATTTTTTTAAAGAAATTCTAATTTTCCTTTTTAATGTCCTTAAAGGATAATTATAAAATAAAAACAGTAGTTTAAAAATTCTCTTAAAATTTATATAACCCTAGAGTAAAAACAATTATATAAAAAAAACTTTAAAGAAACCGAGTTATAAAACAATTAGTTTTCCTTTTCAAAAAATCATAAACAAAAGAGAATTGTTAAAATAATCTTCTTATAAATATATAATTTTCTGTGTAAGTCCTCTTTGTCAAGTAATTTGACTAAGGGTTAATGTTTTCTAACACTATAATGCCTGAGTTTCGAATTTTAGAGTAAGTGAGTTATCAGTTTATTGAAGAGAAAACTTATAAGATATTTTCAACATTATGGAAACAATGCTATGAATTTTATATAACAACACATGATAGTTTAACCAGACGTAAATCCTCATAAAGTAGGTTAAAGTGTTGGCTATAGAATTCTCTATGTAACGTTTCTCATAGTTACTAATAAAATAATTAACAATCATTAACAAAATAATTATTTTATCCTATCAATGTATTTATTAATATATTATCAATAAATGGTTACACATAAATAAATATATTAATACATATTCTTTTTTGTCGACTATATATTAATACATATTGATCTATTATTAAAATTTAAAACTAAATCATTTTTCAGTTTCAAAACAGAAGAAATAGTAGATGAAGAAAATGATTCTCTAGTTTTTGTTATATTTAATTAAAATTATCTAGAGAAATCGAGAATCCAAATGATGTATTTAATATCAATTATTTTATATTTGAAATGAAATTACAAAAATGTTTTAATGATTTTGCCTTCTTCAGCTCTATTACATCAAAAAATAATACAATTTATTATTTATTTTAAGATTTATCACTATTAACGTTAATTAACAAGTTATTTTAGAGTCATGTGAAACTCATATCTCAAACAGAGTTTCAATATTGTAGAAGAAAATATAGAAAAATTATAGAGTTGGATTAAAGATTCTTAAAATTCGAATAGAGTCATGTGAAAAGTATATACAAATGATAATAACTTCGAAATTTAATAAAGATGTTAAATTTAGAGCATAAGAAAGTGTATGACATTGTCATCAATTAGATTAGCTTGATTTAATTTTCAATTCATTGTATTTCACTGTAACTCATATTTCTTATTGACTGAGTTTGGTTTGAATTTTTGGATATGATTTTTGCTCTAGCCCAACTGATAATAACTACTTAGAGCGTGGTTATCGGTTAGAAAATGTTACAGATTCTAAAAGGAAAAAAAAACTACTATTTTTTTGTTAAATTTAATTTTCTAAAACAATTAATATTTTTAGTAGTATAACAATTGTCTTTGAGGATTTATAACAGATCCTTAAGAGAAGAGAGCCGATGATTTTTTATACCATCTTTCCTATTTTAATTATGTTATTTTTTCTTAAACGATAATTTTTTTTCTAAATACTTCCACTGGAACTGCTCTTATGGATAATGATAATTGAAACATAAATACCAACTAAACTTACGTAGAAAAAACAAGTTTATATTCCTTAAATAAGTTTCAATCAATATATGTCAAATTCTACAATCGCTCTATTTTTTTTACTTTTATGTACTTTATGAAATTAAAACAGCAATCAAAATCCGTGCAACGCACGGATCCATACCTAGTATACTAATAAAGTAGACTTTTTTATCTCCATGGGGGGAAAAATGTCATGTGGCATTTTCTTTTTAATAATTAAAATATTTTCTCAATTTAAACTTAATAAAATATGACATTAATTGTGAAATAAATGGGGGAGGGAATGTTAAACTTTTCTTCATGTCCAAGTGTTTATAAGAGTGTTTTGAATCTGACTTGGATCCGTAATTGAACCGATAAATCTGTGATCCAATAGAAATCGAGTTTGGGTTTTATTGCAGTAACGGTTGAACCAATAGATAATTATTATTTAATACTATTTTTAGTTTAAGTTATATTTTGAAATTATTTTTTATATTCTAAATTTCTAATTAATATTTTGAAATTTCAGTTTTATTGTCACCTTCCTCTTTTTCTAAACTACAATTTACGTTTGTAAAAAAATGAGTCATGATTGTGCTCTAGCTGTACGTTCGTAAAACAGAATGAAGCACGATGAGGCTTATTATTTCCATACACTACAATTTATTTTTGCAAGAAATGTGAGTAAAACTTTTTTATTTAACTTAATTTAATACAAATCATTACATTTTTAATTTACAGATCAAAAAGAATAAAATCATATGATCATATGAATTACAAAACAAGGTTTGGATTGTTGAAGAAGAAAAATCTGGCAAAATTGGTCATAATAAATTAGAGAATGCTCTTACTGAAGAATATCTCAAAATGATGAAGTGACAAATTTTTTAAAAAAAATTGTTGGTAAGTTTTAAAATTTAGAGAAAACCAAAATTAGTTAATGTGATATGGTGTTAGTTTATTTTTTGTTATTGACAATTTATTACAATAATGTTTTAATTTTGGTTTTATTTTGGATTGGAAAATGTCTTGATTTTTTTTTAGATGTCATAACTCTTATGTTACAATTTTTTTAAATAGTCTAAACTATTTTTTAATATTTTGAATATACACTAAAAATTCTTAACTTTAGTTTTCATAACTAATATATTATTATATAATAAAATTAATTTATTTATTAGCCCGCAATTCATCTGCGGTTAATCCAATGATCCAGTGATTCGGTAAATTATCTGATTCAGTGTCCGGGTCGGGTTTCAAAACACTGGATTTATATGATTTTTTGTATTTGATGTTGATGATGGAGAATATAGCCTTTACAATTCTCCTCATTTAACGCAATCTACGTAATCATTCATATAATCAATCCAGAAATCACATTCATCCCACCATCTCCTATTGAATGCTTCTTTAGTTCATGCTTTCTCAGTTTCATTGTATATGTATATATGGTGTGAGAGTTTGGACGATACTCCTTTTGCTTTTTTCAATTCAATCATTGTTGAATTTCCAGTTTCATTGCTCGGAATTAAAATCAAATCGGTTTAGGGATGTTCAAACTAGGCTACAACAATTTTGGCAAATCTGAAATGTTAAAAAAAGAGAAAATAATGGGAAGGTACATTGATTTCTTATTTCAGTTTACCAGTTAATAATTGATTATTTTAAAGTAGCAGTTTTCTTATACATCATTTCCTTTTTCAGGTGGTGCTTCTATATGCGTTAATCAACTTTCTCAGGTTTAATACTTTTAAACAATTCTTGAAAGAAAGCCCAGTCTATGACATGCATATCAAGATTCTAACTAAATTTTTTTATGACTATTGATTTTTATTCTATTTTTATTAAATTAATTATTAACAACTATTTATGCTATAACAAAATAATATATTACGGTCTCTAATCATTATAATAAGATCAGAAAATATCATTTTTTTACATATTTTCATTTTACATATTTTTAACATATTTTATTTACTAAGACCATAATAAATTATAAATTTAAGTAAGAATAAAACATACAAATCCGGAATATCACTAGTATATCCAATGTAACCAGTCAACGGCGGACCCAGGAAAAAATTTGACTGGGTTCAAAATGGTCATTGGGGAGATCGAACCCGAGATCTGTGGGTTCAATAGGAGAAGGTTACACCAAATCTGCCACAGGATGTTATTGTTTTAGGCTTAAACAAATTTATTTAGCCTATTTTTGTGGGTTCAATTGAATCCACCACCCTTTGAATAGGTCCGCCACTGTAACCAGTCAAACTCTAGTATATATATATATTGTTTCTATCTAGATATTGCATTTGACTATGCTAACATGGTAAGAAATTGAATTACAAGAAAGACGAAAGCAACATCTACATGTTGTGCTTCCTGGGTAATGTAGGCTCTTTTCATATTCCCTTGATAGCTCTCTAGAGCCTAATATATTATTGGGCTAAAACCAAAGCCCATTACCTTGTGTCTCATAAGAAACCCTAGTTGTCTCCTTTTAAATCATTTTAGGTTTTTCAGCTGCTGTTGTTTACAGAGGAGAGTCGCATCGAGGTTTGATATCAGGAAGAAGCAGCAGCAGAAATGGCGGTACCGTTGCTAACGAAGAAGGTGGTGAAGAAGAGGTCTGCCAAGTTCATCAGACCCCAGAGCGACCGTAGAATCACCGTCAAGGTAACCACCACTCTCTCCCATTCAATCTTACAGAACCTAGACTTGTTCCTTTTTGTGTTTTATAAGATCATTCTCTTTGTTACATTTCCTCGATCTCTAGAAACATACTGGTCTCTGAGTCTTAGAATATGCATCTGTAAGGTTAAACATGGTGATTGACTTGAGTATCAAGAGAAGTTTTAAGGACGAAACATGTTTTGTTTTGGTTCTTGTCTGTGTGTACACATTGTGAATCTTTTTGTCTAAATATTGCAGGAAAGCTGGAGGAGGCCCAAGGGTATCGACTCGAGGGTTAGGAGGAAGTTCAAGGGTGTGACGTTGATGCCCAATGTGGGTTACGGATCAGACAAGAAGACACGTCACTACCTCCCCAACGGGTTCAAGAAGTTTGTTGTCCACAACACGAGCGACCTCGAGCTGTTGATGATGCACAACAGGACGTACTGCGCAGAGATTGCACACAACGTGTCCACCAAGAAGAGGAAGGCTATTGTGGAGAGAGCTTCTCAGTTGGATATTGTTGTTACCAACAGGCTTGCTAGGCTCCGTAGCCAAGAAGACGAGTGAAGTAACTAGCAAGCGGCTTGTGATACTTGGTTGTTTTTGGGTTTGTTGCATTTCCCTTTTTGTAAGACGATTTTGTTCACCGTTTGCGTTTGCAATCAACGAAAACAATGAGTTTTGGTTTTAGACAGACTTTGTTAAGACCATTCGTAAACTATTGCAGTTCAGTTATCTCAAAGATTTTAAGCCTTTCCTAAACATTTAATCACTTAGAAAAGAGTTACTAGACGTGGCTAGAAGATGATCTTGGAATACCATTTTGTTTGAAGTGTTCAATATGTAGGCAATTTGAAGAGTTGTTTGTCCCATGATTTGCATGCATAATCTGGATGTGGGAGAGTGTGTGTTCTTTCTCAGCCATGTGAATGTTTTTTTTAAAAGAAAAGAAATTAGGAGGTTACTTGAGATTACAGGCGACTCAAGTCTCTGCGGATAAACAGATTAGAACAAAAAGAGTGTCGATAAACCCATCAACAAGCACATCAGGATTCTAGGCTAATTCTCTTTTTTTTTTTACTCGCAGCTCACTTGACAGTACTTGGTTTCTCGCATGCAATGAGAAAAGAAATTAGGAGGTTACCTGAGATTATCCACTGGATCCTGTCATCACATGAAACAAGCCACAAGAACTTAACCATGAGGCTCTTTGCGCAGCTCCAAAAGGTTATTGTGTATATTCATTTTGTCACATAAGCAACCAAAACCAAATAGGTTAAGAAGGAAGATCACCTCTTCCTCGTGAGAAATGACAACTTGGTACAACCCATCACTTCATATGCTACTGGCTGCATCACTCTCTACTTGACTCGGCTTCTTCATACTACATCACCTAAACCGAAAGTAAATCAAATTAATAATCAAACCGAAAACAAGTGAAAGCCCGATTTAAAAAAGCCCATTTAAATACCGTTGGCCCAATTCGAATATAACTGCCACGCGAAGAAAGAAGCAAGCACATACACATCGTTCAAAGAAGAGAAGAGAAGGAGAGACGATGGCGGTAGAAGACAACACTCTCAAGCCTGTTGCTGCCACGGAAGAATCGAAACCAAATTCTGTAGAGAAGAACCCGATCGATCGTTACCACGAGGAAGGAGACGAAGATGCTGAGGAAGGAGAGATCGTCGTAGACGGAGGAGAGGTAGACGAATCGGGCAAATCCGCGGTTCCCGAATCGCATCCGTTGGAGCATTCGTGGACATTCTGGTTCGATAATCCTTCTCTCAAATCAAAGCAGACGACTTGGGGAGGCTCCTTGCGATCCGTCTTCACCTTCTCCACCGTCGAGGAGTTCTGGAGGTTTGTATCTTTACAACAATCTTTTTTGTTCTTAAACAGTAATTCTACAATCTGGGTTTTGTTTAGATTTCGATTTATCGTAGGAAAGTTATCTTCTTTGTTGGTGGGTTTAGATCCCATGAAATAGTCACTGTACGCTATTGTATATTGTCCTGTGTATATATACTTTCTTGTGTTCTGTTTGATTGTTAAAGATCTCTCAATAGGATTAATGAAATTCTTGTTCGTTAAGTTGATTTTCTGTTATTATGTGACATTGTTGTACTTTGAGTTGCAGTTTGTACAATAACATGCGGCACCCGAGCAAGCTAACTAACGGAGCTGATTTCTACTGTTTCAAACATAACATCGAACCTAAGTGGGAGGATCCTATCTGTGCCAACGGTGGCAAATGGACTATGAACTTCTCTAGGGAGAAGTCTGACAAGTTCTGGCTTTACACTGTATGGTTCTTCTTTTTTTTTTTACTTGACACGCAGTTCTTGTTTCACCATCCAGTCGAGTCTAACCGGGTTGTTGTTTTCACTGTAGTTGCTTGCATTGATTGGAGAACAGTTTGACCACGGAGATGAAATCTGTGGAGCTGTTGTCAACGTTAGAGCCAAGCAAGAAAGGATTTCCATTTGGACTAAAAACGCTTCCAACGAAGCTGCTCAAGTACCCAGAACAACACTTCTCAACCTAACTGTATCTCTCTCGGTCTTAGAAATTTTTCATTTTCTTTGATGTTTCAGGTGAGCATTGGGAGACAGTGGAAGGAGTTCCTTGATCACAACAGCAGCATTGGTTTCATCATCCATGTAAGAATAGACCTTCTCATTGATGCCTATTTTCATATTCTTTGGATCTCTCACTGTTTGTTGTTTTGTTGTATTGGTTTGGTTTTTTTCTATCAGGAGGATGCGAAGAAGCTGGACAGGAACGCAAAGAGCGCTTACACCGCCTGAAACCTCAACACCCCCTCTCAGATCTTTACACCGTTTCAATCACAGTTTTGTAATGTGAGAGATCTCTGTTTTATTTCATCAAAACATGACTTGACCTGTGAGTCTGTGACACTGTCTTTGTTCTTGAGCGTTGATTGTTGATTGTTGATTGTTGATTGCTGATTGTTGAGGAGGCTAACATTTCATTTACTGTTAGGGTAGGTAGTAGTATTCCTAAATTGATGGTAGTGCGTTGTATGAAGCCAAATTCTTAAAATATTTGTTAGTCAAATTGGGCCTTAAACGCCTGTAAAATTTTCATTTCATTAATTGTATGATTGTAAAGGGTCCATGTACATTGGTCTTTTCGGCGATTCATGACTAACCGTGATGTTGTACCGGTTTCTTTTCATTTCATTAATCATTTATAGTTAATCAAAGACTTTTATGGATTATAGTCCATCGGATTTTTTCAATGATCTATGAAATTTTCGACATGTTGATTCGTTTTATTTTCTAACGAGACCTTCCCATAAATATGGTTTAGCATTAAACCGATTTAACTAGGTTTTTGACGGTGGCCGGTTAAGTTAAGATGCGAGTGTCGGTAGGAGATCGAAAGTAAGGAGAATCGTCAACTGTCTTAAAAGGACCACTTGGGACGACAAGATCTTGACTAGTAAGCCCTTTTTTAATTGCAGAATATTAAGATTACGCAGTTCAAAAAAAAATATGGTGTTTTTAATTTATGCAAAAGTGTAACAACATGGTTTCGATCTTGTTTTTACACGCATGAAGTGTACAATATTCATTCAACAAAAAATTATTCATTCAAAAAAAATATATATTCAAGTGTGTTACAAAAAAAAAAGTACAATCTTTAAGTGTGTTTTCTATCTTCAATAATGGTGAAACCAATTAAAATATTTTAAAGATCCTCGCATAAAGTTATAGTTTAAACAAACGCGCAAAATGGTTTGGAAAAAGAACATATGTATGCATGTGCAAGAGTAGATCTAAATTAGTTGAAACAAAAAATACTAGATCTAAATCTATGACTATTGTAATAATATTTAGTTGAGATCTCACACGCATTTAATTCAATCGTTTTCTTAAACCACATTTTTTCAAATTGATTTAATCGAACGCGCCTTCATCAAGTTAAATCTAATCTCGATTAGTGAAAGAGGAAGAAAGACATCATTATTTTAGTGACTTCTCTCTCTGTCACACTCAAAAAGCTTTATACTTTCTGCAGAGCTCATCACTACTGAAACAGAGCTAAAAACCAAAGATCTGAAGAAGGCTACACAGAGATTTAGAGTCTCTCTACAACCAGGTACTCATCTTTGTTCAATTAGATCCGTTCTGGGTTTTTGATTTCAGTTGCTAAAGTTAGAGTCTTTATACCTCTTAAAGTCTAGGTTTTTAGATCTTGGATCATTGTTAGCTCAAACTAGTGTGTGCTTTACTGAGATTTGTTTACAAAATTGCTTCAGGAGAGAGTTTTCAATATGGGTTCTAAGAGTAATCCACCGAGATCGAGAAGCTCACTATCTCTAATCGTCGTGGTCGGTCTATGCTGTTTCTTCTACCTTCTCGGAGCATGGCAAAAGAGTGGCTTCGGCAAAGGAGACAGCATAGCAATGGAGATCACAAAGCAAGCTCAGTGCACAGACGTCGTCACCGACCTCGACTTCAAACCCCATCACAACACGGTCAAGATCCCCGAGAAGCTAGCCGATCCCAAACCTGTCTCTTTCAAGCCCTGTGACGTGAAGCTCAAGGACTACACCCCTTGTCAGGAGCAAGACAGGGCCATGAAGTTCCCTAGAGAGAACATGATCTACAGAGAGAGGCATTGTCCACCTGAGAACGAGAAGCTGCGGTGTCTTGTCCCCGCTCCTAAGGGGTACATGACTCCTTTCCCTTGGCCTAAGAGCAGAGACTATGTTCATTACGCTAATGCTCCTTTCAAGAGTTTGACTGTGGAGAAGGCTGGTCAGAACTGGGTTCAGTTTCAAGGGAGTGTGTTTAAGTTCCCTGGTGGTGGGACTATGTTCCCTCAAGGTGCTGATGCTTATATTGAGGAGTTAGCTTCTGTTATTCCGATCAAAGATGGTTCTGTTAGAACCGCATTGGACACTGGATGTGGGGTAATGTTCTCTAATCAAGATCTTGTTTTCGTTTCTTGAATTCTGATTTGTTTGTTTAATTCAATCGTCTCTAGGTTGCAAGCTGGGGAGCTTATATGCTTAAGAGGAATGTTTTGACTATGTCCTTTGCGCCAAGAGACAACCATGAAGCGCAAGTTCAGTTTGCTCTTGAGAGAGGTGTTCCAGCTATTATAGCTGTTCTTGGATCTATTCTTCTTCCTTATCCTCCAAGAGCCTTTGATATGGCTCAGTGCTCTCGCTGCTTGATACCATGGACTGCAAACGGTAACTATACCAAACCAAACAAAACAGGAAACAGATTCACAGTTTTAAATACTCATAGTGTTTGTTTGTTTGTATTAGAGGGAACCTACTTAATGGAGGTGGACAGAGTCTTGAGACCAGGAGGTTACTGGGTCTTGTCTGGACCTCCCATCAACTGGAAGACCTATTACAAGACGTGGAACCGTACTAAAGCAGACCTCAGAGCCGAGCAGAAGAGAATAGAGGATATAGCTGAGTCTCTATGCTGGGAGAAGAAGTACGAGAAGGGAGACACTGCTATCTTCAGAAAGAAGATAAACGATAGGTCATGCGATAGGTCGACACCTGTTAACACATGTAAGAGAAAAGACACCGATGACGTCTGGTACAAGGAGATCGAGACTTGCGTGACACCTTTCCCTAAAGTATCAAACGAAGAAGAAGTAGCTGGTGGGAAGCTGAAGAGGTTTCCCGAGAGGCTGTTCGCGTTGCCTCCGAGTGTTTCCAAAGGTTTGGTCAGTGGCGTTGATGCGGAAACGTATCAAGAAGATGTTAAGCTGTGGAAGAAGCGTGTGGCGAGGTACAAGAGGATCAATAGCTTGATTGGTTCGACTAGGTACCGTAACGTGATGGATATGAATGCTGGTCTTGGTGGGTTCGCTGCTGCGCTTGAGTCTCCTAAGTCGTGGGTTATGAATGTGGTTCCTACTATTACGAAGAACACGTTGAGTGTTGTCTATGAGAGAGGTCTCATTGGTATCTATCATGACTGGTAATGGAACTCTCTCTATGTTACTATTAATGGTAACCTCTAGGGGTTATGAAGAAAAGCAGTTTTTAAGATGTTTTGAGTTTTGAAAATCTTTGCAGGTGTGAAGGGTTTTCAACTTATCCAAGAACATATGATTTCATTCATGCTAATGGTCTCTTCAGCATGTATCAGCACAGGTAAAAAGATTATAAACCCTAGAGCTAAGAACTTTCCAAGAAGTAGCATTTTCTTAAGCTAACAACTTTCTGAGAAATCTTAGAGATAGTTGCTGATGAATGGTTTGTTTGTTTTTTCTCCATTTGGCAGCTGCAAGATTGAGGATATACTTCTTGAAATGGATCGGATCTTAAGGCCGGAAGGGATTGTGATAATCAGGGATGAGGTTGATGTTTTGAACGATGTGAGGAAGATTGCTGATGGAATGAGATGGGACACTAAGTTGATGGATCATGAAGATGGTCCTCTCGTTCCGGAGAAGATTCTTTACGCCGTTAAACAGTACTGGGTCGCCGGAGACGATGCTAACAGCCGGTCATCGTCTGCTGATAGTAGTGAAGAAGAGTAAAGAAAACACTCAGGTATTGCTTTCTACAGTCCTCTTGTTAGTTTTACATATTTTACCACAAAGTTTTGTTAAAGCCCATAATGCGTTTTGGTTACAACCCAAGAACTGCGAAAATCTACCATTTGAACCCTTTGTTTCAGAGTTCATATGATTGTTTGAGATATGAATTGAAGACTGTTTTTTTTTTTGGTATTTTATCAGGTGAAGTTTAAAAGTTGGAAGTGTGAAGCTATTTTATGACACCTGGGAAATTCTTCTTATCAAAGGAATCAGAATTTTCATGAAAGAAAGGGGTGGAAAGTTGAAATACATTATAGATGTTAAGATGATGAATATGTGCATTTATGTTTTTTTTTGTACTTTGAAGGAACCAAAAATAGTTCCATGTGTCTTTTTTTTGCAAGATAGTTGAATCCTTGAAAGTTTTTATGTTATGTATGTGAACTTACAAAAATAAATCAATAATTAGTTCCTTATAAAGAAAGCCTATTAATGGAAACTTCTGGACAATTTAAAATGATTTTAAATATAAATAGCTGAAAAGAAAAATATCAATAATATGTTCTTTTTTTTGTAACACAATAATATGTTCATTGTTGACATAATTGTAAGGAAAAAGGAATGCAGACGTCGGTATGTTGTACTTGTACGTAAATGGATATTACTGTTTTGGAACAAAGCCATAGTTGTCATGGGTCACCTTTTTGTCTCATCACTTATCATCATACAATATGCATCACGCACTAATAAAACAATACAGAAACTAATAAAATATACATATGTCATTGCATTATCATAGACAATCTGGTAATATAATTTTTTTTTTTTTGAGAATTGGCATAAAAATAAAAGGGAAATATGGGAAAATACATTGAAACAATAAATAGATTGTCCTTATACCATATTATGAATAGAAAGTTGTCCATTTAACATAAATATTTTTTTAAACCCAATTAAGCCCCTACTCTATTCTAAATACAAAATTAATTTTCTAAAATAAATTGATAATAACAATTTTGTAAAGAGATCAAATAAAAGAAAACAATTTTCTTATTTCATTAGTTAAAAAAAAAATCGGATAATAACAATTTTGTAAAGAGATCAAATAAAAAAACAATTTTCATATTTCAGTAATAAAAAAAAAATAAATAAAATCGGATAATAACAATTTTGTAAAGAGATCAAATAAAAAAAATTTCTTATTTTATTAATAAAAAAAAAATAAAAAATAAAATCGGATAATAACAATTTTGTAAAGAGATCAAATAAAAAAACAATTTTCTTATTTCATTAATAAAAAAAATAAAAAAAAAAATTATTAACAAAATATATTTTCAGAAAAATTTTTTTGAGAAAATTTTTTTGAGAAAAATATATTTACACGTTGAGAAAAATTTTAGGCAAATCCAAAATTTGGAAACAAAATATATTTTCAAATATTTTCTTAACTGATTTTTGAGAAATTTAAGGAATATGTAAATATTTCGAATCTGGCAGAACATACATTCTACTAATCGTAGATTGTACATATGATGGTAGTTTCGAGACAATAGAATATAGAATCTAGCAGTAATAGGATATAATATTGTAGTAGATTATGAAATATAACGATGGTAGATTATTAGTTCTCGGCAGATCCTATGATTCCACCTTGGTAGATTGTTAGTAATAGGCAGATTATATGATTCATTTTCCGTAGATTTATAGGAAAGAGTAGTTCCAAAAATCTACGGTATCTCAGATTGTAAGCAAAATCGTAACATTTACTTTCTACGGTGGTAGGATAATTAAGGACTTGTAAATTTTAAAATCTACCATTGCCAGATTTATATGTAGTTAGCTGAAACATCAATCTACCAGTCCGTAGACAGTAGATTTTGTTTTCTGCTGCCCGTAGATCAAAATATGAAATTGTGTTTTGTTAATATTTAGGCAACCAAATTATTTTTCATATGATTGTTCAATGTTTATGTACATTTTGTATAAAGTTTCATATTTTTCTGACTTATAAAATAATTGATATGATTTTTTAAAGTTGGCCAAGGATATCTTAGTCCAAATCTGACAAAAAAATGATTTATGCTAAATGGACAATGTAGTAGTTTTTTTAATGTGTTTTAGCAATTTTTTCAAAATAAAATGATGATATAATTGTTGGGAGACTCATCTTCATGTCAATGCGATTCCCAATTCTTGATTGCCCACTAAACTTAAACCTTAGTTCCATACATTATTTAGACGAATTAGGTTATTGATTGCCCACTAAACTTGAAATTATGTTACAAAAAAATTAGGTTAAAATTACAGCCAAATTTTTAATCTTAAAATGTGTATCAACTATCACTGAAATTAGTTATTTAACATAAGATCGCATCAAGATATTTGTAGTCTTCCAACCATTATCCGTGACAAAAAAAAAAGTCTTCCAACCATTATATCATCAGATAGTCTTCTTTTTTTTTGCTAACATTTGTTGCTATATAACTGTTATTATATTTCATTACATATATGTAAAAATATATACCTAATTAATTTACCTAACAAAATAAAAACTGACCAGTATGGTAGTTTGGTACACAACCAAGGGAAAGTAGTTTTTGGCCTGAGCACTAATACAATAATTAATATCAAAATATGCTAATTATCTAAAGAACGCTTTTATAGATGGCAAGACACGTGAAATAAAAAGCGCTTTCACGACCACGATCTTAAGTTTATCTTGTGTCGGACATAAAATTGAATGATTCAAACATGTACTACTAACTACTTTACAAAAAAACAAATCATAGTAAACTAAGAAACTAGGAGCAATTGTTTCAATCTCATAGTAACGTAAGTGATTTCAAATTCAGTTTCTACTCCACTGAGATATAAACGTATCATTTTCACGTAAAACTATAAAAGGCGAGTTGAAAAAGATGTGTGGCTAAAACTAAAAGAGACGAGATTATGGAACCAACAAGAGCATTGGCAGTCTGGGACACCTAAAAAGTCAGAACTTCATTCAATCATACATATATACAACAGAAATTTGACAAATGTTAGTTGTCCGTTTCATGTGCCATATAAAACATAAAGAGTACATATATATCTCCTTGTTTGATTCTCAACCTTTTCTTGTCAAGTCTTTTTTGATATACATTTTTATTAGGTGCGATTAATACGTATAAACCAGTTTTAATTAATAGCCAATCCGAACTAAACCTATACTATCTTGGACACCTAAACATATCTCGAAACAACATAGTAAAAATTTAGTTTTTATATAGTAAAAAGTAAATAAACACTCAGTTATTTTCTAACTTATAAATATACCTGATTGATAACCGGAGTTCAAATGGAAACAGTAATATCAAATTATATATATGTAAGACCTAGAGTCAGACCAAAACTACAATCGTATGAAATAATGAAACTGATTAATTCGGATTAGTAAATTAACTTTTGTTATATTAATCAAATATAATCATACCTATAAAATAACAAAGCAACTTATTATATTATGGGTTGTGAGATTTGTTTTTCATTTGTTGAGAGATTATGATCTAAAGCTACAAAACTAGTTCACCAACCAAACAAAAAGTTACAGAAACCACATTTGAATACGAGGCCAAACTGTGGGCAGTGCAACAATTGTATGCTATTAGTTTTCCTCATCTTTGTTTTTATTTATCAGTCTCATGTCAATTGTTTTTGTTTATTTCTATTTTTAGCTCAATTAAATAAAATGTTACTACTTACCTCGACTGGTCCATTATGTACAAGCTCGCTTCAATATATAATGGACTAGTTTTTTTTTACAACAAAAGGTCTCTTTCAATTTCATCGATATTAAAACGTTTAAATTATTATTATTATTTATATAGTTATGATTATTTACGAAAAGTTAATATAACTTCTTACAATATTTGAAAATATAACACACAGTACTACATAATATATAAACTGAAAACAAAATATATATCTTTTTTTTTTCTTTTGAAACTTACAAAATATATATCTTGCATCTGAAGATCTCCAGTACATTTGCATTCATCAATTTGCGTAATGCTGATTACCATAAAAATTGTATAATGTTCATATTTTGAATTAAAATCTAAGACGTGTTGTTCAAATGATAAACATTTGATTAATCGCTGGATTAGTTTGGTCAAACAGGTTAGACACTAAAGTGCCCTTTTAAGCTTCTCTATGTTTGTATAATTTTGACATTACATAGAAACTTGTAACTCTGTGAACCAGTTGATACGGTTTAGTATATAACTAGTGAAGCTATCTAATATCTATCTATTTTGGCTATAGAAATGATAGCCAACTGAGTTTTTGTTTTTTAACAATGGACTGACCATTTGGGTTAAAGTAAACTAATCCCTTGCCTAACAGCCTAAGAGCATGTACATCAATAAACTCCCTTTTGAAGTTCATATGTACTGTTTATATATTTAATGGTGGGACCGTGAACAGCGGTGAACCCGGATCAATTATGCTTCTCCATCAATAAACTTCAAATCCGGGTTTATAAGAATAAAATAATATTTTTTAAAAAAAAAAAGATTTTTTTGAAAAATTATTATTCAATAAAATGAGTATTTTGGAATTAAAATAATATTTTTAATTTTTTCCGAATATTATTCAACAAATTGAGAATTCTTGAAGATAGAACATATTTTGAAATATTTTTAAAAAGTTTTTATCCAATACATCGACATTTCATAAACTTACTAAAGATTTTACATTTAAAAAAGCTTTTATTCAATACATTGAAAATTCATGAACATACAAAGATTATTCATCACGATTACCAAATTTTTCCCAAACATTTTCAACTAAATCAGCTTTCAAACGCTCATGTATATTTGGATCCCGAATTTGATTGCGAATGTTAAGCATATCAACATTCACACTTTCTCTCGTTTTCACCTTGAAACTTCGGCTAGATTCTCCTGACTCGAACTCAGATGTATCAGCTAGATTGTATCCGTCTCGTTCGTCCTCTACTATCATATTGTGCAATATGACACAAGTTCTCATTATCTTTCATATCTTTTCATTGTCCCATTTTAGAGCCGGGTTTTTAACAATGCAAACCTCGATTGCAAGACTCCAAATGTCCGCTCGACATTTTTTCTGCTCGATTTTTGACGTTTTACAAATGCCTCAGCTTTAGGACCTTGAGGAAGTGGGATGGATTGGATAAATGTTGTCCAATTAGGATAAATTATGTCGGTAAGATAGTAGGCCATACGATAAGAACATTGAACTTTGACCTTGAACATTGAAATTATGTTGACTTTGAACATTGAACATTGAACATTGAACATTGAAATTTATCCATATGATAAGAACATTGAACATTGAACATTGAACATTGAACATTGAAATTATGTTGATCTTGAACTTCACTTTAGGTGTTCGACCTTGTAAAATGTCATCAAAAACTGGTCACCGATCAAGAACATTGTCGGCTTTCCTGAACCACGTGTGAACTGACATTTCCAAGCCGTTGGGCAGTTTAGTTTGGTTTTAAAAAACGATTACTAGTTCTAGTTATCAAAGGCACTAGTTCTAGTTATTAATTCACGAAAACAAAATTTGAACTACATCACAGTTAGAGATGGGTTTAAACATTTACCTCTGATTCTCAGTCGAAGCATGCCTTCTCTAGGCAACCGACCTGGACAGTGAGGCTTTTAACCTGTTCCTGGAAATTGAAACAACAATAATACAGTGTTAGTATTCATTAAGGACTTCATAAAGGTAAGAAAAAAAAAATAGCAACGACTACAATTACTTGCAAGGTCTCAATCTGGTTATTGAGATTCCACACCCCCTTGATAACCTCCTCAGCCTCCTCCAGGCGCCTTCTCAGCCTTTCAACCTCCTCTTGGACACCAACCACCCAAGGATGACTATAATGCAACCCATCATCCTTGTTGACAACATAAAACAAATATTAGAGACCGTTTGAGTTACATAAATTATAAGAACATAATTAAGAAAACAAGACTTACCTCATAGTTTATACACGTGAAGAACCGCTTTCCAAGATGAATGTCGTAGTCTTCCTTCCTCCGAACCTCAACAATGATTCTCCCACCGCAAACTCACCTTCTTGGAATCCCTTACTGTGAATCCTCGACGAACCCTAACATGTTGCAATGATCCTTTTGCTTCTTTGAATATTTTATTTCTTCTGCGGGATCCATCTTCACCAGAAAACGAAATGATCAGAACATTACAACTAAATTATATGATCTACTAACCTAAGAGCATGTTCATCGAAGCTTGAATAATATGATTTACTAACAAAGATGAACCCTAATAAAGAGAAACACTTAACTAAGAGAAGCACAAATTTCTTATTCAGTTCACATACAAACAAACCCTACATCAAACCAGATTGACGATTTACTAACCTAACAAAGAAACCTCCAAATCGATTTCAGATCTAACACTCTATTGAACCGTAACAAAGAAAACCCGAAGAAATAAACCGCGAAATCTATTTAAGATTGCAGACTCTATTGAACCCTAACAAAGGAAACCCGAAAAAATAAACCCCCAAATCGATTTCAGATCGAAGAAAATCCGAAGATAAAAACCCCCAAATTTATTTCAGATCGCAGACTCTATTGAACCCTACCAAAGAAAACCCGAAGAAATAAACCCCCATCGATTTCAGATCGGAGAAAATCCGAAGAAATAAACCCCCAACCCGAAGAAAACCCTAGAAAATCAACCCCCAAATCGATGAATCCCCCTCGAACCCCCTCGAAAACTGACCTCAGGTCGATGAGATCTCACTACGTCGTAGATTTGATGGAGAAAAGAGCTCTCGATCGGAGTCGGTAAGAAAATCGCCTCTCCACTTGCAAACCCTAGTTTTTTCAGGAGAGAGGATGAAATGAGGAGATACACGAGATGGGGCTACTTTCCGCGTCAACAACGCGCGTTGCAGAAGCCAATCCCTTCTCTCCACGTGGCTTGAACTCGTATCACGCGGGATCACTCCAGCAGTCCGGTTCACCAAATATTACCTATTTTTCTTTTTCTTTTCGATTTAAAGTCCGCTGAACGCCAGCTCATAACCCGCCTATGAAGCTTCAATGAACATACTCTAAGAGCACTTCTTCACCAATTTTGCTTATTTTTGAGATAAAAACGAATATAATGGAGATCGAATAATTAAAAAATTTAATCCAATAACATTATGCGGTGGAACAGAAAAGAAATTATCATTCAAATGAGCAAAAAGAACCATGAAATAGTAAAACTTTAAAAGAGATTTTCAGCCCTACTATATTTTCTAATCAAATTTTTAATTTTAAAATAGAGTAATACCTGAAACAGTTTCATTAATAGAGTAATCTTATCTATTATTTTATTTTTTTAAGAATCGATGAATTATTTCTGGAACTGTCATAGAGTATTGTCCAATTAATTTAAATTTAAGAAAAAATATGGATAAAGAAGCCATGAATGCATCGGTTGAGCATTTGTGAGAAAAAAATATTATAATATTTATTAAACCAAAATATGCTATTATATATATATTATGATTTATCGTACTTTCAATAATAAATGTTTAATTAAAATAAATTATATTTTATTGATTTTTTATATGCATAAGATTATTGGAAATAATTAGTATTTTTATGAGTAAAAGGTATTAGTAGTTATTAGTTGAATTAAATGAAATCATTTTAGAATATTTATCTTTAGATTAAAAGTTGAAATAATATATTGGAGATGCTCTAGAATAAATAAAAATAGTGAAAAATTCTATACAACTATCCTTTTTCAGAAAAAACAAAAAAAAATCGATTGATGAATACTACTACATCTTAGACTTCTAGTGTGTGTGTGTTAATGACAATGAAATTAACTCTCCTTAAAAAAAAGAATCACAATTGCCATTACAAAAAAAGAACACTACGATTTAATTAGTTGTGGTATATGCCGGACGACAACAATCAGTGTAATTTGTAGTCTACTTAACAATCAATTAATACAATAATGACAACAGAATATATTAAACACGAAACCAGCCTTCGCATAATTTGAATTTTAACAGAAAACTTGATGTTTGGTTAAATCCAGTTGTTGCTTTGAGCACACATATTTCATTATAAAAGTTGGGCAATGAGTTTGAAAGACTGAACCTCTGTAAAAGGTTTTCCCTACCTTATATTGATGTATACAAAAACTATTTCCAAACTTATAAAGACTACCCATCAAATAAAAGTCAAGATCTAAAAGATGATTCATTTTAATTATATATTTATTTATATATTTTACAATGGATATATTTATATTTCACCATGCAAACGATATTTTATGGAGATGGAACTAATTTAAATTATTCTGATACATAGTCCAACGAGATTATAAAATCTAAGCTTTGGATTTTTTTTTTTTTTTTGAAAAATTTAAGCTTTGGATTTTCATGGAATTAGAAATACCTTGTTTGATTATATCTCACAAGAAAAATCAGTTTTTAGGTTTTAGATTTATAAAAGGTAAAATGGAACCTAACAGGCTAACATGCATGATTTAGTTGGTATGTCTTTTTTTAAATGTATGGTCTAGTTTTTTTCCTACAAGAAATAGATAATTTCTCGAAGATACGAAGTCTTTAAATTTTTTTCTTTAAATAATAATTCTTTGTGTCAAAATAGGTTTGATAAATAAACATTTTACAATACTTCTAGGCAGTCAAATTTCAGTATGCATTGTTAGTTTGTTATGTCTGATGGGTTTGTTCTTTAATAAACCAAATATGTTTGGTTTGAAATGTTTGTTTGTTTGCAAAATATTTTAGCTAAAGTTATTTATAATTTGAATATGTTTCCTTAAACTTATGGCTGATCTTTTTGTATATTAGGTTGATTTTCTTTTAACACGTTTTTATTTTCATTTCATAAATTCTTTTTGACTGGGTACAAATGGTTATAATAAACTTGAGAATTTGATTTTGTATACTTTTATTGCAGTGTTTGAAAATTAGACATGATCGGTTATTAGTTAAATAAGATGAGTTAAACCTATATTGAAAAATGGTAAGACCAACAAAAAGTCAGTAGAATTGGTGATCTGAATCTAACTTAAAATCCAACTTTAAAAATCAACACATAATTAATATATTTTTAATTGTTATTAGATTTTATAAAAATCAACACATAATTAATATAATCAATGTCTAACTATCACTATTTAAATATTTTTTCATTTATTTCTATTTTCTTAAATAGTAAAAAATCACTTTGCGTTTTAGTTGTAAGAATAAATAAATGAAATAATTTAATCGATCAATCATTTTCTTATTTCATTTTCAGTGTATCATTTATGTACCTCATATAGCTAGATTATGTGTATTGTTTATTTTTATATTAAATAGAAAGTAGAAAAACATATCATATATATATATTTTTTTTTTTGAAACAAAACATATCATATATAGAACTATCTTCTTTATATATTATTTACATTTTGATGTTATATATAAAATATATCACTATAACAACATCTTTATATTTTCAATATTATTAATATGAAATGGTTTATGATTTTATATATAGTTTATTTTATTATCAGTATTTAATAAATGTCAATATATTCTTAAAACATTTTTCTACACTGAAATCATCATTTGATTAAAATGGTCTGGACAAATTAAATGGACCTATATATATTGTAGGGTAATTTCAAATTTTGATAAATGGTTTCCAAAAAAATAAACTATGAAATATACTCTATTTGTGATTTAAAATTTGAAATACACTTTTTGAGAACTATACTTTCTTATTTTTGATGATAAATTATTTCCCTAATTTTAGTTAAAACTTAAAAACTAAAAGCTTAATAGCTAAACTTAAATTTTGTAAGTATAATTTTTATATTTGGGATATAAAAATTATCATTTTAAAATAAAAATATCTTAAAGTTTGTTTCTAAATTTTTAATTTTATGAATTCTTTGTAAATATCAAATTTACACAGCATCGTTGAAATCAAATATATTTATCATTCATACGGTCTTCTTAAAATTGACTCTATTAAAAAAAATATATAAAAAATACGATTAAGAAGCTGTAGTTTAACTATTATTTATAAATTTAGTATGATATCTTAAATCCAATTATAAATGATATTTTCTAATAAAGAGTATTATATATCCAGACAATAACTAGAATATTGGTAGATATTATGAAGATATTCTGACAGATTTCAATAACTGAAATATTTAAAATCTTATGAACTAACATGGTTAAAAATTATGATTTATAGGAAAATGATCTCAGTCAAGTTATAGTCATATATTCAAAAGATGATCTCGATCGGTCAAGTTGCATCGATTGAGAGTTTAACATCATATAGATAATCATTAAAAAAAACAAAGGAAACAATAGATAAAATTATATTTATATTATTAACATCGAACTACAAAATATCACTTATCTGATTTTTTAACAGATTTATTATTGTTCTTTTCTCTTTTAATTTTTTTCAATTTTTTTAATATTTGTAAGAGTATGTAAATACATGCACAAGTCAAAATTTAAATATACATGTAAATACCAAATTTATTAATTCATAGATTACTGATACAAATAATTTTCAAAAATATTATTTTTACTAATATATTCCCTAATCAAAAACTCCACAACAAGACTAATGAAATAATTATATTATAACAAAAATATCACATAAATGACAATTTAAAACAATATATCAAATTATCACATTTACACTGTACAATTTTTGGAAATATATAATATATAATTAGTTATATGGCAAATGTCAAAAAAATATCAATAATTAAAATAATATATATATATATATATTTATTTATTTATTTATTTATAAAAAAAGTGATTATCGGTGCATGTGCGTAGATCAAACTTTAGTTTTATATTAAATCAAATATTTTAGGATTTGATGGGTTAGTTCAAGTTTTTATTACTTTAAGAAGTTTAAGCAAACGGTTGATTGTTTTATATGTTTTTACACGTATGTTTGTTTAGTTTATTTCAATACACATGGAAATAGAGTTCAAAAACAAAATAATGGGAAAACAAAAGGAGAAAGATACCATGATTACTTGAAATCAGATGTCAAAAAATCTTGAAAAAATTGCTAAAACACATTAAAAAAACTACTACATTGTCCATTTAGCATAAATCATTTTTTTGTCAGATTTGGACTAAGATATCCTTGGCCAACTTTAAAAAATCATATCAATTATTTTATAAGTCAGAAAAATATGAAACTTTATACAAAATTACATAAACATTGAACAATCATATGAAAAATAATTTGGTTGCCTAAATATTAACAAAACACAATTTCATATTTTGATCTACGGACAGCAGAAAACAAAATCTACTGTCTACGGACTGGTAGATTGATGTTTCAGCTAACTACATATAAATCTGGCAATGGTAGATTTTAAAATTTACAAGTCCTTAATTATCCTACCACCGTAGAAAGTAAATGTTACGATTTTGCTTACAATCTGAGATACCGTAGATTTTTGGAACTACTCTTTCCTATAAATCTACGGAAAAGGAATCATATAATCTGCCTATTACTAACAATCTACCAAGGTGGAATCATAGGATCTGCCGAGAACTAATAATCTACCATCGTTATATTTCATAATCTACTACAATATTATATCCTATTACTGCTAGATTCTATATTCTATTGTCTCGAAACTACCATCATATGTACAATCTACGATTAGTAGAATGTATGTTCTGCCAGATTCGAAATATTTACATATTCCTTAAATTTCTCAAAAATCAGTTAAGAAAATATTTGAAAATATATTTTGTTTCCAAATTTTGGATTTGCCTAAAATTTTTCTCAACGTGTAAATATATTTTTCTCAAAAAAATTTTCTCAAAAAATTTTTTCTGAAAATATATTTTGTTAATAAATTTTTTTTTTAATTTTTTTATTAATGAAATAAGAAAATTGTTTTTTTATTTGATCTCTTTACAAAATTGTTATTATCCGATTTTATTTTTATTTTTTTTTTATTAATGAAATAAGAAATTTTTTTTATTTGATCTCTTTACAAAATTGTTATTATCCGATTTTATTTATTTTTTTTTATTACTGAAATATGAAAATTGTTTTTTTATTTGATCTCTTTACAAAATTGTTATTATCCGATTTTTTTTTTAACTAATGAAATAAAAAAATTGTTTTCTTTTATTTGATCTCTTTACAAAATTGTTATTATCAATTTATTTTAGAAAATTAATTTTGTATTTAGAATAGAGTAGGGGCTTAATTGGGTTTAAAAAAATATTTATGTTAAATGGACAACTTTCTATTCATAATATGGTATAAGGACAATCTATTTATTGTTTCAATGTATTTTCCCATATTTCCCAAAAATCTTAAGTTCAATGTAATTTCAATTGCAATTATTATTTTTTTAAAAAGTTTCAATTGCAATTATTTGAGATATTAATCTTAATCTTATTTATTTGAGATATTATTATGTAAAAACAAAAGCAATATTGATAAAAAAAATTAAAGGATTGTTCAACTTAAAAATTACACATAAAAAAGTCGTAACTTCTATTTTAATAGATATCTTGTACATTGTAAATTTAAACTTTTCTATTTCGTGCCTAGAGGAAACAATCTTATAATTTATATTACTTAAAAGTCAAAAATAAATTTACTTTTATTCTCTCCTTTTTCTAAATTCAATTCATCATTAACCTTTATCTTAGTGAGAAAAACCTTTATCTTAGTGAGGCTTTTTGATTCCTTATATCTTGTGTATAACTCAATGACAATAACAACACTAGTCACCAACTTATCATAACTCTTCATCCATTTTCTCTCTCTAAAAGTCACCATTTCCACCCAAAGGATTTAATTTCGAATGTGAGCAAGGACGAAGGAGAAAGAAAGAGAGACAACGAGCTCGAGGAACGGGTCTAAGCAGATCTGCAACAAATACTCTCAGGTATGCTGAGACCTTTAAAAAAATTGAAATTACCCTTAGTATATTTCTTTCAATTTGACTTCTGGATTGTAAATGGTTTTTTATTCAGTTACAAGCTTTGTGTTTTCTTTTAGTAAAGTATATGTTCATTGCATGTGATGAAAGCATCTCTCCTCTGGGAAACACTGGATTTTGAGATTTTCTCCCCCCTTCAGCAAATTTCTTTAATCAAAAGGTGCAACTTTTTGATTTGATCATAAATTTTCTCTCTGGGTATTATCTCTTAATTTCACTAGATTCTAGAGGGGTTTGCCTTTTCTACTTTTTTGGTTTGACATTTATCTGTGTTAAACCAGTTTAATCATTAAATATACATACTGCATGCACGAGTTAACAACAATTAAGTTGTAATAATGTATTCAAACTAATTATTAAAATATGTATTCAACACACTGTAAGACGATTCAAAGCTTTGTTAGATTTCATGGCATGGTGGTGGTCCACTCTTTATTATAACAAAATCAAGATCCTCATGAATTATTCTTATCTCATCAATAATACACACCTTTTTACTTTTCTATGCTTATTCCTCTAAAAACACTTATTCCATTTTCTTTTCTTTTTTTTTATTGATCAAAATATAGATAGTGATCTCGTTCCCCGTAGAATCTACCGGCAACAACAGTGACGGAGGAGAGAAGCGGCGGTGTTGGCCGCAAAAACGATGCAAAACCAGCTATGGTCTTTACCTCTAACGATATATCAAAATGGGAAAATTTTCCAAAGGGACTTAGAGTCCTTCTCCTCGACTGTGGCGACGAGACCCGATCAAAGCTTGAGTCCATGGAGTATATCGGTGAGCCGACTAATTTTCCTCTGCTTCTCCTCTCTTAAATTTTTTTTTTTTTACTTTCGCTTTTGTTTCATTAAAAATGATATTAATTTCTTAGGGATACATATTTGCCATGTTTACAAGTTTAATCTTAGAGTTACTTTAGCTCTTACATGTCCCGTGACTAGACCGTTTTTTTTGTTCGTCACTGCCTAATAATGGATACCATAGCATTAATTATAACATTAATACTGATATGTATAATGGATTATAGTATGAAAAAGAAACGTTTTAGTCGGTTGAAAGTGGAGGACAGTAGTAAAGGGTGTGCAGTAATGTTTTGGAGTTTTGTTAGTTAACATAATTACATTTGTGGAATTTCGAAAGAGCTATTATTGCATCTGAAAAAACTCTCTTGACTTTATCCTCTTTTCTGAACTATGTTTTGAGTTTAATGACACTGTGCATTCAATTTATTATTGTACTTTTGGAACTTTCTTTGCAGTCACAGCGTTCAGTGATGAAACCGAAGCTCTCTCTGCGGTTATCAAAAGCCCTGAGAGCTTCCACATTGCCATCGTAGAGGTGAATACAAGTGACGAGAACGAGAGTTTCAAGTTTCTTGAAGCTGCTAAAGACCACCTTCCGACTATAAGTTCGTGAACCGTTACCTCTTAAGTTTCTACAAAAATATTAAAATATAAATCATTAAGAACACGGATTTTGTCTTTATTTTTTTTTGTCATTGCAGTGATTTCAAACGATCATTGCATCACAACTACAATGAAATGCATAGCGGTATGTGACCACCACTTGCCTTTTTCTTTGCTTATATATATATATATATATATATATATATATATATATATATATATATATATATATATAATGTTTGGTTATATGTGATTAGAACTAACAAGTGTTTTCCAGCTTGGTGCAGTTGAGTTCCTTCAAAAACCGCTCTCACCGGATAAACTAAAGAATATTTGGCAGCATGTAGTTCATAAGGTTCAGCTTAGTTAAAAACTAAACCGTTTATATACGTTTTATGTAGAATAGTCCTCACCTTTTGGTGTTGTTGTTAGGCATTTAATGATGGAGGAACTGATGTCGCGGAGTCACTCAAGCCTGTTAAAGAATCTGTTGTCTCGATGCTTCATCTTGATACCGATATGATGAGTACTGATGAGAAAGATCCAGCACCATCAACACCGCAATTAAAACAAGTTTCACGGTTACTAGACGGTTGTGATCGTCAAGAAGAGAACATATCAAAATCAGACACCGGTGAATCCAAATCAGTCGACACTACAAATCATGAGGACAATGTGATTGTCAAAGAAGAGAAAGAAGATGGTGAAAAGGAAGAAGGCAAAACCGGAGATAATCGAAGCGAGAAGACAGATTCGGTTAAGTTTCAGAAGAAAGAAGATGAGACTACTAAACATAATAGTAAATCAACCGGGATCAAGAACTTGTCTAGTAACAAACCTAGTCGAAAGAAGGTAATCTCTAAACGCTTTGTAATGGCTTAACGATTCAAGGCTCTTGTTCATAAGTTTCATTTCCTTTTTTCAGGTGGATTGGACACAAGAGCTGCACAAGAAGTTTGTGCAAGCGGTAGAGCAACTTGGAGTCGATCAAGCGATACCTTCACGGATTCTTGAACTGATGAAAGTAGACGGCTTAACTCGACACAACGTAGCTAGCCATCTTCAGGTAAATTATCTCCAGAAGTGTTTTGTAGAGATTTCTTGTGAAATGGTTACGGAATCTTTTTGAGTTCTTGAGCAGAAATTTCGGATGCATAGGAGGAATCTTCTTCCAAAGGAGGATCATAGCCATAGATGGATACAATCTAGAGAGAACCATAGACAAATCCAACGGCAGTATAATGGTTTTCAGCAGCAACACCGTCCTGTAATGGCTTATCCCGTTTGGGGTCTTCCCGGTGTTCATCCGCCTGGAGCAGTTCCGCCTCTGTGGCCGCCGCCGCTACAGTCATCCGGTCAGCTACCTCCGTGGCATTGGAGACCACCTTATCCAACGGTAAAGTTTTTCTTACTTCTCTTTATAACTAACAAAGGAAGTAAATCAGTTTTTTACACCAAGAAAATGTCATTATGTACGAATAAAAACATAAATTAATTTACGGTTTATGTTAATAATACATTTCAGGTTTTGCAGTGTCATTGTTTTTTTTTTTTTTAAAGTATATATGGCTAAGGGTTCGTTTTTAGTAGTAACAAAAACATATACAAACATGTAGAGGTCTAATTACTATTAACTGTTGGGCGTAAGACTTATGAAATTTAGTACGATTTGACAATGTTAAAATTGGTTAGCTAAATCGTTTATTGATGTTATGTACTATCGTGTGATAGGTAAACGCTAATGCATGGGGTTGTCCGGTTGTACAACCTGTAACCACATTCAGTTCTCCTCCTGTAACCGGAGCATTTAGTACTCCTTCGGCGACTCAGCTGGTAAGTGTAACAACATATTCTCTATTTTTGCTATGGAATAACTAAATAATTACATGAAAGGTTGTACTTGGGTTTGGTCAGGACGAGGAAATGGTTGATCAAGTGGTTAAAGAAGCGATTAGCAAACCGTGGCTGCCGTTACCGCTCGGGCTTAAACCACCATCGGCGGAGAGCGTTTTAGCTGAGCTCTCGCGTCAAGGCATCTCAGCCGTCCCTTCTTCTTCTTCCTCATGTCCAATCAACGGCTCTCGTCGTCTACGCTGACGTGTTAATGAGCGGGATCAATGCAAAAAGACAAGCCAGATGTGATGACGTCATGTGTTGCGTCCTTCTCCGTATCGGACTGTCTGAAGCGGGAAATGATTTTTACTGAGAGAGTTTAATCGCTTTTTATCTTTTCTCATCAAAACATTTGTTTTTATTGTTGTTATTATTATTTAATAAGAATCGGACGGTGGAGATGTGGGCCACGATGTACGTTCGAGGACCACAAAATGGAATCTGCGGATGTACATAGATCTCAGACACGAGACTCTGACAAGTCGGAATCTGACGTGTGTATCTATCTTTGTGTGTGGGTTGTCGAGGCAGGGCCCATTGAAGAATTTAATAGTTGAGACTTTTTTAGGTGATGCGACTTAAAATAAAAGTACAACTCAAATATTCCGTGATGCATCTTTTTGTTTATTTTTCTATAAATTCCAAGAAAATACGCCAACAACTATAAGTTTTTTTTAAGAGTTTTTTTAGAAAAACTTTTAAAATTTTACATTGCCCTGAATATTTATCATCCAAGAAATTACAAGTAGTCATAGGCTCAAGTATGTCACTTTTAATACATTTTCATTCGCCAGCGTAAATCAATAGAAAGTTTCAGTGGGAGTAGAGATATATGGAAATAGTAAAAGTTGATATTCAAGACGAACATGTTTCTTTTCGCTCTGTAAAACTGCATATTGTTCACTGTTGATGGTAGGAACGACGAAACAGATAAGCCACACTACAGAATGATAATTTCTAATCGATTTTATATAGTCTGGTCTCTGTAATCAAAGATAACGAAATGTATAAGGAGTAGTTGTCGTTAAATGGGTCTGATAGATGCTATTTCCAAATGATATATATTTATTATGACTATGAATTATGTTTGGGCCTCAAAAGGAAAAGAAATGTTGAAATGGGCTTAAGGTCGACGGGTAACATCACTTACAGAAGATATGTAGGGTAATATTGATAATGTTTCTTACTTCTTAATATGATGATATAAAGAAATGAACGCGGTGGAAACCTTTTAGTCCACCGGTTTGATCAAGAGTTTATTAACCTTTTTACATTAAAAGGTTTGAATTTTAATTCCTGAAAAACAGAATTATGCAAATTTATGGAAAGCGGCTTATCTTATTTGCAGCATGACGTAAGGAATACCATCAATGGTAGATTCGATAGGACGGTTCAGTTAATGCAGCCAGACGTGAATTTTATAGAACAGACTAAAAAAGAAATGAATGCGTAAGATTAATCGAACTATTGTGAGTTTTGTTTGTTTAATACGACTCGATGTTCTTTTGTGTACGTAAGGCAACTGAAAATATTTTCCGGCAACAAAAGCAAACTAAGTAGATTTGAAAGACATAATTTTAAAACCGTCGACAAGTGACAGAACATTATATATCATAGTTTTTTACCCAAAACATGATAAATAAAAAACAAAATATCATATTCGAATAAATTGAATTTTCTGATTGATATGCTATAATTTATGATAAATCGTGCACTCCAAATAAAAGGTTGGTTTCTAGTTGAAATCTGCCGGACAAAAGTAACGTGTCCAAGTATGTTAGTTACATAATCAATGGACAATGGATCAAATTTTTTACAAGAAAAATAAATTATTTTACCCACTTTTTATTTCGGAATGAGCACGCATACAAATATCATGAATGTTATTGTAACGCTCCGATCGTCTACGGTTAATGGGTCATTCACGCCCGCTTTCTCGGTCCGTGGGCCTCATCTCATTTAACGGTCGGTCGTTAAATTTTCTAAGGCTCGAAATTATTGTTTACTGATTATGCAATCACCATCCGATATTTTCTCGTGCTTTGGCCTCACTCGCATGCTATCGCGAATCACTTTTCGATAGGTCATCCATCTTTCCACTACTCCAACTCAAGCACATTCTGGAGTTCTTTTTAGATGTGTTTCGGAAAAGGTAAATCAACTTTGATGACATAGATAACCAAATCAATTTTTTTAAGCGTTTTTCCGTATCACAATTCGAGATGTTAAAGTTATCGTACAAGAAAAATAATAACGTGTCCTTTTTCTTTTAAATAAATAACATAGGATAATCGATTACATTTATACATCCACTGGGGTTTAGATATTTTATTCGTGATATTTGTCTGTTTTCTAGCTCCTGGGATCTTCTGATTTTTCTTCCAAGAAAATGCGAGTTCTGTAGAGTCGTATATACCGTTGTTCAAAAAAAGGTAGAGTCGTATATACACCAAAAACCATATCAAGAGATCTTTTACAGCTATTGAGACAAATAGGAGTGAACTCTATGATCAAGTGATACTTTTGTGAAAGGTTAATGCTGAAACTAGGTTTTGGCATAAGTAGAGCTCATAACTTATATGTCTACTATCTCCATGTTTTTTTTTTAATCTTTTGCACGGATGTATTAACCTCCCATATATTCATGAGACTGAACAAATATAACGTGTGACAAAAATACATATAATAACCTATCGGTTTGGTACTAATCCTATAAGCTAAAAACTCTCTCAGGCACTGTGGTCGAGACTGGTCTTTACCTGCTAGTCCTTCAGCACACGGTTTTCCCATACCGCTCCCTTTTTTCTTCTTTTGGAAACTTCGAAACTGTAAACCGTCCCTCCCATTTCAAATTTTTACCCCTTTGAGAAGTAACCGCTGTGTAAAAGGGAGTTAGCTTCTGCGCTTGTAGTTTCCGGCCCTTCTGGTCCGACGAGTGGGTCGACGGTACTCCTCACGGTCGGATCCAGTCTCCACCAACACAACCTTGCTTTCTCTTCCAGTCATCGACAGCAGCGCTGTGTAACCCCTGACTGACGACTATGGCGCAGCGCCGGTTCTCGTACTCTGAAAAAGGAAAATCTGTGGTTTTAAGCTCCTCTGAAAACACGCGTAAACGCATCCAAGCTCCGGAGTTCGACTTCTCTGAACTAGTAAAAGACAATGCCAAAACACTCATTGGAAGACTAGTGAACCCTAGAGAACAGATGATGGAAGAGATTATCATCAGCCTCCCTAAGAAGTGGGCTCTTAGAGGTAAGGTCCTCGGCTCTGACCTCGGGAAGGGTAGTTGTCAGTTCCGTTTTGACAGGGATGAAGACCTCCAGTGTGTCCTCCTCAACAGACCGTACCAGCACAACAACTGGATGGTTATTCTGGAGCGCTGGGAACCGGTGATTTCAAGTTCTTTTCCTTCCAAAATCCTGTTTTGGATTACCGTTAGAGGCCTCCCTCTACACTTCTGGCATAAGGAAATGGCCTACAGAATTGGAGATGCACTGGGGACAATGGAAGACTTCGAGATTACTAAGACATCTGCTAGGATCCGCGTCTTGATGGAATCTCAAGACCCCCTGATCTTGGAATCTATTGTCGACTTCAAATCTGGGGAAGAGGTCCCAATATCGTTGGAGTACGAGAGGCTAGCTAACTACTGCTCAACCTGCAAGCGGATCACCCATTCCTCACGCTTCTGTGACGCTGCTACTCGTACTACACTCGCCTCGGGATATGAAAGTGTGAGTCGACGTAACTCCTCACGGAAGGCTCTAACCCAACATACTTCAACGCTACCTCCTGCAGTACCTTATAATAAAAGAAACGAGAAGTTTCAGAACCGTGTGGACAGACATGGAAGACCGTTTGGTGATAGAATTACTTCTGAGGGGTCGAGAGTCTTACCCCTCAAGAATAAGATCTCCCCTGCAAACCCTCTTTCACACACCAATCAAATGCAATGGAGACCCCGTGATCGAACTGCTTCCCCAAGGCCCCTTCCTCCTCCACCACCTCGTAGATCTCCAGTGACACCAATTCTGCCCCTCAAAAGAAACCTGCACGAGAGTTCCTTCGCTAAGCAAACGCCAATCCCCTCCCCAGAGGCTGTTATGGAGGAATTAAGAGAAGTCACTTTGCAGTACATCCAGTGTGCTGATCCCATCGAGAGTGCTGCTAGGAGACGTAGAGTTATCCCAAACGAAGAGGATAACCTGATGGCTAACACAGCTAAGGGGATCATTGCAGCAGCCACACACACCTCCTCCCAGCCTCAGCTGAATCTCCAACCCCCAAGTGTAATCACTCTTCCTGACCCCGCCTCAGAGAGATTGATGGGTCCAGCCTCTTCCAAGTCCAACCTTCCTCCGAAACAGATGGTGACTAAGCGCAGAGGAAGACCTCCGGGGCCAAAAAAGCTCTCTGCTAATGCTAACTGTATGGGAGGGAGTGCTAAAAAACGTATCTTCTCCCAGGTGCAAGCCTCACCAGCTAGACAGAATGCTACGCCGTCAAGAACCCCAGGGAATAGAAGTGTGGGTGGCTCGATTCCAAGATCTCGTGCAAATTCTACAGCTACTTTGGACCCCCAATCTTCATCGGTTAATCCGGGTTTTCGTATCCCCGGAAGTCCTCTTCCTTAGCTGTTTTGAGCTGGAACTGTTGTGGAATTGGGACCCCCAGAACAGTCCAGCGTCTTTTGGAGCTCTCACAAGGTTGCTCACCAGACATTTGTTTCCTCATGGAAACCAAAAATCAGGACAGCTTTGTGTTAAAGGAGCTCGAGAAACTGAATTATGATTCCCACTTCCTGGTGTCTCCCCATGGGCAAGGGGGAGGAGGTCTGGCTCTCGTCTGGAAAGAACACGTTGAAGTTACAATACTGTCAGCCAACCACAATTTTATTGACACAAAAATCAGCTTTAAAAGAGAGGTTTTCTTTTGTACCTTTACCTATGGAGCTCCAGAGGTTAGCCATCGTCAAGCTGTGTGGGAGGCCCTTTCTTCCCTGGCTCTGTCTCGTTCTGGGGCATGGCTATTGACAGGCGACTTTAATGAGATAGTCAATAACACAGAGAAATCGGGAGGAACCGAAAGAGCAGAGAGCTCCTTCAGTGCTTTCAGGAGCTTTCTCTCACAGTGTGATCTCTTTGACATGCAACACACGGGTAACTTCCTCTCCTGGAGAGGAGTTCGAGGCTCTCAGGAGACTGGAACCTTCGTGGTCCACTGCAGATTAGACAGGACTCTGGTTAATAGCGAGTGGTCTAATCAATACCCAACTGCTAAGTGTCATTACCTACTGTTTGAAGGCTCTGATCACAGACCATTGCTCTCCATCTTCGACCCTACGAGGCTGAGATCACACCGTTTGTTCCGTTACGATAGACGTCTCCGCCACAACTCCGATGTTAAAACACTAGTTGATAAAATCTGGAAGGAAAACGAGGAACTAGATGTTTCAACCAGAATCTCAAAGTGTCGTAAAGCCATAGCAAAATGGAGTAGAGACCAGTACCTTAATAGTAAAAAAGAGATTGATTCCCTCAAGCTTAAGCTGGACTCTGAACTTTCAAAAGCCATTGCTGATGATCCAGCTATCTCATCTATCAATGTAGCCCTCCTTAAAGCGTATAGAGCTGAAGAAGAATATTGGCAGCAACGGAGTAGACAGTTGTGGCTCACTTTGGGGGATCGAAACACTGGCTATTTCCATGCTTCAGCTCGCAGCAGACGTGCTCGCAACCGTCTATCTGGTATCGAAAACACAGAAGGGTCAATGGTGTTTGAGGAAGAACAGGTTGCAGCAGTAATTGCTAAATATTTCACTGATATCTTTACTACTTCGGCAACCGACTGCTCTGACACAGTCAAAGCTGCATTATGTGCAAGGATTACTACAGAACAGAACGAGATGCTTACTGAGATTCCAACAGCTTCAGAGATCAAAACAGCACTCTTCTCCATTCACCCTGATAAAGCCCCCGGCCCGGATGGGTTTTCAGCCAGTTTTTTCCAATCAAACTGGGAGATCACAGGACCTGCAATAATCCGTGAAATCCAGTCATTCTTCGTTTCAGGGTCCTTAGCTAACACTGTCAACGCTACACATATAAGGCTGATCCCTAAGATCTCTAATCCTACTCGAGTTTCAGACTATCGTCCCATAGCTCTCTGCAACGTGTACTACAAGGTCATCTCTAAACTCCTATCCATCAGACTCAAACCTATGCTACACTACACGATCTCAGAAAATCAATCAGCCTTTATACCTGGACGCTCTATCTCTGACAATGTGCTTATTACACACGAGATCCTACACCACCTGAAAACCACAAAGGCAAAAAAGAGAGGTTCAATGGCTATTAAATCTGATATGAGCAAGGCCTACGATAGACTAGAGTGGAGCTTCATCAGTTGTGTTCTAAAGACTCTGGGATTCAGTTACAGCTTTGTTACCTTAATCATGGAGTGCGTCACATCTGTCTCGTACTCCTTCTTAATTAATGATGCCGTCCTGAGTGAAGTGAAACCCCAAAGAGGAATAAGGCAAGGGGATCCTCTGTCACCCTATCTGTTTATCCTATGCAGTGAAGTATTATCAGGTCTGTGTTCCAAAGCACAGCAAGAAGGAAGGCTACCAGGAGTCAAAATAGCAAAAAACAGTCCTAGTTTAAACCACTTACTGTTTGCTGATGACACGATGTTTTTCATTTCCACTGATACCCGTAGCTGCCTGGCTTTGAAAGGAATCCTATCTCTCTACGAAGCAGCCTCAGGACAGAGAATCAACACGGATAAATCCTCAATCTCGTTTGCTGCTAAGACCTCTTCTGCAAAAAGAGCTGAAGTTAAGAGCATCCTTGGGATTTCTAAAGAGGGAGGAGTTGGTAAATACCTTGGACTCCCTGAATTGTTTGGACGAAAGAAGAAGGATCTCTTCTTTTCTATTGTAGAGAGGATAAAACTCAAAGCAGTGAGCTGGTCGACAAGGTTCCTCTCATCAGCTGGCAAATTGACGATGCTCAAAGCGGTGCTATCAGCAATCCCCTCCTTTGCAATGACGTGCTTTCTGCTTCCTATAGGACTCTGCAATATGATACAATCAGCACTTACTCGTTTTTGGTGGGATTCAAACACGGGGAAAAAGAAAATGTGTTGGGTTGCGTGGGACAAAATGGCTTTACCTAAAGGCTTGGGGGGCTTCAAAGATGTGAGAACCTTCAATACTGCACTTCTAGCCAAAATCCCTTGGCGCATTCTCAATAACCCAGACTGCTTGCTATCACGGATCCTCCTTGGGAAATATTGCCACAAGTCCTCCCTCCTCAAAGTCAAGCCAACCAAAGGAGCTTCACATGGCTGGACTGGTGTCCTTGCAGGACGCGATCTTCTTACCGCCCAGTTGGGAAGAGCTATAGGGGATGGGAAAGAGGTAAAAGTATGGTCAGACTCTTGGATATCAACCTCACACCACTGCATTCCCTTTGGTCCTTTGAAGGAAGGAGACAATGATCTTTATGTCTCTGATCTCCTTGTCAGAGGTACCTGTGATTGGAACAAAGATAGGGTTCGCTCGTTATTTCCAGATTTCGCAGAGGAGATCTTTGCTTTAAAACCAAGTAAGACAGGAGCTAGGGACTCATACATTTGGTATGCAGCAAAGTCTGGGCACTACTCCACAAAATCAGGCTATGCATCCGCTATGGCGGAGCGAGATGGAGATGGAAGCGAGACACCAGCAGCTCCCCCTTTCAACTGGTTTCGTTTCGTGTGGAACACTCCTACAGCCCCAAAACTTCATCTCCTTGCCTGGAAGGCGATTCAGGGTGCTCTCCCAACTGGCGATAACCTCCGAAAGAGAGGAATGCTGCAGAACTCGAACTGTACTCACTGTGGATTGTTGGAGACAACAGAACATCTGTTCCTCCACTGCTCTTTTGCAAAACAGGTCTGGAGTCTCGTTCCTCTGGCTGTGCCCTTTGATCCTTCCCAAGTCTCCTCCTTCGCCGACGCTCTCATGGAAGCAGCTACTTGGCGTGGGCTCCCACCGTGTGGAATAACTAGAGATATTTTCTCGTGGGTGTGCTGGAATATTTGGACTACCAGGAACCGATTACTCTTTGAAGAACGCCCAGCCTCTGCTTTGCTAACAATCACAAGAGCTCTCACCGATGCAAGAGAATGGACGCTAGCACAGGGCTCCTCTGCGACTCCCCTGAAGACTACTCAGATCCATCGAAGACCACCGACGCTACCTCCTGATACGGTGGTTTGCAATACGGATGCGGCATGGAAGAGGGAGACCTCGGCCGCCGGTCTTGCTTGGATCTTCGACTCTTCTTCTCTGTTATCGATCTCAAATGGATTCCAGTTCCATGATCGACTCTCATCGGTGCTCGTGGCTGAAGGTTTAGCGGTTAGGGAAGCACTCTCCCACGCCCTACACCTCGGTATTACAAACATCTGGGTACGCTCAGATTCTCTATCGCTCATTAGAGCTATAGATTCGATTATCAAGCCAAGAGATCTGTATGGAATTCTCTCGGACATCGAATCTCTTTCTGCTTCCTTCTCGTTCTGTTTCTTCTCCTTTGTATCAAGGAGTGAAAATGGGCCTGCTGATTTTTCAGCTAAAGCCTGTCTTCATTCTAAAACTTCTTCTTGGGCCTGAGGCTCTTTTATATTATAATTAAGTTGCTCAAAAAAAAAAAAAATACATATAATAACCTCTAGTCCTCAAATCGTTCATCTCTTAATCAATGTTCTTAGCTGACTAAGATATATTTCTTAGATTATTATTAAGAAAAGTAAAGAATTATCTCTTAAATAAAAAATATAAAAATTGTTTCTTAACCGAAAATGTATAAAAATGTCAAATCAAAAATTAAAAACTTCAAATAAGAGATTGGGTTACTCGATATCATGCTCTAAGGATTCCAAGGGATAACTTTGGGGATGAAATGTCTCTCTAAGCATAACCGGTTTGTTTGTTCATTCTTCCTCAGTCGTGACTGACTTTATGAATCTAGTGCATACAATTTGGTACCTGAAGAAGTAAGTGGTCGACAATATAGCAGAACTCGAAGAATTTGCAGAAGGTCGTTTATATATATAGGTATAATTATATATCAAGTAGCTGTATAATGAATTATATATATAATTAATTATATACAAGTTGCTGTAAACAAATTATATATCACTTTACTTTTATCATATTGTATAAAATATAATTAGTTACGCGATGGTTCGAAGTGCAAATGGTCTTAAAGATAAGTTATGAGCATCAACATCGATTATGCACTCAACAGTGGAAGGCTGGAGGCCGTGAACACGGTAAAATAGCGTTTAAAATGTCATGAACACAACGTTTTCTTTTTGAACAATGAACCCTACGTTTTCAAATAAACAGCCTTCTTGGCGATCTATTCTCTTTAAAAGCTCACTTTAAAAGCCTTTAAACGCTAAAAACACTCACCATTCGATGCTTAACTTAAGTTCTTTTGTTGGTGTAAATCATTTTTTAAAATAATTTCAACTATAAGACAACTTAAAGGCAACAAACGCCATAGAAGCACTTGCATATATTTTATAATACATTTCTACTAGACAGCTCAAAATGCAATACTAGAAACACTTGTCTCCATTTAGACTCAGTTTCTGGTCCATCCTACGTACACGATTCACATATTTAAGACATTGTTTATATTGTGTATATATAAGAGATGGTGGTATCTCCAATTCTCTCAAACCCGTATGGTTCTAAAACCCAAAGTTTGGAACAAAAGGTAGTGATTTCAGATGTAGAGAGATCTTATATTCCACTTCCAAATGGTAATTTTGTATACAAACAACACGCATCACCCTCATTTTTAGTCCTTTAATTTCTAAAACTTTTACTTTTTATTCCTGTAATGAAAAGGAATATCGAATTTGTTAATCGTTTTTGGGATTATCATTTGTTTGCTTCGCTGTCTAGACAAAGACCAGTGACATTCATATTCAACTTAATTAGCTTAGTTTTCTCCTATATTTTTAAAAGAAATGGATGTTTCAAGAAATGTCTAGGAAGTAAAGTTAGCGGGGACAAAAAAAAATGTCGCATATGTTAGTGCAGTGGCACACAGCTGTGTAGTCGATGTACCGTAACGTACTTTATAACTGATAAGCCGATATCTACGAAGTTTTCCTTTTCTCGAATTTTAACCCATATTTCCGTATCCATTACAACTGAACCCAAACTCAACTTTTTTTTCTGAACAGAACCCAAACTCAACTTTCACTATCTTAAAGGTGATCATCCCTCACTTTTTTTTGTTACTACTTTTCTGGACGACATATTAAAACGCAACTTGATGTTAAATATTTGATACATATGTTTAGTATTTTACTTAAGCATTTTTAACACCTAATATAATTTTTTTGTGTTTCTGTACTAAATCATATCTGTATAAATATATAAAAGGTTATGAAATTTTCCAGTTTAAATTTTATAATGAAAAAATTGTTTGAAATACCATAAGTATGACTACTCTTTTTCAAAAATACATTCAATCAAAAATAGACTAGCATTTGGGTTTAGAGGTGAGATTGAGTTTATAAATTCTTATAAACGATTACTAGTCATTTATAAATAACTTGTTAGTTTAGTCTTTTTTTTCATCACAAATTTAAAGTATTTATGAAAATAGTTATGTTTTGAAGATAAATTTGAAAATATATCAAGTTTGTAGAAAAATTAACTTTTATAATTGATATAGTTTTTATTTGCACCTCTTATAAAGTTATTTCTTCTCGCAACTTTATGCATTGTATGAAGAAAAGTTAGAAGCATGTTTATTCAAATATCTTTCTAATAAATTGTTATCCTTTTATTAGAATTGTACGTATTAGAATATATACAAGATATTTTGGAAGATGGTTTATTTAGTGTCCACATACAGAAATACACTTGAGCTAATTCTGAATATACGAAACCTACCTATTATATTAAACAGCAAACAAATATCTGTTGTTCAGAAAATAAAATTTTCGTCTTCAGACAAAAGAAGCGAAAGCATAATTAATTGTAAACTTTGTAAGACGGATGTAGGATCGGATCGGGTAATCACTTCGTGAAAATGTACGTATCTAATTTTTCTTTTGGTAGGTCGAAGAATTGCTAAATAGAAGCGCTGTTAATGTGTGGGTCGTACTTAATTAACACACCTTTTTCAGGTTCAATGATTAGGAACGCGCTGTAAAATGAAATGAATGTTTAGGTGCAAGTTCAATTTCGTATAACTTATGGGGTCAACTTGAACGTAACATATATCCATCGTTAAGTGTTCACCTCTGGGATCACTAAGGGCCAACTAAGAGAAATACTTGGGTTCACCCCATAGGGTGAACCTCTAAATTCACCAACCAATAGGATTTAGGCATTTAAATTCAGTATCTTTTAAATAAGGAAACCAAATAACTATAATTTTTGAAAATAAGATTCACTACAAGAAAACAATTATTTAACAAGGGCAAATTTCCTCGTGAGTTCCTCGTAAAAGGGCTGTTACGAGGAATCAACGAGGAAACCGGTTTCGTCGTAATTAATTTGTCGTTAAATATATTTCGTCGCCAGTTCCTCGTTAAATAGCAAGGCATTTATTTCCTCGTAAAGACGAAGTAAACATTTCCTCGTAAACACCACGTGACATATCCACGTATAGACATCGCTGACTTTCCTCGTAAAGGCCACGTAGAACGTTTATCGTAAATACCACGAAAATACGAAGGAAAGTATTCCTCGTTAAATCGACGTAATTACCAAGACTACATTTCGTCGTTAAAACCACGAAAATCTTTCCTCGTAGATTCCACGATATGATTTCCTCGTTAATACCACGTTAACTTTCCACGTAAAAGGCTCGAAAGTTAGCTTCGAATTTACGTGGTTTTTTATTTTTCTTAATTATAAAATTATTCAAATAATAATTACCAAAAATAATTTTATTTTAAAATTATAAATTAAAAATTTAAAAAATCTAAAATTATTTATTTTATTAATATTTATAAATAAAAAAGTTATAAGTTTTGCATTCATAATAAAAAAAAAAAACAATAGAAAAAAAAACTAAGAAGGCTCGTGCATCGCCTGATAGAATTCATCGCTCCTCCTCGAGACATCTGCCTCGTTATGAGGGATGGGGTTGGGTGGCTCGCCTGGAATAGGGTTTCGTTCTCGCATGGTCCTCAACATTTGTTCCCATTCCGGATTTGTGGAGGCTATGACGTCCAAAAAGCCCTCCACTCCACCCATACGAGCTGTGAACGAAGTTTTCGTCGAGGTCAACTCCGTTCTTGTCGAGGCCAGCTCATTTCTTGTCGTGGCCAGCTCCGTCTTTGTCGAGTCCAACTCGGTACGTAGCTGAGAGACTTCGTCCTCCCGTCTCTGACCATAAGACGATGTCGCTCTCGGAACATCGTTGACAGAACCAATCCCCATCGTACGCCCTTTTTTCTTCGGGGCAACCTTAAAAAAACAAAAATATATATATATATATATAAATTTTTAATTTAAAGTAATATTTTAAATTTTAATTTTAAAAAGATTACCTCCTCGTAAATCTGATCGACTTCAGAAACGGATAAACTGACAGGCAATCCGTCGGGCGACTCCTGGGTGAGCTGGGTCTCACGCTCCGCAACCCGAGCTGCCACCTCGTTGTAGATTTGCTCGGACTTTTCATCTAGCCACTGGCCCGCCTTATTCCTGTGGGTGCGGTCGTAAAGTTCGAGAAGAGTGGGCATGCGTCCCAACTCTTTGGCCTATAAAAATTGAATAAAATTAATTAATTTTTAATCATAAAAATAATAAATTAAAAAATTTAATAACATACCATTTCCAAACGGATAGCAGCGTGAGGTTTTTGGCCCGTAGAATGTAGCATTGCCCTACGGCCGTTCTCATCAACTGAGTTACGGGAGTTAGAGCAAGACTGGGCGACTCTGATGGAGTTCGGATCCTTCCAATAGGCGATGAGGCCATCCCAGACATCCGTGGTGAGCTCAGCGGGTTTGCCGTGCTCATAACCCTTCACGATCCAGTCACCCTTCCAGTTGGAGACCGTGTCCAGCAACCGTGGTTTCAGCTTCTCGTAAAACGCTTGCCGCACCTTCTCCGTGACCCCCAAAGACCAATTATATTTTTGCTGCCAAAAAAAATTAAATTAGTAAATAATTTATAATTTATGAGAATTTAAAATTTTAAAAATTTAAAAATCAGAAAATAACTTACAGCGTACATTTTGAACCACGTCCTTCTGACGTGGATCGGAGTTAGTTTCCAGTTAGGATGTGGCAACACGAAGTAACCTTTCATCGTGTCGGTTACGTCCGTTGCAAGTCGTCCGTCAACCCCAAACCTGAAAAGAACATTAAAAATTATTAAAGATTTTAACTTAAAATTATTTATACAAGTCTTGTAGAAATATAAAATAATATAATTTACCACATAGTTCCCTCTGGTCGGTCGGGGTCTATGATCGGTAAGCCTTCTCTGCCTGGCATTGCGAGAATGTCCTCGACAGTGTACTGAGAGTAAGGGGCACTCGGCGGGACCTGCAAATCCGCATGAACTGGATTTGCGGGCATCTGAGGAGGGGGCGCATGAGGAGCTGCCATCTGCGGAGGAGGAGCCATGTGAGGAGGAGGCATGTGAGGAGGAGCCATGGGAGGAGGCGAGACTCTGTGTGAATACTGAGTCTCGGGGACAGTCTCCGGCTGACTGCTAGAAGAACCGGGACCTGAAACAGATGGCGGGTCTAACCGGCTACCCGGCGGACCGAACATCTGTGCGTAATGAAGAGTGCGCTTATTACCGCGAATACTCTGAAAAAAAAAAACAAAATTAAAATCAACATTAAAATCTATTACTAATTTTATAAATAAATAATCTATTAACCTATCTAAAAACTCTAAACTAACCACATAATCTAAATTCCCTAAACTAACCACCTAATCTAAATTCCCTAAACTAACCACCTAATCTAAACTACACTAAGAGAGGAAAGAGAGAGGCTTACCATTTGGAGAGGTAGAGGAGAGGAAATGGAGAGAAATGAGGAGACCTCGCGGTCTCACGTATATATAAGTTTGGCTTTCCTCGCTATTTCCTCGTTAATTAACGAGGAAACCCCGAGGCCCGTGTTTCTGTTCCTCGCCATTTCCTCGTTAAATAACGAGGAAAGCCCAAGGCCCGTGTTTTGGTGAGGAGGAAATAGCGAGGCCCGTGTTTTTTTTAACGAGGAAATACCGAGGCTAAATCCTAAACTTCTGAAATCACAAACCCCAAACCTATAATCTCATCTTTCATATCTTCTACTTCATATATTATCAAACCATCATCTTTCCTCAATCTTCTCTATTTCTAAATTTATTTTTTTGTTTTCAATATTTAGTTTTCCAAATAGAAAATACTTTAGAAACAACTTTTAAAATGTTTATATAAAATTTTGAAAATTTAATTTTTATTTTTTTATTGAATTAAAATATAAACCTTATTTTCAAATCTATAAAACTTAACTCTAAACATATTTTTGTAAGATTATCTAAAATTATAAATATGATAAGTTTCTATTGTAAAAAAGAGATATTAATATTGTATATTTTGGATAAGATAATTAAAATTTGGAAGGAATAAATGATGTATTTAGGTTAAAGGAAGATGTATTTTTATTTTTGGGTTAAAGGAAGATGTATTTAGAATATATGATGTATTTAGGGTTTAAGCTAGGGTTTCAGATTTTAGGGATTTGCACATTTCCTCGCCACTTCCTTGCTACATTACGTGGTATTAACGAGGAAAAGGTGAAATGGTTTAGGGTTTAGCGTATGTATTTAGGGATTAGAAGATTTCCTCGTTAATACCACGTCACTTGGCGAGGAAGTGGCGAGGAAATGTGTTGATTTAGGGATTTGAATATATCCTTGTTAATTCCACGTAATATAGCGAGGAAGTGGCGAGGAAACGTGGTGACGTGGAAATAACGAGTATACGCTTTAAATACATATATGGCTGTTTTTCTTTATCGAATACCACATTTCCTCGCCACTTCCTCGCCAAGTGACGTGGCTATAACGAGGAATAATTATAAAAACAAATATTTCCTCGTTATTTCCACGTCACTTGGCGAGGAAATGGCGAGGAAAACTGTTTACGTGGAAACAGCGAGTACACCTTTTTCTATATATATGGGTGTTTCCCTTCCTCATATCCCACACAATCACCCAAATCACACAATCACACAATCACCTTAGAATTTTGGGTTTGAAAATAGAAAGATTTGAAAAAAAAAAGTGAAGAAGATATTGGGGTTACATATAGTAAAGCCTTGCGGTTTCGATTTGCGTAGGTTTTACCATATGTGACTCCAGTATCTTTCTTCTCTTCTTTTTTTTAAGTAAAAAGTATAAGTTAAAATTTTTAAGGTTAATAATTTGAAATAATAAAAATTATTTAAACAGTTTTATTGCTTAATTCGAGAAACAAATACATCACTCAGATACATTGTCATTCTCATCATCACTAGAAACATCATCATTTTCATTAAACTCGTCCTCAACAACTTCGTCTGTGGCATCATCCATAACATCTTCATACTCTTCATTATGCGGATCTATGAGAAGGATATCATCAATTTGTTGTTCAGCTTGCTCGACGATATTTATCTGTTCTTCTTGCAATGGTGGTTCTTCCCCACCAATAATTCGTCCTCGAGGTGTAACTTTTATCACGGCTAACCAATTTATTCCTGATTCTCTCATTCGGGGGTATGGAAGAAAGCTAACTTGGTCTGCTTGTGAAGCTAAGATGAAAGGCTCAAATTTGTCGTACCTGCAAAATTTGAAAAACGTTAATATTAATATATACATGTCATTTACGGCAACAAAATATTTATTTATGTACCTTCGTCCACCATTGACATCAACTACACCAAATTTGTTAAACCGGACACCTCTGTCCACGACAGGATCAAACCATTCACATTTGAAAAGAACGCATTTCAGCTTCAATATTCCTGGGAATTCCACTTCAATAATATCCGTCAAGATACCGTAAAAATCTGTTTCGCCTTTCACACATATTCCATAGTTACTGGTCGCCCGCTGCCTACCATAATCATATGTGTGAAAAGTATAGCCTCGTGTGAAATACATCTGTGACGTGGTGACCTTTACTCGTGGAGCTTGAATTACTTCATGTAACCACTTAGGATAATCGGGATCGTCTTCATAATCAACCTGCAAAATTAAGAGTGTGTTATAGTAAAATGAATGGAAAAATCTGCATATTTAAAAGTTTTAGTAATACCTGACTCCTCAACCACTTAATAAAGTGTTGATCTTTTCTTTTGTCTACATCACTTGTAGATATACCTGGGAATGTTTCTTCGACTTGAGAAACAAACATGCTATAAAATCAAAAATTTTATGGACATTAATATACTTATATGTATTTAAAATTAAACTTATATATGTATTTAGAATTGACAATATATGTTACCTTTCAAAATAACGCATCAACGGATCATCGCAATTGAGTAGAATATAGATGTGTGCACTATGAGCGTCTTCTTCACTCGACCACCAAACCACTTTTAATTTTCCACCGAGTCGACCTATCTGGCTAAAGATGTCAGGAACACCGGCAACTGCATATGTTGGTGCGACACCACCATCATCGTATCTTCTTGGAGCTCTTTTTCTAGTACGTACTTTTGACGCAAAGTAATACAATGTGAAGTGAGAAGTTTCTTCTGTCAAACTTCCCGCAATTATAGAACCTTCAACTTTCGCAAGATTTTTTGCTTTTCCCTTCAAATATTTCATTGCTCGTTCATACTGATACATCCATCCGTAATGTACAGGTCCACGAAGTAATGCCTCATATGGGAGGTGGACAGCTAGGTGTTCCATGACGTCAAAAAATCCAGGTGGAAATATCTTCTCCAAGTTGCACAATAAGATGGGAATGTTCTCCTGTAGCTGTTCGACGACTTCTTCTTTAAGAGTGCGTGTGCTCAGATCCCTGAAAAATGCTCCAATGCCTTGTATATATTCCAAATACAATGAAACACATGGACATTATTAGTCATATATAATAGCAAACTACACCATTTCAAAATAACTCTATTTAAAAAAAAAAAATTATATATACCTGCAAGTGCTTCATGTACGTTAGTTGGCAGTAGCTCCGCAAATGCAAATGGAAGTAGTCGTTGCATAAAGACATGACAATCATGACTCTTCATCCCGGAGAACTTTTGACCTTTTTCAACACATCTTGAGAGATTTGAAACATACCCATCAGGAAACTTCACTTCTGATGCAACCCAGTCGAACAACACCGACTTTTTTTCTGAAGACAATCGAAATATGGGAACCGGAACTTGTCCATTGCTTTTTATATGTAACTCACTTCTTGCGCAAATGTCTGGCAAGTCCAACCTCGATTTTATGTTGTCTTTTGTCTTCCCTGGGACATTCAATATTGTATTCATGATGTTCTCAAAGAAATTCTTCTCTATATGCATCACATCAAGGTTGTGGCGCAGAAGAAGATCCTTCCAATAAGGCAACTCCCAAAATATACTCTTCTTGTGCCAGTTGTGATGAACACCATAAGAATCAGGCATATTACCGGGGACATGCCAATTGCCACCACGCGGAGCTGTTTTCAATGCTCCATAGTAATCGAGTTGCGCTTCAATTTGTTCTCCAGTTAGATATGGAGGAGGTGTGTCTCTGACAACCCTTTTGTGCTTAAACAATTTCTTGTTTCTTCGGTACGGGTGGTTTTGTGGAAGAAATCGACGGTGACAATCAAACCAACTTGTCTTCCTACCATTTTTTAGTTGAAATGCATCTGTCGAACCATTACAATATGGACAAGCTAATCTACCATGTGTTGTCCATCCAGACAACATCCCATAGGCAGGAAAGTCACTTATGGTCCACAAAAGCATCGCTCGCATCGTAAAATTTGTCTTCGTTGAGCAGTCATACGTCCTCACTCCCGTAAACCACAAATCTTTCAACTCTTTTATAAGTGGTTGCAAGAAAACATCCAGAGACCTTTTTGGATGGTTTGGACCAGGTATTAATATGGTCAAGAATATCAACTCCCGTAAATTGCACATTTCTGGTGGCAGGTTGTATGGCGTAAGAAAGACTGGCCACAATGAATATTGTCTCCCTGACATTCCAAATGGACTAAAACCATCTGTGCATAAACCGAGATACACATTCCGGCTATTGCTAGCGAATTCCGGATATACTTTGTTAAAATGTTTCCAGGCTCTTGCATCTGATGGATGACTCATCTCACCATCCGTCTGAGTATGCTCGGCATGCCATCTCATTTTTCCAGCAGTCTCCTCTGATTGATACAATCTCTTCAATCTATCTGTGATTGGTAGGTACCACATCCTTTTGTACGGTATCCTATTACGTCCCCGTCCTTGCGGCTTGAATCTTGGCTTCTTGCAGAATCGACATTCCTCTAACTTCTCATCAACTCCCCAATAGATCATGCAGTTGTCGATGCAAATGTCTATCATCTCCGAAGGCAACCCAAGACTATAGACCAGCTTCTGAATCTCATAGTAAGAATCAGCAGACTCATTGCCTTCCGGCAAATACTCTTTAAACAACTCTACCCATTCATTCATGCAACTTTCAGGTAGATTGTGATCCGTTTTAATATTCATCATTCTAGCAGCCAACGATAATTTAGATAGACCTTCTTTACAACCACTGTAAAGTGGTTGATTTGCCGCATTTAACATATCATAAAACTTTTTGGCATCTATGTTAGGTTCCTCATCTTCATCATGAGCTACGAATGCATCAGCTACCATATCATGAACCCTATCACAATCTACCATCTGCTCTTCCTGATGGTTATGTTCGTTAACCAAATGATGATCTACCGGTTCTACCTGAAAGTTGCTATTACTACTACTAGCAGCTTCATTCTGATCATAATTATAACCTTCTCCATGATGAAACCAGATATAGTAATTTGGCGTGAAACCTCTATTTATTAAATGCTTCCAAACATTTTCACGATTTCCTAATTTCGAATTGTTGCATTTTTTACAAGGGCAGAATATCTTACCGCTTTCTTGGGCGAGCGATGTAGAATCTGCTTGATGCATAAAAGTCTCCATCCCCGTAAGGAATTCTTTCGTCACTCTCCCGTTACCATCTCTATGCATATACATCCACCTTCGGAACTCATAAATATTTCCGCACCTAGACATAATTTTTTTTTACTCTTTTTTTCTTGTTGGTGTGTATAAAATGAGGTTCAAACGTTCATATTTATAGATTTTTCGAATGTGGTAGGTGAGATTTAGCGAGGAATTAGCTACGCAAAGATAATTAGGTGAAACAAAAAAAAACGTGTTTCAAAAGGTTCGTGGTTAATTCCTCGTCCAAGATAATCCACGTAAAAACGAAGGAACCTTTACGTCGACTTAACGAGGAAAAAACTTTTCCTCGTAATTAAGACGTAATCGTCGTAAAAGCGACGTCAATTTACGTTATTATTACGTGGAAACTCTTTCCACGTCACTTCACGAGGAAATAACGTGGATTCAATATTTCCTCGTTAATTCCTCGTAAAGACGAAGGTAATTAACGAGGAAATATTTTCCTCGTTAATTTTCCTCGTTAAATCCCAGTTTTCTTGTAGTGATTATGTTTTAAAATAAATAAAAACAGTATTTAATTATGAAAATTAAATATTTTTTTTTAATATTGGTAAACCGTCAACAAATATCAAACCCTAAACCCTAAATTTTAAATACTAAACCCTAAATCTTTGGGTAAAACCTGAATCTTTGGAAAAATCTTAAACTCTAAACCGTTAATTCTAAATCCGAAAAATTACTAAATCTTTAATCCTAAACTCTAAATCCTTCATACTAAACCATAATATTAAAATTTAAACCCTAAACCCTAAATTCTAAACAATAAACCTAAACCCCATGACGAATCCTAAATTCTAAAACATTAATCATAAATCATAAACCATTTTAGAATTTAGGGTTTAATATTAAGGTTCACGATTAAGGGTTTAGGGTTTAGAATTTAGGGTTTAGTTTATGGTTTATGATTAAGGGTTTAGTTTTTAGTATTTTTCCAAGGATTCATGATTTATCCAGGGGTTTAGGGTTTAGTATTTAGAATTTAGAGTTTAGGGTTTAATATTTGTTGACGGTTTATCAATATTAAAAAGAATATTTTTTTGGTAATTAAATACTATTTTTATTTATTTTAAAACATAATCTTATTTCAGAAAATTATAGTTATTTGGTTTCCTTATTTAAAAGATACTAAATTTAAATGCCTAAATCTTATTGGTTGGTGAACCTAGAGGTTCATCATAGGGGGTGAACACAAATATCTCTCGCCAACTAATATTGCTGATCACCTCGTTGCAGGGCCGGATCTGAGAATTTGGGGGCTTGAAACATTTCTTAAGAACTCAAAAAAAATTGGGGGCCGGTGTTAATGTTTGGGGGCTTAAACCTATGTAAAAAACTGCTAAAAATTTTGGGGGCTGAGGCTAATGTTTCATTCGGCTGTCCCCAGATCCGGCTCTGCCTCGTTGGTACAACTCCGTACACAGGCTTCTTTGTACACCATACATATACGAAGAAACGTATTCAGTATCCAGTATCATTTATCATGTATCTTTTTTTTCATTTACACTACAGATACATTATGTTATTATATATGTACGTACAGTGCATGCATACAAGATACACGATAATGTATGTGTAGTGTAATATTTGTTTTTTTGTTGCATATATATTATGAATATTATTTCTCTCCATGACCTGATAACCGCCACTACTTATAAAACAAACTACAACGAGGATAAATATCGCATGTTTCTTTTTTTATCAAGGGTGATAAACTATTAAACGTAAAAATCAAAAGTATTTACGTTTGTCCTAAGAGAGAGAGAGAGAAAACGATTCAACCAAAAGAAGAGAATGACAGATATCGATTAGTTTTTTTTTTTTTTAACCAGGTGTTGACCATCCTTCGGGCAATCCACCACCTAGGCCCGGCGCCATCCTTTGCATGTACCTTTTACAGCCCTGGGCACGCTTCCCCCTCCCCGTGAGTCGAACAACCGACCTCCCTCTCCTCCCAAAGAGATTGGTACCACTGGACTACGAGGTCCTGGATAAATATCGATTAGTTTTTAAAAGATATCGATTAGTTAGGTAAAGTAGATCAATGTAGCCATGCAATGCAATTGTGAACTGACTTCAATAAATGTAAGTATGTGAGTTTTTTCTTAGTTAAAAAAAAAGATTACATCACAAAATATTACTTAATGCTTCAATCAACTTCAGATGCACATGCAGAATAATAATTTGCACATTGCCTCAAAATAATGACTACTCCCTCTGTTTTATAATAAATAATTTTGGCATATTTTATGCAGATTAATAAATATACTAATGTATTCTTACTTAATGCATAATCATTTAAATAAAAATAATTTAAATAAATATCTACAGGTTAATTGAAAAGGTAATAAGGAAATTATGTATGAAAAGATGTAATAATGATATAGAATGTCACTTATTTTCAAACAAAAAAAATAAAAGATAAAATGAGGACACTTATAATGAAACATATAAAGTATTAATTACCGGCTTATTTCAACATATATTACACTATTAAGTACATACCTCAGTAAAAATACCCATGTTGGATTCAGTTCAGGTTATGTCAAATTTATTGAGTCACTAACACAAACAATAATAAAATATATATACAGTATCATTAAAGTTCATTAATCCAAATGAAAATTTAATCTAAACGTGACAACTTACTCGAGATGAATTATACTAACAAATTCATCATTTCAAAGAAAGAAGCGAACTGGAAAATCCTATATCATAATAATCAAAGATCTAGCTAATCATAAATATAAGTAGATGATGGAGGATGACCCTCTTTCATAAATGCATGCTCTTTTTATTGAAAAAAGTTCCGGACTGAAATTCATAATTTCTTTGAAAGAGACAAGAGTAGGTTGTTAAATATTTTCTCTAATTGCTGAAATTTTATCTGACGCCTTCGCTCTTAAGGAAGAAAGTTTTACCAATAGATATATCAGCTCTGAGTTAAATGCATTTGTCTATAGTTTTTTTATATTGATCAAGCTACAATCGATTCTTGTTAATCATTGTATATTTTAGGGCTGTGCAAAAAAATCCAGCCAGAAAAACCGAACCAAACCCGATCCGAAAAAGTAATATCAAATCCGAATCAAATTGATTAAAAATCCGAACATATTCAAATTTTGGTATTTAAAAAACCAAAACCGAACCCGATCCGAACTGAAATATTTCGGATATCCGAATATATCCGATATAAATTAATATACATATATATATATATATATATATATATATATATATATATATATATATATATATATATATATATATATATATATATATATATATATTATTTTTAAGTGTATAATAAAAAATATCCAAATATATATATGACACTTTTAAGTTGTTCAAAATACTTGAAAATAGTCAAAAACAAATGATAAAAATAGTTTAACTATATTCACAACAATAAAATACTTAAAATATATATTGATTTTCTACCCAAATATTAAAATCAAACCAATTATATGTTAAGTTTAGATATTTGACAGTTGTTATTCAAATTTATATGTAATATATTATATTATGTATATATTTTTTGAAATTAAAACTATATAATGAATTATAAAATTTAAAAGATAATTTAAACGGGCTATCCGAACTCGAACCAAACCCGCAAAAATCCGAACCGAACCTGAACTGAAATTTAGAGATACCAATATGACTGAAATCTTTGACCCCGAAAATTTGAATCTCAAATAGATCCGAACCAAACCCGAATGGGTACCTGAACACTTATCCCTAATATATTTAGTTAAATTTGCAGTATAAATATAAGATAAAGTGTTTATCGTCTAGGTGTGTCACATTGACAGAAGACATGCATTAGAATATAAAACCACAACTATATGTGTGAAGACAAACGCGGTAGTCATTGTTTGTATAATTGGATGTCACTAGATATTGTACGTTCACCCCACTAAGAGAAACTATTTTTTCTTATTATTTCAAGAAATAATAGTTATTTCCAGAATTCCAGTATGAGCTATTGAGCTACAATATTATTAGATGTCAATTTGTGCCAACATAAAATTACGTATCGTTAAAGTTTGATACTGTTGTATGTCCATGATGATGTGCGTGCTTATCTCGTGATACTGCTGGTGAATTTTGGATACGAATCTATTCTCCTTTTGGTGCACCAAATTCCATTTTCATAGTTAAAAATAGTATCATCGTAAAAAGCAAATCAGAGAGTATTATTTAAGAAATCATATATTAATGTAGATTTATTCAAATCAAGGAAGACGGCAAACTTCTAGGATCGTTATTTTGTGACACTGGAACCATATCCAATGATGTGTTCTATTTTATACTTTAAAATAGAGTAAAACTCGATTTCACTATAATAATATACTATTTTAAAGTAAAACTAGATTCTGACCCGTCCTTAAAAGAGCGGGTATTTCTTCTGTTTTATTTATTTTAATTTTTTTTAATATTTTTGTTATTTTTTGTAGTCATATTTGTGTTTAATCTAATGGTTAGAGTTGTGATATAATTTGATACAGTTATAAAAGCGAATAAAATTAAAAGAATAGATGCAGTTATATTTTAAACTGGACACAACTTTCATCAATTGACCATGTTGCTCTTATAATAGTATTGATTATGTTATTAAAGTTGTATTATATCAAACAGAAAAATTAAAATATGAATTAGCTTATTTAAAATTTTGTACTTACGCTCTTATGTAACTTTATCTTAGATATCCATTTTACCAGGACGAAAAAAACTGAACTGAAACAACACAAAAATACAGGTTCATGTCTGGGATTGAGAAAATTACCTATTACGTTTTTTGGTATCCAAAGTATCCAAAATTTCTTTTTATATTATGTCTATTTGAATATTTCAGATATGTTTTCAGTATTTTATATATATATATATATATATATGTTTTTAAGTTTCAGATTCAGATTTTTGGTTACAGTTTTGGATTTCGGTAAAATTTCAAATATTGAAAATTATATTTCATGTATTCGAATAAAATTGGATATTATTGGCTTCTCAAGTAAAAATTTGAGTCGTATTTTGCATGTTTTAGATATTTAAATATTTTCAGATAATTGTTTGGATTTTCAGATTGTTTTTTTGGATTTTCGTGTTTTCAGGTAATTTGAGTTTTTATCCTAAATATCTGAAATGATCAGGATCCATTACATACCCAAATTACATGTATTTTACATGTACTTGAATTATAGACTTGAACTAACTCATATCCAAAAGAAACGATCTGAACCATAACTGATATTTTTTCTAAACACCTATTTGGGTCCAAATGTCGGGACCCTGAGAAATCAGATCTAAGAAGAATTAATCGGTATCCGACCCAAAAACCTGAATGTCTAAACCTACCATCATATTATATTTGTGTGTGTTTTATAAAAGTTGTATTTATTGAATTGGTGAGACTAAAGATTTACTTGAGAGATTTTTGGCTGATTTAGTAGTATAGATTTGTAGGTTTTTTATTTTTTTTTGAAAAAAAAAGTTTTACGGTTTTAATACTTTTATAAAAATTTGTTTAACACAATATATATATAATTTTTGTAAGAGATGGCTTACTTAAGTGATTTTATAACTATTTGGAATTATATAATGTAAGATGACATGGTATAAATTCTGTATGATATATGCTAACTCATTTTTATAATTAATGTGTAAATATTGTAGGTTCAGATTGAGCATAAAGTATATGGTATAAAACATTATTGCATAATAACCAAAATGTTAGATGATAAAATATTTTAGAGAAAATATGTATCAAATCAAATTATAAGTAATCTGATTCTTTATATTTAAAATTCTGTATGATTAGAATATTTAATAGCAGGATAAAAATGATAAATAACACATCGTCTAACAACCTTTTTAGTAAATATTCAATAGTATAGATTTTTATTCGTCCTTCAAAAGCTTGAGATTTTATGAAAAGATATCATTTAAGAAAATTTAAATAAAGTTATTATCTAAGAATTTAAATATAAAAGTTATTTGATATTTTTAACCATGATGGGTTGAGTAAATATAAAACTAAAATAAATATAATTATTTTGAAGTATTAGCAGTCAGAAACCTAGAGATTATAGAAAGATATTAATTCATTGGATGAACTGATGTATAATGGATAAGTAAAGCATTATGTGTTAATTCGTAACATTATATAATGTCGGTATAAATGTGGAGTGAATCTCATATGTGTTGGTAGAACTAAAACTGGGAAAAGCACCTTAATTTTCAGAAGAAAAAAACTAAAACTGAGCGACTCGGATAAATTTTTAATTTTATTATGCTTAAGTGTAACTGCATTTCATAACAAAAAAGGAATATTCACAACAAAATCCATCGTGTATAGATCTAGTGAGTAGAGGACGCACGTTTCATTTTATTATGAATATAGTCTTAGTTTATTAGAATAATATGTAAAACCACTAACTAAATTATTATTATGCCATTAATGAAGGTCCAACAATATTTTGTAAGTAGATTTTTTCAAAATGCTTTTCTTTTAATAGTATAGATATAGAACGGCAAACGAAAAGTAAAATATATAATTGAAAATATAGTGAGATTGAAATATTTTAATTTAAATTTCATTTTGTAGTAAAAAATAAAATGGAATTGAAGATAACTATCATTTTTCCCTTCTTTGATTGTAATTTCTCACCGTTTCCGTAATTAATATTTATTAATTAAAGATCTAATGCATTGGAATTTTTATAAAATCTGAAGGTATGACTAACTTTCCAAAACACATCCCTAAAAAGTCTGAATATGGTTTTACATTTAGATAAAAGTAATCAACATTAATATATACTTAAGCTACTGTTATAGAAGAAAAAAGTATGATTTTACCAAAAATTAAATATTATTTTTCAAATATTTAAAATTTGCAATTAAAATTGAGTCTTCTAATTCACTTATAAATTTCAAGAATTATTTATAAATATTTATAAACTTATCTACCCTTAAATATTAAATCCTAAATAAATGTTATAGTATTTGTGACTGAAATTATTTTTGAAAATTTATATCTAATTCATAGTATTTCAATTCATCGTGATTATCATAAACAGTAATTACCAATATATAAAACCATATTCGGACATTAACGTTACGCATTTCGGAAGTAGTATTGTATATAAGACTATGTTAAGACTTTTAACATATATTTTTATATGAATAATTTTAATATATAAATAAATGAGAAGTTAGTAATTTTTACAAGAATCACAGTATCGTTTTATCTAATAACACTTGTATTGTGCTTGGATGGATACAGATTTTACCTCAGTTGGAGACCAGTCCAGACATAAAACCAAAAATAGAGTTTATGCGCCAATTAATATATATTTTGATGAAATATTCTTGTAGTTTATATACTGGCTTCATGCACTGGTTTTAAAAATTCTATACTAGATATTTAAATTTTATTTTGTCACATAAATAATTTTAATTTACTGTTCACCAAACATGTTTACCCAAATACAGATAATTTTAATTTTTAATAAATAGACAAATGTTTTTCTTTTCTTTGGGCATAATTTATATTGGCCGGCACTGGTCGGAGTTTCTGTATTATAAGAATAGTTCAGAATTATACGTAGAGAAAAATAACTTTAGTCTGTTACAAAAATTAGAAAAGAAGAATTTTAATTGAGATTTTCGTCTTAGGAGGGGACCAAATTCCAACCCCACTTCTATGGATTTATTGTCTTCCTTTCCAAAAGTATTTGATGTTGGATTTCACGTTAATTCCGTTTTGGTCTACTGTTTTTAATAAAAATATGTATCAACTTATGCATCATCATTTTTTTCATTTACATTTTCTGATAAATTTTCATTTATAGGTGGAGGATGATGAAGTCATTATGACTTTCATAACAAATCTTGAACATTTGACCTATGAAAATCCAGTTGCAGCCTTGCAGTTTACTATTTGTTGAATGCAAATGACTTCCTAAAACAAAAGAAGGGTCATCATACACATTCTAAATTTGATCTTTTTAATTCATGTGTAAAAAATTTAAACGATACTTAATTACTTATAATGAAACAGAAGAATTAGTAAACAAGTCCTCAATCAAAAGAACAACAAACTTAAAAACTGGTAATTTTTCAGCCACGATGTTATTGGACTGCCAACCCTTGTATTCAGTGTGGTGCAATATGGTTAGATCGAAACTTAACACGAACTTTCAAATGTATTTTATATAATTATTTTTAATAGTTCTGTAGTTTTCTATTACAAAGTACTAAATGAAATTATTTTGATATGTTTTAAAATATATTATAATTTTTTTTAATTTAAATGTCGTTTAAGAAGTAGAAATATTTGCCAATCATATCTATATAAATAAATGTCATTTAAGAGGTAGAACGATTTGCCAATCATGTCTGTATAAAAAAATCGACTTACTATTCTCATAGAGTTTGTAAATCATTATAATTGTGTAATAACTAAAACAAAAAAAATGTTCATAGATGAAGTTTATACTGTTATAAATATGTACATAACTTTTACATGTTCTTATAATTTTTTCTATCAAATTTTCAAATCAGCTACTACTTCTAATAGATAGATACTCAAAACTTCTAATTTATTTAACCATGCAGTTACAATTTTCGTTTATCTATTTTCAAATTTGAAAAGTTGTACTGTAGAAGGGAATGTTGGGACCCATATCACAAGTTCTTAAAATTATAAATTAGAATTTTGGTGAAATAACCAAACTGATTAAAGAAAACAAATATCTTTCTTAACACATAAATTGTAAGTATAGATGGGAAGGTAAACTGAAATGAATTTTAACATTATTGTAAAACATTTTCTTGAAAGTAGAAGCTCTTAAATGTAAAAAAAAAAATATTTTAGAGGCTTGAGATGAAGGCTTTTTTGATCATACAGTAAATGATATATATAAATATATATATCAGCTATTCTTCCTCTGGTACAGTTCAAATATGGTTTTATATTGTGAAGCGTCTTTCGAGGAGATCACCAATTAATCTGTCCATACTCTGCAATATACATGACATATTATGCGCTCAACAGCGCCTTCGCCAACACTAATTAACAATTTAAACATCTAACGTCTACAATTAGCATACACATATATAAAACTATGCATAAATAGTTTATCTATAAGACTAGTTTTGTGGACATAATTTTCGTAATTAGCATGATTACACATAGATTATGAAATCTACCAATTTTGGGTTATCTAACACTTTCGATTATGAGATGATTGAAGAACAAGAAAGTAAAATGTGGAGCTCAAAAATGAAGAAGATGAAGAAAAGTTCGTTACATCAATTAACCTAATCAATTAATTATGTTACAATGCTTACATGTATAACTACTCCTATTTACAATAACTGGAGTCAATCTATACCAAAAGTAAACCCGATAAATAAACCACATTTTCTATTATTACCAACAATTGCAAGCCTCTCTAAAATTTTAACATTAAAAGAAAGACAATGCTAAGAATTTTGCCCGACTACTTCTCTCAGACGTTACATCATGCGATTTATATGTTTCAAAGCTAGATATAGATTCACTCTTGCAAGTAATATCATTCGATTGAATCTTATATGACCTTATGTGTGTAGTAACTGGATCATTGTTAGTATTAATTGTTGCAATTGATATTTGATGATAGCTTCTTTTGGAAGAATTGTGATGTGTAAATGTTCAAAAAATGTGTAACTCAATACTCGAATGCATATTGTGAAATCATGTGAATTCAGTAATATTAACTAGAAAAAAACTAAGATAACCTTTTATGATTACAGTGAGTTTTTTGGTTGGACATAATATTATATATATGAACTATGTGAAATAAATTGTCGAAAATAACTATATGGATTAAATTTGGAGGTCGGGCATAATGATTTGTGTGAGAGCATCTCTAAAATCACTGCAAAAATTTGAGGGTTGAAAATAACAATATGGATTAATTCATTTTTTTGTTTATTCACAACTATATTTTATAATGGAGTTGAAGATGCTATGTATTTAGAGCATGTTTAATGGTGGCTTTTAGAGTAGATTTATTATTTTTAAAGTTAAAATTAAAAAACAGTTTATTATATTCCGCAAAAAACTCCACCCAAAAAACCCATTAAACATGCTCTTATGACTTAAGTCTGTTAAAAACTCAGTGTAAAAATTAATACTCTCTTCATTTTTTATTATAAATCGTTTTAGAACAATGAATGGAGATTAAGAAAATCATTAATTTCTTATATTTTCGAAACAAAAACATCATTAACTGTTTACCTAACCATAATTCAACCCATACAAAAATAAAATATATTTTATCATTGGTTATATTACATTAACTGCTAATAAATTTAACATAGAAAATCGAAAACGTCTTATAATTTCGAACAAAAATACTTCTTTAAAACGACTGATATTAAGAAACAGAGGGAGTATAATACAATAACAAAAATACGACAAAGTGGATTATTCGCATAAATTGCGTGTTGATGTTTTATTGGGACGTTGGGAAAGTAAGTGACATTGACAACGTTCTAAAACCTATTTTATTTTATTTTGTCAACATGTTACCCCAATTTTTTTCCTACTCCATGATTCGATTCAGTTTTTTGTTCTGAATAACGATATTCAATTAATTTTAAGCAAGTTATAATAATGAAAATTAGGGACTAATTGCTTCCTTGTATATGGGTGCTTTTGCGGGTATGTGGTCCAAATGTACCTTTATACCGGCCTAGCAATCGTATCTAATGTTTGTGTTGGGTTTGGTAAATTAGAATATATTAATCACTTCAAATATATTATCATGATAGAATGAATACACACATTTTGAATATTTTCGACTAACCGACTTGATCAATTGAGACGTTTTAAATTTTGTATCTTGTGTTAAAGGTTAGATTTCTATAATCACACTCTTTCTAAAATTGTTTAAGAAACTTAAGATAGTTGAGACAGTGGTAGCTTTGCTGTCTACATTTGTTGATATATATATATATATATATATATATATATATATATTAATGTTTGATAATTAATAAACGATCTTTTAAGCAAACCCCAAATAGCATATTTTCGGGTTAGATACTTTTTAAATTAGATGAAGTTATTTTCAGTGTAAAAGTTATTATCTTTTTTATCTTTTACCACTATTTATATTATGAATATACAATTTATTATTGGTTATACTATCTTTAATATTTTTAAAGAGTTATTTTTTGCTTTGAAATATATTTAAATATATTTTAGTTTGTATGTAAAATCTTAAAAACAGAAAGATATAGAAAGTAAAGTTCAAAAAAATGTGTAGAAATAAATTAAATTTAAATCTGAATGGCTAAGACAACAGTTAAGTTAATAATTAATCTTTCCAGATACATTAGTTATCCCATCGCTCTCAATGATAAGTAAAAATTATTTCTGTTTCCCACTGAACTTAATAAACTTATGGTAAGAAAAATATCCCATAACTATTTTGTGGTCAACCATCGTCGTCTTTTTGTTTTAAGAGCATGAGCAATGGTGAACCCCCCTTTGGGGTTCACCAAGTTTTTTTAATATATTTTTGTGGGCCCGTGAACAGTTATGAACCCGGATATGTTATTTTCTGCATTGGTGAACCCGAAGAAGAGGTTTATAAGAATAAAAAAATAATATTTTTTTTAAAAAAAAAAAATTGTAAATATTCAGAAAACATAAACATATTATTGAAATATATTTTAAACTTATGAAAACATTTTATTCAATACATAAAAAAGTACATAACAGAAATTAGAAATTTTGAAAAATACAAAGCTTATTTAATTTTCTTCATGACCAAACATTTGCCAAATATTTGCCATTAAATCAGCTTTGAGACGCTGATGCTTATCTCCATCTCGAACTTCTCTCCGCATAGCTAACATATCCGGGGTGACATTAACACTTTCTCTGCTTGTTGCCTTGGAACTTCTGCTAGACTCTCCAGTCTCAAACTCCGATATATCAATTGGAGCGTATCCGTCTCGTTCATCCTCTACTATCATATTGTGCAATATGACAGAAGCCATCATTATTTTTCCTATCCTTCCCAAGTCCCATTGACGAGCTGGATTCTTAACAATTGCAAACCTCGATTGCAATACTCCGAAAGCCCGTTCGACATCTTTTCTGGCGGCTTCTTGTTTTTCAGCAAATTTCTTTGCTTCGGGACTTTGAGGAAGTGAGATGGATTGGATAAATGTTGCCCATGGGGGATAAATCCCGTCGGTAAGATAGTAGGCCATACGATAAGTGTGGTTGTTGACCTTGAACCTCACTTTAGGTGCTCGACCATGTATGATATCATCAAAAACTGGTGACCGATCAAGAACATTGATATCGTTGAGGGTACCTGGTAAGCCGAAATATGCGTGCCATATCCATAGATCTTGTGATGCAACGGCTTCTAAGACAATTGTCGGCTTCCCCGAAGCACGTGTGAACTGTCCTTTCCAAGCCGTAGGGCAGTTTTTCCACTCCCAGTGCATGCAGTCGATGCTGCCTATCATTCCCGGAAATCCCCGTACCTCTCCAACATCGAGTAATCGTTGGAGATCCTCGGCTGTAGGTCTTCGTAGATACTCATCTCCAAAGCATTGTATTATTGCGTCACTAAAATTTGCCAAACAAGAACGTAATGTACTGTCAGCCATTCGGAGATATTCGTCATGTGTATCTCCCGACTGACCATATGCGAGCATACGCATCGCTCCCGTACACTTCTGAAGTGGAGAAAAACCGTTCCTTCCGGTTGCATCTGGTCTTTGCTGAAAGAATGGAAAGTCAGTACTCAGACGCTCGACAATGCGAAGGAACAATGGTCTGTTCATTCGAAAACGCCTCCTAAATGTATCCGATGTATATGTAGGATTTCCTGTGAAATAATCGTTGACAAGCTGAATGTGCCCTTGTTCGCGATCTCGTTCGATATAACGTCTTTTCGACTTCTTGGGCTGAGCATTAATAACTGAGTCGATGAAATTATCAACAACTTCGTCCACCATTTCTTCTAAATATTCATCTACTTCATCACTTGATGAGGAAGACATTTTGTTATTTGCTTGTTTCTTCCTTGAAGTCAAAAAAACATATATTTGTGTTAGTTAAAATCTTTAAAATTTACATAATCCATATATTTACTTAAGTGAAGATTTTTATTTCTTTTAAATTATTCAAAATCCATATATTTACTTTTTTAAAATCCATATTTTAACTTAAGTATTATTATATAACTCTTCTATTTTCTTAAGTAAATCTTTATTTCAAAATGATATTATATTTTACTATAATCATTTTTAAAATTCTTGTATCATATATTTGCCTAAGTTATATTTTTTTCAGATTTCAGATTAATTTATAAATGATATTATATGTTTGAACAATATTATAATTTTTTTAAGAATTAATTTTATGTGTGAACCATATTATCCAAAAAAAAAATTTATCTTTTTGTTTAACAAAGTAGTTATATCTATTTGTCATAGATCAAACCTGAATCACTTGGTGTACACGAAAGAAGATGAAGAATAGATGATGATGTGATCAGTTGCTTAAGAGATGATGAGATCAGTTGATGAGATCAGTTGCTTAAGAGATGATGAGATCAGTTGCTTCACATTAAACGTGAGAATAAGAAGAAGAGATGATGAGATAGTTTCAAACATAAGAAAAAAAAGAGAAGCTGAAGTGAGACAATACTGAAGCAAAGCATAATATATATAGAGAGACAATGTTACATCCGTGACTGAAGCAAAGCGGGTACATACACCCGTGATTTCGAAACAGAACATATAATTGTAGAAACAGAGACAATTGTGACTGAAGTACATAAAGCTACAACACAAGTACATAAAGCTAAAAGAGAAACAGAGAAAGCGTGAAGAACCATCAAACACAAGTACTACCATCCACCTACTGCAACCCGTGAACTCCAACTTCCACAGCCACCTCCTGCAACCCGTGACCTGCAACAGAAAGAGAACCGAATCAACAATCTTAAAGAAAAGACAAAACAAGTCAGAGCATTTCAGATATCAGTAAACCCTATAGTCTACACATAATAAAGCTATAAAAAAAACAGACTGACCAACTCAGAGCATTTCACAAATCAGTTTATTCTTCAGTGACACTTCTTCATCAGAAAGCTTATCTGGATTTTGGGCTAAGAGACGACTAAGGATTTTGCGGTTAGCGATGGTAGTTTTCTTATCTAGTATGCTCTCAACCTGCGCAAGAGCCGCTTCATGCCCATTCTTCTTTCGTTTGGCAGTTTTAGAAGCCTTAATACCAGGAGGTCTAACCTCTTCAAACTCAGGCTCTTTTCCCGCAGGCTCCTTCCGTTTGTCCTTTTGAACAGAGGTTGATTTCCATTTTTGATCATACCTCAGATCCCTCCACGCATGATCGAGATTGAACTTTTGCCCGTAGTCGTTAAAGAAGATGTCATGGGCAGACTTCATGACATCGTTCTCAGTTTGACCACTAGCTTGTTCCTTCACTGCAGCTTCATAACTACCTACGAACTTACAGACCTGCTCGTTAATTCTTCCCCATCTCTGCTTACACTGACTCCACTCTCTAGGAGCGGAGCCACTCAGCTGCGGGCTACCGTTGACGTAATCAGCTATTCTAGTCCAAAACGATCCTAACTTTTGTTGGTTACTAACTATGGGATCCTTGCTAGTGTTAAGCCAGCCACTAATCAGCACAGTGTCTTCTAGTGTGCTCCACTTTCTCCTTTCAGCCGGTTTTGGAACACTAGAAGACCCAACGCCTATGGACCCTACGCCTATGGACCCTACTACGGCTATGGACTCTACGTCTGTGGCCTCTACATCTATGGGTTGAGTGGACTGGGCAGATAAGAGGTTCATAAACCCTTGCGGATTTAGAGAATACGTTTCCATTTGGGTTTCAAGTGGTGGTTTAACAAAGGTTTTAGTTTTCTGAAATTTATAGTTGAAACTATGTATTTATAGATAAGAGAGAGAGCAATTAAATTAAGTGTAACTACCAAAATTCGTTGCAGTTAATTACACAACAAGTTGTTCTCTAATGGCATTCACTACACATCAAATCCAATTTTTAAATTTCGTACAAAAAGTTCTCTAATGTCATTCACTACACATCAAATCCATTTTTAAAATATCGTACAAGAAGTAGACAGAGTGCATTCATAACAGCATTCATCAGAACAACCAACCAACCACTAATTAATGTTTTTCAGTTCGTAGTCTACCTAGTTTAGTTCAATTGAAGTTCAATTAACCTACTCGACCTAGTTGAGCAAGCTATCTAGTTCAGTTCACATCACTTAAATTAAGTTAAGGAAAAGTGTTTACCTTTTTTTTCATTCGTAGCAGACCTTCTCTAGAGTGGCGACCTGCGCACTCAGGGAATAAACCTCAGCAGTGAGGTTATCAACCGCATAACTGAGATGATTAAGCTGTGCCTGCATATAGAAGCAATCAGACAATGTTACTGACAAAGAAAAAAATAGAAATGAAGACCTAAAAAAATATATCACTAACCTCAACTCTCTCGATATGTTTATTGAGATTGGGCACACACTTGAGCACCTCCTCAGCCTTCTCCACCCGATTACGCAGCATATAGATCTCCTCCTGGACTCCTGCAACCCAAGGCTGACGGTAATGAAACCCATCAGCCTTGATGACAACAAAAACACATTAGATTATTCGTTTTCTCATATCTAAAAATGTTACACTCAATCAGTGTAGAGGATCTTACCTCGTAGTTGATGCACGTGATGAAGCGTTTCCCCGGAAATGTGTCGTGCTTCTCCTTCACGCAAACCTCGTCTATCATTCTTCCACCACAGGGACACCAGGTGGGAATCCCATATTCTGTATCAGCCACGTTTCCCAACATCTTGTAGTACTCCACTTGCCTCTTACTATTTCTTCTATCTTCTTCGGGATCCATCTAAAACATTCATTGAAAACATATTACACTTTAATCAGACGAAACAAACCATATATTGAACCCACAAGCACCACCAAACCCATTAATCGAACCATAAATCACGAACCATACATCAAACCCATAAATCGTACACCTAAATCCGGTTAATGAAACGAACCATATATCGAACCCACATGCATATAGTCAAATCGATTTCAGAAAACAAATAACTCGAAATACCCCAAAATCGATTTCAGAACCCAGAGGAACGAACCCTAAATATTTAACAAATTGAACCCTAAAAATCGAAAAATCGAACCCCGCTTGTGGTTTCGAACAATAAATCGAAGCAATATTATCGATTTAATACCGTAAATCCAGCCAAAACTCGAAACCCCCAAATTTTTTTCGAATCGCCCAAATCGATTTCGACACAAAAACCCCTTTTTTTCCCCTCAAGCAACACGATTCTCACCGGACCTCGTAGAGGAGACACTCCTTCGTCGATTTTGACAAAGAAATCGGAGATACGGACGGATCGGTGAAATCGGTGAGAGTCGCACGAGAAATCGCCAAGTTGAGAGAAACCCTAGCTATTTTCGAAAAGGAGAGAAAATGATTTCTCTCTGCTTTCCACGTCGAAAACTCGTGAAACCGGCTCCAATCCGCATGCGACACCTGGCGTGAACCGGGGTCATGCGGGTTCACAACTAAGAGGCGGGTCACCGCATAAAACCCAATTTTTCATTTATTTTTCCCTTCCGGGCCTAGGATCCAGAGCCCATGAACCCCTTGTGAACCCCCATTGCTGATGCTCTAAGGTCCACTGCTCAATAAACTAAGCAGAGCCTATTTGATTGGGATCCCCAATTTGATTAGTTAGTAATTTAATTAAGCGGGGTCAAGAAGAACTTTCCTAATGACTCTCGTTACGTCCTATCTTCAAATTGCATTGCATGGGCGTCGATTTGTTTTATATAAGAAATTATAGTATATTTTAGGATCAAAATAAATTAAAATACGCTGTCGTAAATAATTAACATTTCAATATAATTGAAATAATTAACACTTCCTATCTTATCTGCAGAGTAGATATCCATCAAATTCAGCTGGTTTTGGAAATTATAAATATTTTTTTTTATTTTCAAAATGTTTGAAGTTGAATAATACGGTACCTTTTAGAAGAAGTCTGATACAATAAAAAAATGTCTGATACAATATATTCTATTAAAATATGGTCACGTCCAAATGATAAATGTATATTTCAACAATGTTTTCATTTATTTAAGAGATTATTATATCAAATTAAATTAATATTTGTGCATAAATATGATTAAAAGATAATTTAAAAAACTAAACAAAAAATATACATATTTTTCAAAGAGTGGGTCATAATCGTATTTATTTAAGTGAGGATAAAGCGCATGATTCTTTTCAGTGTTTTGTATGGTTCACTATATAACATTATTTTAATCAAACATTAGTCAAATTAAATAATCAATCTTTTCGCCGACTGTATGGCTGAAAATACTAGCTGGAGCTAGACTCATGCAAGTTATACACTAATCCTTTTATATATTCGTTGCCTAAAGAAAGTGACATTTTGACTTTTTAAAAATCACCAAAAAGAACGTTTATTAAATATTATCCTAATACTGTAGTACTGCTGAATCGGATTTTGGGTTGGTTTTGGTAGAAGAAAAACAGTGACTAAAGTGAAAACTGATTATACTAAAACAAACTTCACGTCGTCAAAAATATCAGAGTAACGAAAATGAAATATCAGAGTAAAGCACCACTATCCTCAAAAATATCATAGAAAAGATAAATTAAGAGATTAGGTATGATTAAGCATTCAGGTAAATATCTGGTACAATCGTAAAACCGAACCAAGATAACCAATTCGGTTCAAATAAATCAAGAACCGGAAGAAACATGTGTGAGAACAAATAAAAACAGAGAAATAAATCAGACAGTCTTTATGGATCTCTGTAACATGTCTTGCCCAAATTAATCTAAAAACTATTATGCAAAAGTAGATTCGCAAGTTGGAGTTTGGTTTAAACAACAGCCATAGCTTTTTCTTAGAACGAACCCAAAAATAATATCAGAGAATTTTCATCATTACAACTTTTAAAAATAAATTGCAATTTTAATATAATTTTTGTGCCTTCACACGTCTTCTTCTCTGACCGCCACTTTTTTCTGGTCCTTCTTATTCGTTCTTGCTCGTGTGAAGACTTCTTTAACTCTCTATCACTATTATAAATACCAAAACTCTGACATTTCTTCTGTTCAAATTCTATTCGAAAGTCCCCCAAAGAGAGAGAGAAAAAGCTCAAAATCTTTGTCTGATCGGAGATGAAGGCAAGACGTGGGAGACGCCCTGAAGTACGATGCTTGCTCTTCTCTGTTTTTATTCTTTAATTCTTGATATTTATAAAGATACTGACTTTTGTTATGTTTTTGTTGGAAAACAGAAGTTTTGGCCTTCGATTGTGATGAACAAATGGCTAAACATAAAGCCGAAAGTCTACGACTTCAGCGAAGATGAAGTCGATACAGAAACTGAGAGCGAAGACGACGGTAAGTACTATATATTATTATTATTATTCTCAAATTGTTCCATCTTTTATTTATCTTTGATTCTATAGTTTTATCTTTATTAATCTGATTTTATGGGTCCCTTATTACAGTGTGCTCGGTCAAAGACGTAGCTGATTCTTGCTGCGTAACTGATGAAGACAGCCATGGAAGCCAAGCTGATCACTGCAACAAAATCTCAGGCAAAGATTCTAATCTGCTTAAAGAAAAAAAAAATATACCGGACTAATTAAATCAGAAATTCATAAAATAAATAACGGACGAGATCTAATATATTTTTATTTTTTTTAAAAAACTCTTCAGACGGTGGTGTGAGGGGGTACCAGAGAAAACACCGGCGAGGCAAGTCGGAGACTTTGAGAGCCCAATACATAAACACCAAAGACATCAAGTAAGGGTACTTTTGTAATTTCTCTTTTCCACCGTGTGAGAATATCTCTATCTCTTTCTGACACGTTTTTGTTTTCGTTGAAATTGACTTTATAGAGTGACGGTAGCTACATGGAACGTCGCCGGAAAACGTCCCTCCGATGATCTCGATATTGACGACTGGCTTACCACAGATAACCCTTCAGATGTTTACATCATCGGGTATGTAATAATAAATACAAAGTCACCGACCTCCTCTGTTTCGGTAAATCTAAATTTTTATTTTTTTTGTTAAAAGGTTTCAAGAAGTGGTTCCGTTAAACGCCGGGAACGTTCTCGGAGCAGAAGACAGAGGTCCGATTCCAAAATGGGAATCTATCATCCGCAGAACACTGAACAAATCCAAGAACGAATCAATCAACCATCAATCATCACCAAGCAACACCAACGTTCTTCTCCACAGGTCTCACAGCGCGCCATCGTCTCCCGTCTTGGCACAACAAGCAAACTCCATCATTGCCGATGTCATGGTCGAGAATCTCGCCGCGGACCAGTCGTTAGACCTAGCTACAGACGAGTTCATCGACGCTGCAACCGCTTTACCGAGTCTTGAACCAGTGGGGAATCCAGACGTGGACTGGCCTGAACGAGCTTTAGACGAGAATCCTCAGATTGTTGGATCGGAGGGGAAGCTAAGGAGAGTGTTAAGCAGCAACGCAATGCTAGGGTTTAAGCTACCGGAGAATCCAACGGGAGTTACTAGGTTTTCTTTGGACGCAAGGAACTTGAAACGGTCACGGAGTTTTGAAACCCTAAAGCTGAGTTGGAGTGATATCAAAGAAGAGAATGATAATAACTCTTCCACCTCGTCTGAAGGTGCTAAAACTCGGTCTGATGATGATTCATCAGACGGAGATTCGTCTTCCGACGAGGAAGAAGGAGACAAGATCGGAAGTATTTATGGATTGCCGGAAGATCTGGTGGAAGAGTGTCGGAAGGTGAAAGATTCTCAAAAGTATGTAAGGATAGTGAGCAAGCAAATGGTTGGGATCTATGTATCGGTTTGGATCCGACGGCGGTTAAGAAGACACGTCAATAATTTGAAAGTTTCTCCGGTTGGTGTTGGCTTGATGGGTTACATGGGAAACAAGGTACTTAGCAAAAACAAAAACTCTAACTTCAGTTCCAAGTTATACTAATACAAAAGGCAGTTTCTTAATACTATGATAATTTTTGCAGGGATCAGTATCGATAAGCATGACTTTGTATCAATCAAGAATGTGTTTTGTGTGTTCACACTTAACTTCCGGTCAAAAAGACGGTGCTGAGCAACGCCGGAATGCTGACGTCTACGAAATCATACGCCGTACTCGTTTCGCATCGGTTCTTGATACCGATCAACCGAGAACGATTCCATCTCACGAGTAAGAAACCAGTCAAAGATCACAAAACACAAAACAAGAAACTTAAATCTTTGTCCTAAATGGTTTGTTTGTTTCCTTCAACAGTCAGGTGTTCTGGTTTGGGGATTTGAATTACAGACTTAACATGTCAGACAGTGAAGTAAGAAAGCTTGTCGCTCAGAAACGATGGGATGAGCTCAAGAACAGTGATCAGGTTCGGTCTCTTTGTTCAGTTCAGTTTTGATATGTTACTTAATTTGTAACATAATGAAACTAATATCAATTTTAATGTAACAGTTGATTAGAGAATTACGAAGAGGGCATGTCTTTGATGGATGGACAGAAGGGGCGATTAAGTTCCCTCCGACATATAAATACGAATTTGATTCCGATCGTTATGCCGGAGAAAACTTGAGAGAGGGAGAGAAGAAGAGAGCTCCTGCTTGGTAAGTGACTAAAAGTTAAAAAGTTCCGAGTTAGGGGGCCATTATGAAGTATTATTCCCTTTTTTTGACAACTTGTGTGATTCTTAAAGTCATTTGTTGTGTGGTGTTAACAGGTGTGATAGAATATTATGGTTGGGAAAAGGAATAAGACAAGAGTGTTATAAGAGATCGGAGATAAGGATGTCTGATCATCGGCCGGTGACTTCCATATTTAACATCGGAGTTGAAGTTTTTGATCAACGTAAACTTCAGAGAGCTCTGCATGTTAACAATGCCGCCGCTTCTGCTGTTCATCCTGAACCTTCTTACTTGTTCTAAGTGTCTCGCAAAGATATTAATAACTTATTAACGAATTTTCTGTGATTAATTTTATACATGGAGGATTTGTTTTTGGTTTTATTTTTTTTGTTTGATTTGTAATGTCATCTAAAAGCTAACTTTTACCTGTTAATTGTACACGAGTCTGTTTAATTGTCTTCATCCTCATTTTCTCTGATTTCCTTATGGTGATCTATACTATCCCTATTAAAAATTGCCAGACTGCTTAAATTGTTAATGTAACTCTGAAACCCACTTGACATCTGAATAGCCGATCACTCAGAAGAAGATCTAAACAGTTATTAAGAATACATAAGCTGATTTAAAGTAAAATAAGAAAATATAATATTTGCTTACATCTTAGACTTCAAAGTTTAAGATATATGTATGGGTCATGGTTTGAAATTACTGAAGCTAGTTTTGAAATTAAGAGATTTCATTTCAGTTTAAATTAAGAACTTTAAAAACATATTTCGTGAACCAGGTTTATTACAGCGGCTCTATAATCCATCTCAACGACCTTTTTGTATATGATTCTCTTTTCATGTTTACTTCACTTCCTTATTCATTTTTTCTTTGGTAAAAAGAGTCGAGGCTTTAGTAGTCAAAATTGATATTTGTGATTTTGAGCATAATTATCAGTAGGCTTGGACACGGATCGGATATCCGGGTTTTTGAAGGTATTTGTGATTTGCTTCGAATGTTACGGATATCTAATTTTCCGATTTGCTTTGCTTCGGTAAAATACGGATATTCGAAAAACGGATATCCGGAAAATAAATAGATATTTGCGGATATTCGCGGATACTTACGGATATCTCATTTTCTTATTAATACAAATAATCTTAAAAAATTTGATACAAATTTGTCTTGTAAAATATTTCTTTTGCATGATATAAAAGACAAAAATTAAAAGAAATAGGAAATCTACATATCTTGTAAAATTTTTATCTTAGTAAACAATTATAATAACACAAAATTTAAGAAAAAAATTATAATTGACACTAATGTTTTCTTTTTGTTTTATGTAATACTTTTATATAAGTAATAATGTGAGTAGAATCTGTCAAATTATATGTTAGAATAATAATTATATAATTTTATACATTTAAAACTTTAAATATAATCAAAATATACATGTATTTATATATTGACGGATCGGATCGGATATTCGTTTCCCGAAATTTTAATATTTGTGATTTGCTTCGATTTTAACGGATATTTAATTTTAGTATTTGCTTTGCTTCGAAAGCTTACGGATATCCGGAATTTTCGGATCAAATAACAACGGATAACGAATCGAATCAAATTTTACGGATAAAATGCCCATCCCTAATTATCAGTGAGGATGATAAGGCTAGCAAATTCAGTAATAACATGTACACAGAAAGTAATTAAAATAAACTATGGGGATTTAATTATTTTTCATTCTATATAAAAAAAACAAAAGTGAGCAGATGTTGTATGATTGAAAATTGGTCCATCCTCAAGCTATGATAGTAATAAATTTAATAATCATGTAGAAACTTAGAAAGTGCAATTTACGTTTTTTTCTTCTTTATATCGTTTGTCAAACCGATATATTTAAGAATCACTACTTTCACATCTTCATCATATAATGAATATAATTTACACTTATCTATGTTGTAAGCAGAGTTAATAATACTAATGAACATTTTCTTCGGCTCATTTAGACTGGAATATTGTTAAACATTAATATGCCCATTAAAAGCATGTGCCACAATATTAGATTCTCTCTAAGTGTTAATTTGTCGATGTTTATGAAAGAGGCTACCCATGACTACATTTTATTTACGACTAAAACAGTGTGAAGGACAAAATACATCGTCAAACATCTATCAGAATATAAATCTGGTGTGTCGTCAGTACTAGAGAATGCTTAGATTTAAAGAAGTAAACTGATTTTCTCGTTATTAATCGCATGACAAAATAGTATAAAATGGGAATTGCCACATTTCCTCCTTGCCTCCTTGGTAAGTATAGTTTAGCACCCAAGAAGACGTACGCACGTGCCCCATGGTAGGCGTATCATGTGACTCCTTTATCTCTCCCACTGGAATTTTTTTAGCGAGAATTCAATAATTTGCAACCAGAAATGATAATCCTAAATTTCAGGTTATTATCAACTAGAATGTCTTGGAAGTTGTAATTTTACCACTAGTTTAGAATTTCGAATAGATGACTAACTGAGATTAGTATAGTGACTGTTGACAAAAAAGGTGTACTGGAATTCTAGTTTATTTTCAATTAAAAGTATAAAAACTGATAAAAAAATACTCCCTCCGTTCCTTAAAGATGATTGTTCTAGGAAAAAAAATTGTTTCAAAAAGATAGTAGTTTTACTTTTTCAAAGTATGCTTTTATGAAAAATTGTAAGTTTCAAAAATATTAATGGTGTTTATTGAATTTCTATTGGCTAAAAGTTATTGAAAATTGTTATTTGTAAAAAACAATGCATTTACAATCAAAATTAATGAATTTTCTTAATATATATGAAAATTCTAGAACTACTATCTTTTAAAAACAGAGGGAGTATGTACTATGTTTTTGAATTTTTACATATATTAAAAATATTTAGTTTTTGGTGAAAATATTTTTTTTGTGATTTATTAACTTTTAACTTTTTTGTGATAATAAATATATATCCAGATAAAACTTGCTATACCAAAAGATATAGTTACGGTTATGTGAGGACTAAGAAAACAACATTTTGCAAAATCCGAAAGCACATGAAAGTTCACTTTCATCTGAAAGCTTATATTATAACCAAAATGTTAGCCCTCACATATCCATCGGCCCATCGCTACATTCGAATATCCCTCAACATAGAGGATACTAACTTCTAGCAAACAATACCGTAATTAGCTAGGACTAGATAGAGATTAGAGATAGTAGAGCTCATGTTGAGTGCAAGAAAGTTCAACTTATTGTTTCAACTTATTGTTACAGTGGATTTCACTCTCTCTCTAGTTCGTTGGTAACAGATTTTTCAAACATCATTTCGTGGTTTTTTTTTGGTACTTAAACATCATTTTATTATGGTAAGACATCGCTTTTTTTGGAAGAGTTAAACTTAACAGAAACGTAAGGAAAGAAAACAACTACTTTTCTCATTTGTTTCCTTCCAAAAATTAATTCTTTACAATTTCTGTGGTTAAAAGTTCAATTTTTATTCTAATTTCTTCTGCCTCTTCATCTGCTTTTAACATGAGCACAAAGCCACAAATCTTTATATATAAAAAAGACTGTGTTTCTCTCCCAAGATGACAGCTAGGATGCCAAGCTGGAAATTAGCCCCTTATGGTGGTGACAGCTCGGATCCGCTGCGTTTCATTTAAATTGTACAACATTTGAGTTGGACCTGGCTTGGGCTTCGCCCTTTGTGATTATCTGCAGTCGGCGCGAGGAGGCCCATCGGGGTCATCTCTTTCGTACCCTAATCTCGATCCTTCTTCAGTGCGGCGCAGAGACGATCGAGCTTCGTAACGGTGAACGAGTATTAATTCGTCTTTAAGCTTCGTCCCACTGCGAATCGTTGGTCGCTACGTCTGCTACATAGTGTATAAATATGCAGCAATCTCTTTGATACGCTGTTTACGATCTCACAATCTCATCTCTTGCTCACCCTCAAATCATCGTTTAGTTTAGATTATTTTGATTTAGTTTTTATTTGTTATTGTAAGACGATTTTTTGGTTTTGTACATTTAGAAAGCTTTAGATGATTTTGATTTCGTTTATTGATTTTGTTTACGCTTGAATCTTGATACCGTGTGGAGTTAAGGGTTGCTGATGAGACTGACGAACCTGTTTTGATGCTCTGTTTTTATAGGCTGGAGGTGTTGTGAACCCAGAAGATAGTCAGCTTCTCTGTTTATACCGACATTGTTGGCAAGACATACACATTCCATCTCAGCGTGACCAGTTTCTATTACACTGCAAAGCATCAGACCTTCACAGTCTCACCCATCTTCAACGAGCGTCAGTTGATGGAGAGTCTACATGATCTTCGTCGAGGTCAAGGTATTCTGTTCTTGAAACTCATAAACAGCTTATTTAAAAACTATTTTTGGCATTGAAACTCATATGCTTGCTTCAAAACTCAGTATTAAGATTTGTATTCGAACTCGGTTTATTGATAAATCTTGAACCCGTTGGTTGATTCGGCTTTTTTTATACATTTGTTTCTGTCAACACTCATGCTATCCACCATGAATGTAAACCGTTTCACCATCTTCCGACACCGTCTCAATATATATCTATATGGTCAACGATAATCTGGTAATGAGTGTAAATCTACCTCTGAGACAGGTTCCTCACAGCTTAGCGAACTCACTTGATAAGGTAAAAGTATTTGGCGTAATTGCTTAATATGTTCAAATTTCTAATTCTCTTTCGTATTGTGCTTTTGAGTTTCACCAAAGGCTTTTGTGTATCACTGATTCTCCTATACGAGTAAATAAGCTTTGGTTGTTTAAATATGAGTGCCCATTAAAATTTTAATTAATTGCAACAGAGATGTATTATATTAGAATACTCACTATTATCTGTTTCTTTGGTGAAACAAAAGATTCTCACCATTGTCTGTTTGCATGTCGGACTTGCTATGCAACAATTTTGACGAGCAAACAACAGTTCACTGGAGAAGAAGATGTAGGAGACTCGAGCACACAAGGCTCAGATTCACGCTGCTTTGGATGCATCTGTTACTGCTGTCGCAGGAGCACCCACTGTGTCTTCCAGCTTTGGGAAGGAAGAGAAAATCGCTAAATCAGAAGTAGCAGTTGCCGTGACCTGTGCAGATGGTGTATATGCAGTCTGCTGAAGTGATTCGAGCTAAGCGAGAGCATTTGGCCTTCTGAAGAAGAGATTCATAGTCTAGGAGAAACCTTCAAGATTGTAGACAGTGAGACGTGCGGGAGTATCAATCTTGACAACTTGGACATCGGTAACCTGCCAATGCTTGGATCTGTAGCTGTTGTAGGTCTTATTTCTTAAATTTTCCATCAAAAGTTCTGATTTTGTATCTTACCTTCTCTCTAATGATCAAAAACTTTTTAATAAAATCGGCTTTGATCATTATCTTTTACAACATCTTCTCATGGGTGTTTTGATTATTGAAGTTTTTTGTTTACACTATAGCATCTTCTTCTGCATTCAGAAGCTCAATCTATGACCTTATGTGATTTATTTAAGTTTTTACGTTCTTTTCAGTGGGTCTATATGATGAAGTGAGATTGAATTTGGAGCTTGAGGTTCGGCTGATAAGTGTCTTCATTGACATAGTTTTGAGGACCAATCAGACACTGTTACACTTATGTGCAAGGTCTTCATCAAGATATCAGTAGGGAGATGAATCACAAAGTACGACAAGTAATCGGAAGTTTGGAAGTTTAGCGTATGATAATAACATTTACTTGGGTAATATTTTTTCGGGAGAATTGCTAAAACTAACCTAAATATTTAAGTCAAATGCATTGGTGTACCCCAATTTCAGTCAAATGCAGAACCAACCTAAATGAGTGATAAAAATACTATTTAGTCCTTATGACTAAACAAAAAAACGGAGTTGTATTTACGCTTCTATCCTTTCGGAAGTCTACATGTAGAAGATTGAAGTCTACATATTTTTAGACCTCGAGCGAAGTCTAAATTGTAGACTTGATGTATAGTCTACATCAAAATTTAATCTACTAATTTAATTTTAAAATTGTATAAAAATAATTATTGTGATAGATTTGAACTAATCATCAATATAATAGATAATATGAAGTAACTATATTAAAATTGTATATAACTGAACAATTTTAAGGAATATATACTAAATTGGTAACCATGTGTTAAACAATGTTCATAGTTTAGAAACAAAATGTTGTAACATGTTATGTCTCTTAGTGGTAGATTTTTAGGGTTAGACTTTAGATTTTGTTTTTTTTTTGTTTTATTGACTTAAATCTGCTTATTAATGTTTTGTAGTTTATATTTTGTGTAATTTTGATATTTGATACAGTAAAAGAAACTTTTTGATTATCAAACAAACTATTTAAGGTTTGAGATTTGTGGTTTAGGGTTTCGTAGATCTACAATAAAGTCTATAATGCTAGAGACGTCGTTTTCAGTCTACATTTTTAAATTTTGTTAACAAAAATTTATTATCTTAAATTAAATTGAGTTTTAAGAATAAAATGTGAAATCACATACTATAACTATTAATTAAAAAACAAAAATAAAATTCAGTAAATTTTATGTTAAAATTATTAAAACAATAATGAATTAACAACAATAATAAAATTATCATTGTAGACATTCAAAAAGGTCTACTACATTACAATAAAACATACTCTTAATTTTTAATTTTAGTAGACTTCAAAAGAAGTCTACAATGTCGGCAATATTTTAACCTAGTTACATTTATGTCTCCATATATAAATGAATTTTACCCAATCTCTCTATAAAATGGCTGCACAATTTTGTAAAACTCTCTCACTTCTCTCTAAAACTCTCTCCCTTCTCTCTAAACTCTCTCATTTCTCTTTTTTCTTTCTAAAATCCTCACATGTTTTCTCACAATGTTATGTTGTCATTTTAGGTATTATGATTCATGGTTTTCATTGTCTTCTTAAAAATGTAAGTTTTAGATCTATAGACTATAAATGTGTATTTTTTATGTTATTTCTTTCTCACATATCTTTTTGCAGGTATTACCATTGATGGTTTTCATCTCCTCCACTAAAATGTAAGTTTAGATCTATAGATTTTAAATGTGTATTTATAAGTTTATAATCAAATAAAATTATAGATCAAACTCTGTACATTTACTTTTTATACTATTTTATCTGATAAATTTTATTTTAGATTATTTTCAGATTTAAAACTGTTTATCATATTTCAAAATGTATAGATTTTTTCAGATCTGAAAATTATCCGACAGTGTAGACTTCTAATGAAGTCTGCTTATAAAGTAAGTAGACTTCACTGGAAGTCTACCAAAATATGACTTTAGTCTTTTTTTTCTTATTTTTTTTAATATTTATCTTATTTTGCAGGTATTTTCTTCCATGGTTGTTATCTCCTCCTCCAAAAAATGTAAGAATTACATTTATAGATTTTATATATTTCTTTCTGTAATTATATTTAAATAAAGCTACATATTCAAACTCTATGACTTTAGTTTATTATTATTTTCATATAAATTATATTTTCTAAAGCTTTTAGATTTAAACTTATTTGATACTTTTTAATATATACATTTTCAGATTTAGATTTTTTTCTATGTGGTAGATTTCAAATGAAGTCTACCTAACAGTTAGGGCTGGTAAACTTCACTTGAAGTCTAATAGCCTTGATTTTTAAGTAGATTTTATTAAAAGCTTACTCAAATATTATTTTAATTTTATTTTATTTTGTAAGTATTTCTCTTCCAAAATTTTCAAATCATCTTCCTCAAAATGTAAGATTTACATTTATTCAATATATATATATATATATATATATATATATATATATATATATATATATATATATATATATATATATATATTTTGTATTTATATTGAACTAAATTTATAGATTCATATTTTATATTTTTTCTTTGATACAAGGTTGACAAAAAAAATATTTTGAAATATCTTCAGAAAAAAATATTTTCAAAAGTTCTAAATGTACAATTTTGGATCTGAAAATTTTCCGTTAGATAGACTTCAACTAATGTCTACTGAACAATAAACCTTACGTAGACTTAATAAAAAGTCTACTAAAATATGATTTATTTTTTATCTTATTTTTTTTCTCATAACTTTATCTTACTTTGCAGGTACTTTTTCCAAGATTTTATTTGAGGCATCAAGATTATGAAAAATCAAACACAATCAAATAAATTCTTTTGTAATATTTTCTCATAATAAAATGTTCATTTGTAAATAATTTTTGGATGCATTATCAATAAAAATTGTATTCACTTGTAGTTGTGTTTCAATTGTATGATAGTATTAATTTGTTGTTAGATTTCAGTTTTTTACAATAAGAACTAATCAACCAAACAAGTGAAACCACCATGAGGTAAAACAATACCTAACACACATGTGAGTAGAAGAAAATCTAAACAAAATTTTCAAGATATTTTAAGGGTGAAATTAATCACAAATTTTTGCAAAAAATTCAAGTGTATAATTATTTTGAAATTCATCCAAAACCATTAAAATTTACTAACACACACTGTAACATAACTATATAGTAAAAATATATGATGATTAATACACAAATGCACTTCTAATAGAATTTATGACGTAGATTTCAAATGTAGTCTACATTCTTAGATTTAGAAAGATGTCTACACTTGTTATCTAACATATATCCAAACCAAAAATTTGTAGTGTACTTAGCTTTAGCTTGATACACAAAGGCGTACAAACTGTGTATTAGATAACTTAATCAAATTTTGCACTTGTCGATCATTCGTGACATGCATAAGTTCACCATGTGTACAACCATCATATATACGGAACATTCTCCCAACTCCACAATGAGCCTTTCTCCACTCATTCTTCGTATACGGCCGGTAATTGAATCATTGCCTGCAAAAAAAAAATACAGTTTCACATAATTAAAAAATAAATATTTTAGGTTTCATAAAACTACAAACGTAGACCTACAAATATGTCTACATGTTAACACCTAACTACATTGTAAAATCAAAAGTATTATAATTTCATAACTACAACAGTTTTTCTTTTCAAAATCACTCAAACCCATTAGGATTAACTAACACACACTTTCAAACAAAAAAAAACTAGCAAAAACTTTATGAATAATACATAAATTCAGTTTTAATTTATTTTCCTATGTAGACTGTGAAATTGGTCTACGACACATTGGTGTAGACGTTCTTTTTAGTTTACAGTCGTAGACGGTCAAATAGGTCTACTCGGGTTGGTTTTTGCAATAGAAAATTTTACGGGTTACCTTTTTTATTTGACCAGAATTCATCCAAATTTTGACTTAATACATTTAGACTTACTTTTCAGTCTACCACATTAAAAAGGTTAGTTTTTCCCATTGACCGAAACTTATCCAAGTTTTGACTTTAGAATGTAGATTTCATATGTAGTCTACATGTTTTTATTTTTCTGAAAAAGGTTAGTTTTGCAATTTACCATTGTTTGACTTTCTAAGTGTAGATTAAAATGCACGTCTACAGCTTCGTAGACTTCGCGTTAAGTCTAACTTCAAAACCCATGGGTTGGTTTTGCATTTGACCAAAATAAATCTGTAGACTTCACAAACAGTCTCAATTTTTTTTGTCCAAGAAGAGAAGACTGCATTTCAAGTCTACACTTTTAAAAATATTTAATTTATTTAAAAACATTTTAGTCAAATACAAAACTAACATATTCAACGAAGTCAATGTTTTGGTCAAATGCAAAACTGACCTAAAGTAGACTTCTTTGGCAGCCTACAGTTCGTAGACTTCCAGTGAAGTCTACTTTATAAAGTCAAAAGTTCGGTCAAATGTAAAACTAACCTCTTTTTCGTAACCGTCTTGGTATGTCTACGTAATTTTTTGTTTTTGTTGTCAAAGGTAAGGACGTAGACTGCTGTGGAAGTCTGCGCTGCAAAAAAAAGTTCGAAAGGTCAATTGCAAAACTGACTTGTGCGTTGACAAATAGACTGACTCGTACGTCTACAAACTGGTGCAGACATATAAAGCAGTCTACCGTCGCGACACAGACTGAAGAAAATGGTGAAAACCATGTAAACAATTACCTTTTTCTGGTATGAACCTCGATTCCAACCCTTTCAACCGTCCAAACACCAAAAATGAGCAAAAGGAAGCATCTTTTACGATTTGCTGATGAAAAAATTCGAAAATATGAAGTTTGAGATTATGAAAATAAGAGTTATGGGAGTTTTTTAGATAGAAATGCAGAGAAAACAAGAGGAAATGAAGAATTGTTGTCTTAGAAAGAGAAACAAAAGGTTATAAATTTAGATCTTGAGCTTTTATGAGCTCAAAAATGGTGGTTCAATGGTGGTTGTAAAATTGATGATGATGGCATTGTTGTAAATAAGATGAAATGTTTAGGGTGTTATGGGTTTTTTGTCATTTTCGAAAATAATAAATAATTAGATAATAATGGCAATTTTGTAAATAATTCAAAAACATAAGGATGGTTTGGAAATTTCAAAGGTGAATAGTGTTGACAAAAAAAATGAGGTTGGTTTTGCATTTGACTTCAAATTGTGGGTTGTTCTTGAAAAAAGCCCTATTTTTTCTTCGTCCTTTTATACTTTTGTAATGTTATGAAGCTCAATGATACCAAATACAAACCACCAAACAACGAAAAAATGTTAAAGAGGAAGGAAACGTGTGGTAGACTTCATTAACCTAAACAAAAAAAAAAAATATAGAAAATGCACACAGTACTTTCAATTTTTCTTTCTAAGACCATTTGTGGTCACTAATTCATCCTAAATTTAATTACTTCAATACACCTGTATCAATTAAATGAAACTGGTACGTTTTGGTCTACTGGACACTTTTCTTTGCAATACATATTATTTTCTTTTCTCGCTTGACCGGCAAATTAATAATATAGCATCTACATATTTGGAAAAATAACTGGGACTCTCAGTTCTGTTACTTTTGTAAGAATTTGTAATACTAGACAATTATTTAATTTACAATTTAATTTAATTGTATTTCACATATAAGTTTTATGAATTAGTGATCTTCTATAAAAATCGAATATGGTACCGAGAAATCCTATAAAAATCACTTACTCTATTTTAACAACATGACCACCCGAAAAACGTTCTAAAGTTTGTTCAACTCTAACATCCCGCCCGAAGGGCGGGCCACCCCTAGTATTATAAATTCCAAACTCACTCCTGAAGGAGGAAAGAGAGACTCAATCTTCTCCCAGACTTGACGGAATAATCATTTTTTTATTATAACTCATCACTTTTTTCCCATTACCCATCCAATATCTGCTAATTTATTGGTAAAATCTGGTTTTATTTTGATGGGTTGTTTCCAGTCCAAAACTGCTAATCTCCCTTCTCCTGATGACCCTTCAGTTCCAAACAAACCAGAATCAGGTTTTCACTCTAGTTTTTTGTTTATAATTCTTTTTTTTAGTGGATGTGTAGGCTTAGGTTTGTCTTCTTTTTTTGCCTAGTTCTGTCTTAATTGTGTTGAGGGTCTGTTTTAATGATTGTGGGCTTAGTGTAAACTAGATTTAAGGCATGAAAGAGATTGAAAGTTTATACCTTTTTGTGACTAAACTCCAATAGATTACCCTTAAGGCCTACTACCTTTCTTTGCTGATGAAACTGTTCATGTGTTGCAGTAACTGGGGACCTAGTGGATCAGGAGAATCAAGTTCCATGTTTCAAAGAGTTTGAGTTGAGGGAACTGGAGAAAGTAACAAATGGGTTTAGTCCCAGTTGCATTGTCTCTGAAGGTGGAGAGAAAGCTCCCAATGTTGTTTACAGAGGAAAGCTCGAAGGCAATCGTCTCGTCGCCATCAAACGATTCTCTAACCAGTCCTGGCCTGATGCTCAGCAGTTTGTGGTAAGAATCAAACATTTGAGATTATTCATTTCATTTGATCATCAGTGACCAGTCAAAGAACTGAAATGGTTTATTTAATTTTAAGGGGGGAAAGAATAGATTAGTTAGTGTCTATCTTGACTAGGGAATATGCTAATCTCTGTCTGGTAGCTATCGAAATGAAGGTAAAGTATGTAACTTTAAGTTACAAAAGATACTTTTAATCCCATGATTCTGACTATATTTTACCGACCACAGTTTTATCAGATTCTGTTTTAGCTTTATGGTTCCAGATACCTTAGTAAAGGTGTGGTCTTTACGTGTCATTATTTGAAAAGAAAATAAGAAAAGATGCTATGGAACTTTCCTGTCTGTAATCTTGTCTGAAATGGAACAGTTGATCTAGCGTTGACCAATGTTTGACTTGTCGAGTTTCAGGCTGAGGCGACTGGTGTTGGAAAGCTTAGATTCAACAGATTGGTGAATCTGATTGGTTTCTGCGCTGAAGGAAACGAGAGACTGTTGGTAGCTGAGTATATGCCTAATGACACTCTCTCAAAGCATCTCTTTCACTGTAAGTCTTTCCTCTTCTTGGCATACTTTCGCTTTTGATAAAATGCTCTCAATACTACTCTCTTCTTTGTGTAGGGGAGAAACAGCCACTTCCTTGGGAAATGCGTCTCCGAGTTGCAGATTTTATAGCACAAGCACTTTATCACTGCAACGTCGAAAACCGAAAGATCTACCATGACTTGAACGCATACAGGATTCTATTTGATGAGGAAGGTGATCCTCGTCTGTCTACTTTTGGTCTTATGAAGAACAGTAGCGACGGGAAAAGCTATAGCACCAACTTAGCTTATACTCCGCCTGAGTTCTTGCGAACAGGTAGAGTCATTCCAGAGAGTGTGGTTTACAGTTATGGAACTATTCTTATAGATCTTCTGAGCGGCAAACACATTCCACCTAACCATGTAATGTCTCTGACAATCAATCATCTTGTTTCATCATTTGGTGATCTTTAATATGTGATGATTAGTGATGAATGTTTGAAATTTTTTCAGGCTCTTGATATGATAAAGGGGAAGAACGCTTTGCTGCTCATGGATTCATCACTTGAAGGGCAGTTTGAGAATGAAGACGCAACGAAACTTGTTGATCTTGCTTCGAAATGTCTTCAAAACGAGGCAAAAGATCGGCCTGATACTAAGTTCCTTCTCTCTTCAGTAGCACCACTTCAAAAGCAGAAAGAGGTTAGAAGAATCATTATTCAATATATGTTTTTCTTTACCACCACCCAAGTTATTAACTTATGTGTGTTTTACTTTTAGGTTGCATCTCATGTCTTGATGGGTCTGCCTAAGAATACTGTGATACTACCGACTCTTCTTTCTCCTCTAGGGAAGGCTTGTTCTCTGATGGACCTTGATGCTGTTCACCAGATTTTACTTAAAACTGGTTACAGAGACGAGGAAGGTGCAGAGAATGAGGTAACTTGGAGAAGAAACTTATCTAACAGAGTTCTTTTTGTTTTATGTCTGTTTTTGTCTCACCTTTTGTCTCAATCCACAGCTTTCATTTCAAGAATGGACACAGCCAGTGCAAGAGATGGTTAGCATAAAGAAATTGGGAGACACTGCCTTTAAGGACAAGGACTTCGAGAAGGCAATAGAATGTTATTCAAAGGTAATAATTATAAAAACTAACAAACAACAACAAATTAAATGATTGATTTAGTTGCAAGTTTTTTGGTTTACTCAGTTGGTGGTGATGATGACTGCTGTTCCATCTGCGACTGTGTTTGCGAGACGGTCATTCTCCTACTTGATGACGGAACAAGTGGAGCTTGCGCTGAGAGACGCAATGCAGGCGCAAGTTTGCATACCGGAGTGGCCTACTGCGTTTTACATGCAGGCTTTAGCGCTTTCCAAGCTCGGAATGGAGACTGATGCTAATGATATGCTTAATGATGGTGCTGCTTTTGATGCTAAGCGTCAACAACAGAGCAGTTGGCGTTGTTGAAGTTGAAAGATCAGAGAAGAGAAGAGAGTCCCGAATATTAGTATGGGTCCTTTTCAGAAACAGAGTTACCCCTTAAAGAGTGTTAAGAGAGTAACTTGTAAGGGATTGAATGTTTTGGTGAATAGGGTTTATGTTATATATAATATGAAAAAATAAAGATTTGATGTTTGTGTGAAAATTTGATTTTGATTGTTTTGCAAGTATTGCTACACAAAAAATATGTAAAAGTTGAGAAATTGGTTATGGAGGAGACTGGAAATTTATTAGGTAGAAGCTCATTTTGAAAATGGAAACTTTAATAGTTTACCACTACCTGGAATTTGGGCCACCATTTATATCTGTAGTTTGCTACATTTAAGCCCAGAGATTGACTGATGAAACAAATGAATTAATTTGTGTGGGAAAACAAAAAGGTCACATCCAAAGATATAAGCCATGTGTTACATGATGAGTTATGACCAACAATTTCGAGTGGGCACAAATCGAAAAATCTGGAGTTTTGAAAGTATGCGTGATCTGATCCATTTAGCATGAATAATCATTTTTCGCTCTGATTCGAATATTTGGTGTTTACAATATCCAAAAAGAAAAATTATATGCAATCTGATACGTCTAAATAAATTATATTTTTAAATAAACAAAATATATTTTTAATAAATTAAATAATAAAAATAAAAATATTTTTTACACAAATAAAAATATTTATTTTTAAAATTTATAATAAATATTAAAATTATTATAAAATTTAAATTAAATATAATATTTATAAAGGTATACATATTTTTTTTAAATATATTTATACATCTGTTCTTAAAAGTAATAGTGTTTGTGATTTATTTCATTTTTATTGATATTAAATTAGTAATTGATTTATTTCGTATAGTTACGTATATACAAACTTTTCTGTTTTAATCGATATGAATAATGAATCGAATTATTTATCAACGGCTTACACAGCCTTGCCAACAACTAGTCACACATAGGAACACGCATAAATACGCACATATGCATACATTGCGGTCAAACAAACAAAAAATGTACGCATGCATGTACAATTGAAAGAAGGATAAAATCATTGATTGACTGAGACTTTACTTGGTCCTCAAACTGTCGGGTTTCTTCTTTTCAACATCGCCGCCTAATAGGCTTTCTACTGCTAATTAACTTAAGTTGACGGCGATCTACGAATGTAACATAACTATTTTGCATGTTGATAATAGTTATGTTAGAGCATAACTATCCATAGAAACTCTAATGAGTTTCTGTATGATTATTTAAGTATATAAAATGTATTTAGTGGACATAAGAAATCAAGTTTAAAAACTGTTGGATTTTGTACCTACAATGCTAGTTTCTTAACTGAGGGTTTTTAAAAGAAAGTTTGTAATACTTGGTGAGAGGAAGTGTTGCTCGAAATTGCATGTGAGAGATGTTTACGAAGGTCTGGCTCGAGGAGACAGGTGGGAGTGTTGCTCGAAATTCTGAATCGGACTCATGGCGAGCGATACAATATAAAGCTCCATTATCAAGCAATTCAATCAAAGTGCCAAAAAGCTTTGTCAAGATGAATTGATCTCACCATCCTCTAAAATTCATAACCTTAAGTGATGGAACAGCGACATGGGAAGGGCGGCGCTGTCTCTCCTCGGATCGGATTCTGATGGAACATCAGAGTGAAGAAGAAGAACCGATTGATCTCCATCGCCGTCGGACAAAACAAAGAGAGAAGGCGAAGAAGGCTCGAGAAAAAGAAAACAGAAAGAACAGAAAAAAAAATTGAGTTTGCCCACATGCTGACACGTGACTTCAGAAACCCTTTGTAAACGGTTCAGAAAGTCGCAGAAAGAGGACCGGTTACACCCAATTAATTTCTTTCTGATTTAATTAAATGAGCCATTATCGCTAAAATCCCTGCCGAGAAACTGCGATAATTATGCTCTTACATTTGTATAGTTCCATCGTTGAGTATGGGAGTTTCTAACAGAATTTAATAATAATAGTTTTAATTTAATTTAGTTAATAGTTAAATTCAAACCATAAATAGGAGTATAGATCAATCATAAATCAACACATGGACAAAAAGTATCTTGAATTTTTCTCTTAAGGTTTTGAAACCACAACCATTTCTTTGTCTCTCTCTACCTTTTCAAATTTTTCTTTTTCATATAACCAGATACTAGCTTACATCCCTGCATTGGAGTTGCCTTAAATTTCAAAAATGTAGATCTTTTGTGGTAAAAACTAATTGGTTCGATTGTAGCTGCAAAACATTTACTATAGAATTTAGACTGTAGAATTTTTTGATGTAATTGTATCTAATGTTGATGGAAGAAATTAATGAGAGAATGATAAAAAAAATATCCTACAACAATATTTTCAAAAAGAAATAAATTTCTACAGCCATATTTTTTTGCTTTAGAAAATAAGGATTCTACAACTTTTTTATTTTATTTTATTGACTTTAATTTTAAAAACTATTTAAAATATGATTGATAACTTAAATAGTTGTAGATAGAAATTAAAGCTAAAATCACTAGTTACAACTCAACTAATCATCTTATCGTCGAGGTCGATGTTTAAAAAAAAAGTACATTGACGGGGATCGTAGACTATTTAGCAAAAACAAGAAGCACGAAGGATGGCGGACCATTCATCATGGTGGGCTGGTGTATTGGATCACATCTATGATACTTATTTTCCACGTCAGGGATAATTGTAAAAATATTATGTGTATATATACACTTCAATTATACATCTTAAAAATATTATCCTCTAAATATTAAAAGAAAAACATTTTTAAGAAATATGTTCACACCACAAATGACACGTGTCAAATTCACAATGAATTTGAGAATGATGAACATTCACATTCTATATAAATGTTTTTACACTCTACATAAATGTATTTATACTATGTATTTTATGTTTTGTTCTTTTTAATATAAAACTCACATTTAAGTTTCAAAAAAATATGAATTTAAATTTTAATTCCGCAATAGGATATTAAAACATGACAAAAAACACAATCCAAAACCAACATAAACCCAAATTAGGGTTGTTCAATATGTTAAAACCGAACAGTACCAAACCGAACAAAAATAAATAATATGATTTTGTTTTGGTATATACCATACAAACCGAATGGATATGATTTTATAAAAATCATAGAATTTGGATATGGTCTGATTTAACTGATTAAACTGAACAAAACCGATCAGAAGTAGCAAATGTAAATCCCCTATATATTTATAAGGACGTATGAATGTCTATTTATAAGGACGTATGAATGCCAATGTTTACTAAACTTTCATTTTCTCTAAAACTATAAAGATTTTTGAATATTTTCTTATTATTTCATGTATATTAATCAATATTAGGACCACTGAATGAAATTTATAACATAATTGGTGATATTTATGAGGTTGCTAATATTCATGTTAATCAAAGTTTATAGCTAATGTGTTTTTAACTCATACATGTTTTATGTTTGTTAATGTGTTCTATTTTGAATTTCTGCAGATGATGCGTTAGATACATGCATTTTATGGAGAATAAAATTATCCATATACTACATATAAAAAATACAAGTCAGAAGATTTAACCTTTACAGAAGACTTATCAGACGACTTACAGAAAACTCGTCTGATAAGTCTTCTACGAAGAAAATATTTTCAACACAAACTTGTAAAAAATATGATATCTTTTGACTAGTTACTATTGTTTGTTTTCATCACTGTTATAGACACCAATGATGAATATTGTTATGAGTTGGAAGAATGGTTAAAATGCGTCTTAAAATGTTGTATCAATATGAGGCTACCAACATTCTTACTTCTTAAGATGAAAAGAAAATTATTGGAGTTTATTATTGCATATGCGAGATCCAAAAATAAGTGAAAAGCTATTGATATTATTTATTTCATTGATTTATAAATCTGTAAACACACTGTTAGCACATATATTACATCTTGGAAACATTATTAATGATTTTACAAAAAAAAATCACAACTAAGGGAATACACATGAAAATCATGAAACAGACCACAAACAAAACTATTATAGATCATTCATCTATAAAGACAAGCTTGGACTCCACGAGGTTCAGACGACTTCCAGGAGGTCCAGACGACTTCCAGGAGGTCCGGACGACTTCCAGGAGGTCCGGACGACTTCCAGGAGATCCGGACGACTTCCAAGAGATCCGGACGACTTCCACGAGATCCGGACGACTTCCAGGAGGTCCGGACGACTTCCAGGAGGTCCGAACGACTTCCAAGAAGTCCAGACGACTTCCAAGAGGTCCAGATGACTTCCTGGAAGTCGTCTGGAAGGTGGAAGACTTCCTGGAAGTCTTCCAGATCTGAAAACCCTGCATTCCCAGATCTGGAAAACCTGCACATCCAAAAAAGTTCAAATAGCTTAAAACAGAGAAAATGAGTGGTAGATTAGATATATATACTTTTATAGAACATACAACGTACGCATCCAAGTGGAAGATGAAAACCATCTAATTAAAAACCTGCAAAAAAAGATAGATTAGTGAGAAAGACATGAGACAAAACTGAAAAGTTTATATAAAGTTTGGTGTTTTCAAGTATAAGAAATTAGAGTGGGTTTGAAGAGTTTTAAAGACAACTGAAAAATTAAAATATTTTAAGCGCTAATATTTGGACGACTTACTTGTAAGTCGTCTGGTTTAAATTATTCATCAAAAGATTTCAATACTTTTAGCGGGAAAATAAATTAGTTTTAGCGGGAAATTTAAATATTTTTAAGCGCAAATATTTTGACGACTTACATGTAAGTCGTCTAGCTTAAACTATTCACCAGACGACTTAAAGTTAAGTCGTCCAAAACCTTATATTTAACCCCTAAACTAAATTGACTAAATTAACTAACTAACCACATTATAAAAGCAAATTAAACTTAAAAAGTGTTTATTATACTCAGAAATAAACACATATAACCCAAAATTTAATTTTTCAAAAAAACATTCAAGTTTAGCAAAATCTAACTCTAAGAACACATACAATACTACAACATATGTTTGCAAAACCTAAACCAAAGAATATCATGACTCACTACTTTCACCCATCTATATTGAAAACAATTAACTTTTGTTATATCTTAATTTATATATCTTAGAACATATGTTAATTACATGATTTCAATTTTTTACTCATCAAAATATTTTTTACAAAATTTTTAAATTATTTTTAAGAAGAATTAGACTGGACGACTTTCATCTAAGTCATCTGGACGGCTTAGTGAAAGTCGTCCGGCCAGACGACGTATGGAGGCTATAAACGTAAAAAAAATTGGTTTTTTTGTTTGTACACAAGGGGCTGGTTGTAATTTCAATAGTCTTTAAAGTTATTTTTGCATTTGATTCAAGTTTAAATTTACTTTTGTAGTTTCAATCAAGTTTTGAGTCATAGTTATCAATTTTTCCTTTAATATATATATATATATATATATATATATATATATATATATATATATATATATATATATATATATATATATATATATATATATATATATATATATATATTTAGATTTTTGGAATCGTGGACAAGAAAATACACTAGTTGGAAGAAACGAAAAAACACGAGGACCATTATGGTGAGTCGGCGTAGGTTCATGGCTTTACGCTATTCCCTCTGTTTTAATATACATGATATTTTAGGTAATTTTTGTTGTTTCATAATAGATAGTGTTTTCACCTATTTAGATAATTTTATCTTTATGAAAAACTTTGTAACCAATTATATTTTTAGTATTTAAATTTATAATTAAAGAAATTATATTTTAATATTATATTTAAGAAAAAAAGATTTCTTAATATCCGTGCATTGATGTAAAATATTATCTAATATGAAACGGATGGAGTATTAATGTTCGGAAAATAGCTAGGCATTATTCATATTCTCAGATTCTGGGTCTAGTGCCTAGTAAAAAAATAAGACAGTAATCATAGATTAATGGGAAATTGCATCATATAGGTTTCAAAAAAATTGCAATTCATTTGATAACTAAAAGCTCTAACTTTCATCTTAGGATATACTTCTTCCATTTCATATTAAATATCGTTGTCGAGAAAATTTTTCGTTGTAAGATAAATGTTGTTTTCGCATTTCAATACATAAATTACTTATTTTTTTCTCTGTTTATTTCTCTATTGGTTAAAATTTGAATAGGTGTATGTGTAATGATGTTTTTATATAGAAAACATGAAAAAATAAATGATTTCTTAATTTATTGAAAAAAATCTCAAACTACACTTATAATAAACAAAGAGAGTATATTCTATATAATTATGCTATATTACCCCTCAGTTCAACCTATGTAAACTGTTGAGAATTATTTATTAAAGTAAATATTGAAAAAATTATATAATAAATTGTGGTAATTATTGAGGAACATCTTTTTCTCTTTTTCTTCCTCTTCTCCTTCAATCTTTTTTCTTCATCATATATACGAACATAAACCACTTCATCTCAAGGCAAAGAAGATCATGGATTCATGGCTTATTAAATTGAGTTTAAAGGAAAAGATGGTACCGTAGAGAAAAACGAGGGTGACATCAAAGTTTCTATTTTGAATTTCTTTAATGTCGTTGATCTTGAATATTTCTTGTTGTTATTTATATTGTTATAGTATACTGCATTGCTATGGTATGCTGAAAAGCAATTTCTCTGGGCCAATGAATGTGTGTATCGCCATGTCTGCAAAAAGAGGAAGATATGTAGAAGATAAAATCGCCGACTATATAATATAATACATTTCTTATATTTATGTACCATTCGTAAGTACCAAACTAAATAATATGCTACGGTACTTGTATTTCTGTACCATTCACAAGAAATGGAACAACATTTATATCTCTATTTTTCACTGACATTGACAAACATATATATTTCTTGTTACTCTGTACATATAACCTACACACGTACAACCAGTATTACTTTACTACTATCACTATTAACTGTTTGGCAAATTTATCATTTATCAATTTCTGGTTCACAAATCTAAGTATCACACACACACACACATACGCACACACACGTGCACACACACACACATGCACACACACACACGCGCACACACACACACGCACACACACACACACACACACACACACACACACACGCACACACACACACACGCTCACACACACACACACACACACCCACACACACACGCACACACACGTCCACACACACAATATATGTGCTATTTTCAGATTTGGTAATTAGATTTATAATTTATATTTGGGTTTAGGGCTCAATAATTAAGATATATGGTTTAGTATTTAGAGAGAAGATTATATATAATATAATGAACATGTTTGTAGTAATTAAGTGAAAAGTTGTTTGTTTTGTTTGAATAATGTTTAGTATTTAGGGATTATAATCTTATACTATTTTGACGATTCATAGAATAAAACACTCGATGCATGTTTATGTGGTCATCGACATGTGTGCGGATGGTTCCTCTTTCTTTCATGCGGAATATATATTATAGTTTATATATGAGTTTGAGTTTATGCATTAGTATTTAGGGTTTAGTATATAGGGATTGGTGTTGGGGAATGTTTAGTATTTAGGGACTGTATGTGGGGTTATAATCCTATAAAAATTCGACAATATGGAATATAACACTCGATGCGTATATATATAGTCAGTAAACATATACGTGGATAGGTTATTCTTTTTTATGTGCAGTAGTTTTCAGGTGCTTTTGACTGTATGTTCTACCAACCATGCTGTACCCTCTCTCTCATTTACGTGCTATATATAAAGAAAGGCATAAAATTGAGTATTTTATGACATTAATTTTAGAAATTATATTATGTCAAAATCAATGGCAATTACCTAATTTACAATCTAGATTTGGTTATTTGGCAAATTATCTCTAGATTAATTGGTGAATAGTTTTGAGTTTACTAAGAAATTCAACATTGTCTAGCTGTATGTCTTTTACCAAAGTCACTTAGGTCATGGTTTAGACCTTTAGAGAGACGAAGAATGTGTTTTTGGATTTTTCTATTAAGTTTAGTGATATCACTCAAATTACCCTAAGGAGTGAATTACTCTCATCAAAAGAGGTTCGATTGTAGTACTTAGGGATCGAATCCACAGAGACTCTAGGACTACACAACAGATTGTTTAGTTTTCGAAGTAAAGCTAGACTAATATGGTTTAAAACAGTAGATTAAAAGGTAAGCAAGTTATTGCTTAGTTGAATACTTGTGTTTGTTTTAAGGTTTTAAGGGGTAGCTAGATTTAGGTGTTTCTCAGGTTAATTATGTATTTAGGGTGTTAAGGTTTTTAGTGTTCATAATTCTGGACTCAAACTTAAGAGGTTTTCTTCTACTAGATCTCGGGTCATGTACTATCGTACGATAGCCGCGAGAAAGTATCGATCGATACTCGGATGAAGATATCGATCGATTAAGCTTTCGCTATATCGGTCGATTAAGCGAGTGCTTTATCGATCGATATAGTTTCTAGAGAATCTTAAGGACGAGTTTGATTTAGTCCTTTAATCCTTACTAAACTGAAACTCTCGTTTAAGCTTAGCAGAAATAAATCTAACTAGTTTGGTTTCAGGTATTTATCAAGTTCTCACTTGGACAAATTAATCCTAAGATCTAAGTTAGGGTTGATCAATTCCTTAGCATAGCATTAAGAACAACTAGAAGAAGAATTATATTTTAAACACCCTAACAATAGTTCATTCAGTACATAATTTAACCCTGATGAGAAACCTAAATCTAACAGTGAGACTACTCAAACATATTCATGGGAGACAAAATCATGATGGTTTGAATAATGCTTTTGAATAGAAATAAAATGAGAAATAATAAATAAGTAAAGCAGAGGGAGTTCAAGATCTTCTCTGTGATTGCAGTTCAGATCTCTTTCTCCAATCCTAAGCTCTCTCAATGGTGTGACAAAGTGCTTCTCTCAAATCTTAGATCTACTCCAAGGTCTCTAGGTAAGTCTGCCCTAAACTAGTACAAAAACCCTCTATTATAGCCTAACAGGCGGCCAGGGACTTAAGGTGTAATTAGTAAAACTATTAGAAGCAATTAGGGCTTCTAATTTGTAATTAATGACTCGGGAGACTTCAGTATCGATCGATGTTGAAATGCTTCTATCGATCGATCTTGATTAACTTCTATCAGTCGACGTCCTCAAATTGTATCGGTCGATGGTATAAACGGTGGCTTGGTTAATATCTTCATAAAGTCTCCATTTTAACTCCATTTCAGCTATTTTACACCAATGAGTACCTGAACCTGAAAAACCTCTAGAAAGACACTAAAAGTATTCTTTTGTTTTCAAAAACATATATAAATCATGGTAAAAAGTGGATAAAATCCATGACCTATCATCTAGTGACAAGAAAATATCAGAAATATCCTTTTCAATCTTCAGATAAGTTTTGAGCATTTTACCTGAAAATCGAATAAGAATTGACCCAAAATACTGGAACCAGAATTGAAGCACAAATTTATGATATATAATTGGGTCTAAATTTTCAATATCTTAAATAATCATAACAGAAAAGAGCCGATCCAAATATACCCGATCCGATAAGAACCGATTTATACTCGACCCAAAAATATGAATATCCAACACTGACTTTATTTCGTTTTGTGTATAGCTTTTAATTTATATTTGTAACATTTTCTAATAATCTGAAATTTTAAATGTCACATTTAGAGTTTGTAAATGTTTAGTTTCAGTTACTAATAGTTTTTTTTGCTATTTTACAAATATTAAGACAACCATGACTGATATTAAATTTTTTTGATGTAATTTGAATTTTTAGGTCTTTTTGGATCCTAAATACCTGAATCCGACCTAAATCCGTTATAGATTCCAAAATTACATTTTATTGGTATTTTTAATTATAGATCCGGACCGATTTGGATTTGACAAAAATCAATTCAAACCTGAACCTAAAATTTTCAAATACCTAATTGAATCTAAAGGTCCATGACTCGAAAGACATGCTCTATGAATCAACCTGAATCTGATCCGAAGATCCAAAAACCTATGCCTACTTCAGATCATCAGTTCTCTTACCATTTTTTCTTCTATTTTTTTTGTAAAATGCAAACAAAAACATTTCCTCTTTTATTTGACGATTGCTTTACCTCTTATTTTCAATCTTGTCCTTTATAACCATTGATCAATCATATTTATATTATAGCTTGAGATTTTGGACTTGAAATCGATAAAATAGTGAACTTTTTAACTTTAGCCGACTTAACTATCTGAATAGTGCCAAATCTACGGTCACTGCACGTGTTACGCTTTTCTGAAAATTTAACGGATATAGACAGCATATTGATCTGTAAGCAGTTGTTTTTTTTTTGTCAATTACCCATCTAAACTAGATCAAGTGGTGGCAGACAAGCTGATCCTTCGAAGAGCACCTCCGTATGTCTGGATCTGATTTATATGGAAGAAAATATAGCCTTTGTTCCTTGTTTCCTTTGTTAATACGCATGTCCGACCATTTCTACATCGAAGAATATAAGACAGTCTCACATCTTTGGAGTCCTCCAGGAATCTCTGGTACAGCTCAATCTCAACTCGCGAATGTAGGTCATTCCATCTGGTTAGTAGTCATATTTCTCGGTGTAGAAATGGTCATTAACAAAGAAAACATGGAGCAGAGACTATATTTTCTCTCACTGTAGGTCAGTCATTTCATCGGATTAGTAGTCATGTCTACTAGGTTCGAACAATTTGTCTCACATCGTACTAAAGTTATTCTCCTACCTCTCATACATAAAGTTGTCCAAAGTAAACATTCCATCAGCAGGTAATTCTGAATGGTTCATACTACATGCCTGCAGTGCAAAAAACTCAGAATCCATTTGATCTTTATGATTTCATCCTAAGTCACTCAATCAATCTGTAATTAGCTGATTAAGACACATAAATTATGGGGTGGAGAATAAAACCTAATTGTATGTTTTATTTTTTATTGTTTTTTATATATGATAATATATTTTTATATGTCACTTAGGATCAAAAACTTATTAAAGCAAGATTCCGCCGACACTATAGTGCATGTATTTGATCATTATCTGATATTTATTTTCCACACGAGGCAAAACTATTCTAATTAGTTGAGTGTTCATTTTTTTGGCTCCAAAGTCGAGTGCATATTATCTGTTTATATAAGATGCATCTTCAAATCAATACTAACGGTAAGAGCAACCGCCTTATTACTTTATTGGTCTTGGAGATATTCGTTGAGACTATTACTCGATTAGATATCGGTGATATTCCTTAGCGAACTGGTATAGTCAGATTGGTGTCTCTCTACTTCTTGGTTGTTAAAGAAGCAACACACATTGTTTTAATTTTGCGTGAAAAAACGAGATGAATTTTAGGCAAAACAAGAAAAAATTGAAAGTTAAAGCCATCTTCGTTTTTCATGTTGGATGTTGCATCTGGAGTTTGGACACAGTTGCACTACCATCTAAATGATGCATCTCAATGCAAAATCAAAAACTTGTCGAAAGTTTAGATAATTTAAATGCTAATAATATGTAGAGTTTGGATGTACCATTATATCTTAAAATCAAAAAGATTTAGATACTCTTCAATGCAAATATAAAAATAACTAGTTTATATTAATAATTATTATTTGATATATTTGTAAAATAGTAAATTTGGATTTTCCTTGAAAACAAAAAAAAAAATCATTTTTGCAAGAAAAACAATTTTGTTTTACAAAAATCCCTAAATATTAATTTTTAATAAAACCGAAAATTATGTTTTCCATTAACACAATCACCGTTCTTACAAACAAACAATTATTTTTTACTAAAACCACAAATTGGATTTTCTTGCAAATCACAATATTGAATTTTTTTTGGTTTCCGCTGAAATCACAAAATCATATTTTTTTGCTAAAACTGGAAAATCACAAAATTGATTTTCCAAAATCAAAAAAGTTAAATTTCCTGTCAAAATTGTTAAACAATATTTTTCTGTCCCACTATCAAAACCACACAATTTTATTTTCCCACCAAAACCTAAATTGTCTTTTCTCATCAAAACATTTAGATTGTTTTTTCGGCCAAAATCTTAGGATCACATTTTCAGTAAAACTTTAAAATTACACTTTCACCAAAACAGAAAATCGTGTTTTTTTCAAAAACCACAAATTCATTTTTTTCGCATGTACATGAAAACTCGCATTTTATTGCTGAAACCTCAAAATTAAATTTTGTCACCAAAACTATGAACGAAAGATATGTGATTTATGTCATTTGAGCTCTAATAAGTATGAACTTTAAAATCTCTGCATATAAATTTCGAAAATGATATTTTTGAAGTATATTCTTCTAGCTCATTTTTTGTTAGATCGGTTTGGTAAACAAGCTCATTGAAAACTGACTTCCACGGTGATTTATAATTGTTTTAGGGGCCAATATACAAAGTATAAGCTGGTTCAGTTGGTAGGTAAATGTTAGTTGATACCCGCAAAAAGCCATCTTTATTTTTCATCTTTTTGTTTATAGTCAAATGTTGTACTATAGAAAGGGAGATATAAATTATATAATCATAGAATCAAATCACCTTTTCCATATTTTGTAATATTATAGAAATAAAAAGGTTAGTTTATAAAAATCAAGCAAGCATCATTGTGTTTATTCATACTGTTTGAATCAAATACTGTACTATAGAAAAAGAAATAGAAATTAAAGAAGCAGTAGATTAAAGTCACGTTTTCCATGTCTCTATAATATTATTTGAAAAGTCAAATTTTTACGTATTGCGCTCACGTTAATTTTCATGGTGGTTGATTACGATAATATCCTTAATGAACTAAAAAATTACCATTAATAACAATTATATGTTTCTTTTTTAAATAAAATTATGATTATGTGATATTTAATGTACATTTAGTGTAATTTTCCTTATTTACTAAAGCACATAAATAATAAAAGGAAAAATTGTTAAATATAAATATGGATTATTATATAAAAACGAATTTATCTTTACAATTCTTTATGTTTCATATAACCAAAAATATCTATAATAATATTTTTATTATATTTTTTTCCAAAAGATAATAATATTTTTATTATAAATATCTTTTCATCTAATAATTAATAAGCAAATACTCTTATAATTTATCATTATATTTTGATTGAATAATAAAAATTTGTATAAGAAATTTATCAACACTTCAATTTTATCGAAAGCAACATATATCAAATTACACATAATCTTACAAAAACAAATTTCATCCCAATATATTTTTCATCTTACAACATAACTTAACAAGATGTTCTTATTTTAGTTTAACTGTAACCAAAAATTATGATAACAATTGTTACAATTCAGTATACGAATATATGAATAACCAAAATTTTTAAATATGAAAAATAAAACCAAACAATTACTATGATTTAGTGTATAGTAGTACTCAAAAAAGATGTGTATGAATTTTCAAACAGCACAAGTTATTTTTTAGTGCTATTCAGATTTAATATTTATGTTAACTATGTTTTTTCTAAAAAATAATACCACACCCATTTATACATAAATTTTAAAAATATATTTACAAATATAAGAGGATGAACTAAACTACATGAATTAAGAAAATTATACTCCAATTTTAACGTATAGATAAAATAAAATAATTGTTTAATTTAAAATAAGAAATGTAGTTTAACATATCAATATTAGGAACATAAGTTCCACATTGAGTATTGAAAGAGATCATTAGTAAATAGTAATATACTCACTCTATTTTAAAATAAGTGTCGTTGTAGAGAAATTTTTTTGTTACAAAATATATGTCATTTTCGATTTTTAAAGCAAAACTTATTAATTCTATGTTGCAATTTATTTTTCTAATCGTTAAAATATGGTTAGGTGTATAGGTAATTGTGATTTTATATAGAAAATATGTAATATTAATTGTTTTTATAATATGTGTGCAAAAAGTTAAAGTGACACTTATTTAAAAACAGAAAGAGTATACGATAGATGGACCATCCTCTATTCGCCGATTGGTTTTAGGTTGGAAGTCCAACTAACTTAATATGATATCAGAGCCACAATCAAACAATCCAACCCGATCTATTATCAATCCAGCCCAAAGTCGGTCCATCGATCCTTGCCCAAAAAACATTCTAAAATTGATGCTCAAAGATCCATAATCTCGAGAGGGCTATTAGGAACATAAGCCCCACATCGGATATTGAAAGAGATCACTAATAATATATAAGATAGATGGACCATTCTCCTAATCGCCAATTGGTTTTAGATTGAATGTCCTTCTAACTTAACAATCAAAAATGAAAATATGAAACAATAAAAAATATTGTATATGTCAATTGTCAAACCACATATCTAATTAAGATGAGAACATTATATTACATAATATAGTTTTGATATGCATATAAATTTATAAAATAACTTAAATTATAAACAAAATATTGTTTTTATCAATTATGTTAATTTTATTATTATGTAAATATTTGTATATGTGTATGAATACAGGAGAATCACCTAGTTTTCTAATATGTCGAACAATAAAGTAGTAATCAATATATTTTTTTTTTTTGAAAAAGGCTTTAGTAGTCAGTAAAAATCAAAAAGAATCAAACAAGAAAAAATAATTAGAGAGCCGTATTAAAAAAAAAACCAATGTTTGGAGGTAGTTTTATTTCTCTGTTTTTCAGCTTTAGCAATTTTCAATTTGATATATTTGTCGTAATTTTTGTTTCCATCTTTTTCAAAAAAAAAAAAATCCACTATCTCGACCAGCTTCTTTATTTGTTTGGTAAACCATTTTTACAAGCTTTAACTCCATAAATATATCATTGCCTTCAGTACCAAAACGAACTCCATGCTTCAGATAAGCTTTTAAGTTGGCACAAGAAACCATCAAACTATCATTATTTATAGACCAAACCTCGCCTCAAGAGAAACCATATCGAATATGCAGAGAATTTGAGATCATATTGGTAAAACGCTTTTAATGCGATCCCCTATTGAATTTGCGATAATGGTTTGACTGTATTATCATTCATGATGACTCTGAAAACTTCGTATTATTTGTTGAAATCAAACAAAGCAATGAATAAAATTTGGAAAAAGTAATAACTAAATGGATTTCGTCAAAGTTTGCTATCCCTGTCTTAGAAGTTGAAAGCGATTTTGTCTTACTCATGCTGGCGTGGAAGAAATAGTTTTGACAAAAATAAACCAAAACCAATTTTTACGACATAAAAGTTACTTTCTCCAATTTCCCAAAAGTGTCATTTTGACAATTTTACACCGATTAAAAAAATTGAAATACATTTAAGTTTTCTTAATTATATTTATTCAATTGATTATTTTAGTAAATAAAATTATTTATTAAATTAACTAATATTAAACTAAAACTTTTGTTGAAATTTTAAAATAACACTTTTTATATAACTGAAAATCAAATATTAAAATGATAGTTTTTCAGAAACAGAAGTAGTATGTGACTCGGACAAATTATATTTCTAATTGATTTTCTGTTAGAGTAGGCAAAAAACTCGTGTTATAGGCTATTAGGCTTATAGCTGAACTGTGGTGTGTAAACTCGTCTTATAGCTGAATTGTGATGTGTGATGTGAACTCGAGTTATAGCTGAGCTGTGGTGTGTGATGTGAACTCGTGTTATAGCTGAACTGTGGTGTACAAACTAGTGTTATAGCTTATGAGACCAGGTGGGTCCAACTTCCATTGAAAATTTGGGAGCTCTTACGACAAGCAATGTGTTTATGTGCTTTCGGTGTGTGTCTTGTTATTTTTCTTCTGAATTCTACATAGCATTATAATATAATACGATATAGTTACTGACAATCCTTATTTACTTAATTTAGGGGCCCATAGTTCAAAACATTGTGCTATATATATTCATTGCTCCACAACCATTCAACACTCTACTAACTTTCCCTTCCTTAATCATTCTCCTAAACTAGTTACTGGCCGGCTAACCCCTTTTAGTTATATAGCTTATCTCCTATTTAAAGCCAGATCACCCTTTTATTTACTCAGTGTCTTTGACCCCTAGCAAATACCTCTTCTTCAAAATCTAATTCCAGTGTACAACTCTTCGCTATTTTCCTATTTTAATCTTACATTTGTGTATATTGTTACCCTCTACTAGTTTGATATTAAGAAGTGGAATTTCAGTTAGTTTCGGTTGATCTTTTTGTAATCATGAGGTTTCTTTAGGACAATGATCAACGTGATTTGCAACTTTTTCTTACGAAAAATCAAGTGTCAAAAAGTGTATATTTCTGAATATTCCAGATATTTTAGTAGATTATAAATATCTTGTGTCGCAAGTAACAAGTGTGAACTACGCAAATGGGAAGTTCGTGTTTACCTCCAGGATTCAGATTTCATCCAACAGATCAAGAGCTCATAGGCTATTACTTAACTAGAAAAGTAGAAGGTCACGAGATCGAGCTTGAAGTAATTCCTGTTATTGATTTATACAAATTCGATCCTTGGGAGTTGCCAGGTAATTTAAAACCAAAATCAAGCTTAATTTTTTTCTTCATAAATTTAAGTTAATTATCTTGATAATTAACTATATGTTTTTTTGTGTGAAATTTGTCATTTATTGTTTTTAGATCAGTCTTTCCTTCCTAATAGAGACATGGAATGGTTTTTTTTCTGTCCAAGAGACAAAAAATATCCAAACGGTTTACGATCAAATAGGGCTACAAAAGCTGGTTATTGGAAACCAACCGGTAAAGACAGAAAAATCACTTGTAGGTCGTCGGGTGTCTTAACCGGCTACCGGAAAACACTAGTTTTCTATGAAGGTCGTGCCCCATTAGGTGCTAGAACTAACTGGTTTATGCATGAATATCGTCTAAACGAAGACGATCTTTCTCAAAAATCACCAAATTTCAAGGTGGAAAATAATAATTTGTTTGTCCAATTTCATAACGTATACATATATTTGACATATGGAAAAATATCTAAGAACTAAATATGTTTGAATTTTCAGGGATCTTTCGCATTATGTCGCGTAGTCAAGAAGAGCCAACTTAAGACCAAAACTTCGAAAAATATAAATGAACAAGCTATTGGCTCCGGTTGCTCTAGCCTTGCGACTTCTCCATGTCGCGATGACACGACGCAGCTTCAATCATTCAAGCCTTATTCTACTACAAACATGTCTTCTAGCATTTGGCTATCTACTGATTTCATCCTTGATTCCTCCAAGGTACCTTTTAATATCTACACCAAAACAGTTTTGTATATATATATATATACATAGTGGTCTGATTTGACTTTGTAATATTTATATATAGGACCTTTTTTCTTTTTTGATCAAATTTGTTATTTATATATAGGACTATCCTCATACTCAGGAGGGTGTTTCTGATTTTCCCAACTTACATTTTCCAGTAAATGAGGCCAACCATCACGTGGGACTTCCCGAGAGTTCTTCTTATTTGAACGTTGATCAGGACATTGACCAATCAATGCCAACCGGATATTGGCCAAATTATGAATACGACCAAACCGGCTCATTCGGCTACTCAAACCTTTTCTAGTTAGAAGGAAGTGTGTGGGTCTCTCTTCTGAACAGAAGCGCCTTTTTAACGTTGGAGTCCTGGAAGAAGAGTTGTCCTAAAGTTGGAGTTGGAGTCGCTTGCATTTTATCTGTACAGAATAATTATGTAGTTGCTTTTGATTTTTATATTACTAATGAATATATATTGTATGCTGTGGAATGACTATTTTAATTTACTAATTTGCATAGCTTTAGATGATAGTCTTATTTTATGCTCGGAAATATATGCAAAGAGAATGACATCTTACAATCATTTAATTGGACCAAACTTATAACCTTCAAAGTTCAAACCAACTTCAGAGTGGTAAGTAACAATCTGTTGCATAAGAAATCATATTGTAAAAGTTATGCATGTACATGGTTTTTTTTGGTAATCCATGTACATGGTTTTTGAAATTGCATAAAGGGAATTTGGAAAAAAAAAACATATATATATATATATATAAAGATTCAGAACTATATATGTACATAAAGGGGCAAATGTGACGCAGCAATTTGTTAAACTATAGTTATCAAAAAAAATTTGTTAAAATATGTATGAAAGCCCAAAGGTTTGCATTTATCCCCGAGATGCATTATACGATGAGACCCGTTACAATTGTTGCACTTTGCTCATGAATCGAGCACTTCGTATAAATTATTTTTCTTTTATGTCACATCAAATTTTCCCATTATGATTACTGTTTCCCTAATTTTGAAAGAATCATTGGTTCATAGGGCATCATTAAAGAGTTGAAGGTAAGAGACTCGCAAATTTCTTAAAATAATATAATTTTATTTTAAATAAATGACACCATTAAACAAGAAATATATGACACTAAGTCTAGGCCATATGTTTTTTCAAACAAAAACATAATGAAAGGTAAGAAACATATAGAGAATTGTTTCTCACATCAAGGTTCATATTCTTTGGAGAAACTATTAGTACACTTGTTAACTAACAACAAGCGGATGAAATGTTTTAATACACATATCATCGTAAAATGATCAACTGAGACTCTGAATAATGATGATGCTCTTAATGATTTACTCCCTCTTTTCATAATACTTTTCATAATACTTAATGTTTTAGCTTAATGCACAAAGATTAAGAAAATTAAAATTTTTCTAAAAAAATATTTTAAAAATATAATTTTATAATCAATTAACCAATTATAAAAAAAACTGCAAAGTCTAATTGGCTGAACAGTTTCCAATAAAATTAAAGTTAACATTAAAACTCAAAACATCATCTAAATTGAAACAAAATATTTCTTTTAAAACATCATCTATATTGAAACGGAAGAGCATAAAAGTTTCTCACAGAGAAATTCATTCTAATCTATCTCATCTTTTTTTATTGAATAGAAAGTCCACCAAAAACTTTCAATGCTAATGGTTTTAAATATTATAAAATGTATGCATGAGGCTCAGATCTGTAGATTCTTTTTTTTTCATCACAGCAAATACGAATCAGAAGCCTAGTATGCATGAGGTTCAGATGTAGAGGAATCCAATGTGGACAGCGACATCTATAATACTTTACTTACCTTAAAATATTATTATTGATGAGTTAGATATTCCAATAGTGTGGAAAGTGTCAACAAGGGTCCATAGCTCAGTGGTAGAGCAATTGACTGCAGATCAATAGGTCACCGGTTCGAACCCGGTTGGGCCCTTTTTAAAAATATTAATTTTTAACCCGGTTGGGTCCTTGATGCCTAGCTACAGGGAGGCGATTCATACCTTTTTTTTTTCTGATAAAGGGTTACATGGAGGCGATTCATCATTCATATTCCGGTAACGCAAGTTTTAAATGTTCAACACTGAAATTTTCGAAAACATATAAATAGGTAAAACCTAAATAAAACTCGTCTCAAATGTTCCTTGTTGTCTCCTTCCTTTGTCCATATGCCAATCCTCAAAGACGTGGATTGCACATCTCTTCCAAACCTTTTCTCCGGTTGTCCCTAATCTCAAACGACTTATTAGAGAGAGTCAGAGAGATAGTAGAACAAGACCAGTGAGCTGACATCATTGTGGCAGTGCCTCGTTTGCGAATATTGAATTTCTGTGACGCAAGAAACAGAAGTAAAGGTAGTGCATGCGACAGAAGCGTCTGTGATTTTTTTATAGCTCGTGTATAATTGGGAGTATGGCCAATTTGGCTGATGCCACATTTTGACATGTATAAACCACATAGAAGGTGATAAAAATTACAAAGTCTAATAGATGATCCAAAAACAATTGTAAAAATCAGTGTTGTCTATCTCTAATTATAAAACCAATCTTGTTTTGCTCAAGAATAAAGAAAAAAGAAATCTAATTTAGTAAATCACGACAACATGTTACCATCTGTTTGGTACCAGGGTTTTGAAATGCTCTGATGAAACAAAAGCTTGTCCAAACCTCTATTTGTTCTTTCAAATCATATTCATACTAAAAATAATCTTCCTTGATGTTCAATGCACTGCTGGAGTTTCCCATCAGAAGACACAACCAGTCTTCTTACTTTCGCAGGTTTTGTTTTGCGTTTCGCCTCAAGTCTAGGCATTGTCTTAGAGCTATGATCATCTTCTCCGTTTGTCGGTTGGTCTCCCTCTTCCAAAAACTCATCGGCCACATCTCCATCTTCATCAACCCTTAGCCGTTTTGTATACCACCTTAGTCCCTTTATTCAAAACAAGAGAAAACAATAACATAGTGTAGGAAAAAAACAAATATACAACAAGAATAAGAAAGATAATACAATCTCTTAGTCTTAGAGCTAAGTAAAACTCCACTACTTATCGATTCGGCTTCACGATCTAACATCTGAAATCAGATAACCGGAGGGGGATCACGCCAAAACAAACACAAAAACTGTAATAGAGTATATAACAGTCTGTCTTCCACGTGACATAGGAAGTGATTTTGCTTTCAACATAGTCTTCAATGCAAGTGAAGTCTGTATCTAACTGTTAGGATTCTTAATGAACTATATGCTATATGTAGAACATGATCTGTGATTATCAACGGTTAAATAAGGAATCTTTTTCTAGTAACTTAATCGATCAGAAAGCTAATTGTTTTGAGAGATTTATACTAAGCTAATCCTGCTAACTAGAAAATCTTATAAATCAAGTTCCAGACTTCAATAAAACAATCAACCTGAATACCACCGTCTCCGGCGGAGCAAGGCTGGAGAACAGGACCAAGTTGAGACCTTTCCACGGCTACTTGAACCGGAACTCCGAATCCTCTCCTGGGTAATCCAGTTTCGCGAAATCTAGGCTGATTATTCTCCCGTCGCTTATCTCCATCGCCGGAATCGATGACTGTATCGTCTCCTCCGTCTTCTTCCTCGTTTTTCACAGCTTCCTGCCCAAATCCAAACACGCCCGCGAGCTTCTTTAAGAACCCCATTAACAACTGTCTACTTCTTCACAGCTTCTTTGATTGAGTCGGAATCAGACAAATCTTCAGAACAGTATCTAAAAAAAGGGTTCTGTCTGGATCTTCTTCCTCCTCTGCCCCTTTTTCTATTTTGACTGCGCGGTAAAATGTTTTTAGTACAAAGACCATTTACTTATGGATCGCTCGCTACTAGGCCTGCTTATATTAAAATTCCAGGCCCATTAAGAAAGTCCACGCCAACTTTTCCGTCGCTCCTTCATCATAGTCTTTATTAATACTTGAATTGTTCCACTTGCGATTCCAAATAGATTTATGTTGTTATGAGCTGATTCAAATATGATTTGTTAGTTTAAGGAAACTCAGTAACAGCCCTTGGGAAGTGTTCTAGAAAATGAGTCTAGTAGTTAATTAGAGTAGCTAGTAGCATGGAGTGAGATATGCACCTGCTTGGTTTCTGATTTGAATTGCAATTACGCCGTTGCTTTATTCAAATGGTGAGAATTGTAAAGATGATATTCCAAGTATCTCTGTTCTAATATAGTTGTTGCATAATTGTTAAGATTATTAGTTTCTTGTTTGCAATTATGTACACCGGTAAAACAAGCTTGACAAAAAAAAACAAGCTAATCACCAATGTAAATTTGATAAGAATTCCGGAATAATAGGGACACACATCAGAATTTTACATAAATTTTAAGTAATATACATAAAGAAAATGGATCAATTCAGTTTTGCCAATTTTTGACTACAGAATCATATAATTTAAAGTTGAATTTGTTCCAGAAGATAGTGAGTTTGAACTGATGAGCAATTTTGAGAAATGCCTCTATGTAAACGTCATTCATCTTCCTCTGCTACCAAGCACGGGTCTAATCTTATGACCAACTATATGAATACAGAATACCTACTATACTACGCAATCTACCAAAGCTTCAGCTGAGAAAGGTTGCTGACTCTAGAGTAATTCGTTAGCTGTCTCAACGTCTTTTCTATTTTCAGCTACCAATGTTCAAAGTGTTATCTGGTTTACGTGTCCGGTTTCTTAAGGTAACGCGCATGGCGTAAACTTTAAACAACTGCTTTTTTTTGGTGCTTGTTGGTCTGGTAAAGTCGATCACTTTTAGCCGCTAGCTAGACCAACAAAAGTTTGGTTCTTTTCTCATTGAGTATCCCAAAACCAATTGCATGTCACTTTTTGTCCTTTTTAATTTGGAAACCGGTTTCATTTTGTGATATCGATACAAAAGCTTAGCCGGTGAATTCAAATAATCTCGTGATAGGTATGGGTAGGAAAAGAGCGGATATAACCAAAGCTGGTTCATATGAAATCAGATGTTGAAAGTTACACTTTTGTTCGTTTACAGAAAGTAAAGTTGGATCTTGGTGTTGCTCAGCTGAAATTACACATTGGGTGGCAACATTAGTATTACTTATCAATGGGTATTTGTTTTAATGTTGCATAGCATTTAAAGTTAGCAAGTTATGTATGTCAATTAATCTGAAGTCTATACATACTTATTTTCTGATATTCGGTTTCTTTTCTTCTTAAAATGATGAGGCAATAGAAGGACACAATTGTCAAAATAAGCTGATGTCATTTTCACACCATTGATTATTTTTAAGATCTGATGAAGTATATACTTATACTTAAGAAAAATCTGACACATCAAAGTACAAACCCATGTTGATTCGGATTTCCAAAACACAGTCAAACCAAAATCTATATAGTCTACATGATTTATTAGATTCTCTTATTAATTCATGTGCATTTGTTTCTATATAGTTTTTGTAGTTTTCTTCTCACTCATTGCTTGGGTAAGAGTTTTGAGTCTAATACTTCTCCCACTAAAACGACAGGAAGTCACCAACCCTCCTAACATTCAACTTCAATGCCTCATTCCGATTTAGTTATCTCTTCCACTACCAAACTCGGTTCATTAAATGCAGCATTGCAAATTATGTGAAAAAACCAAAATAATTTTTTTTAAAAAAAAGAAGAGTTAAAAAGGAGGACAACAAATCCAAAGAGTACAAAGTGTAAATGGACTGGACTGAACATCATCATTAAAGACAGAACTCTTTACTTCCTCCTTAAATCTTCTCCTTCACATTCACTAACCAAATCCTAACTAAATTATAAGTTCAGATTTATTTCCCTAAAAAAATATTTTTTTAAGAAACAAGAAATCCCCTGAAAAGTGAAAACTTAAAATCCACCCTAAACCGAGGATATGTTTCTTTAATTTGGTTGATTAATAACTAAACCAACAAAATAAACACATCATCATCTATCTCTCTCTATATCAGTGAAGTTAGAGAGGGAGGAGGAGAGAGAGTTGTTAGCTAGCTCACACGCTTTCGCATAAAACTCAAAAACCTGCACTTTCTCGTCTATTTTCTCGGCATTCGCGAAACAGAAAACTGCGTCTCCGTGAAAAAACCACCCCCCCCTAATTTTAACCAAAACCTCCCTTCTCCACAGAGAGAGAGAAAACAGAAAGTTTCTTCCTTTTTCACTCTCTCTCTCTCGATGGATTCTAGAGAACTCCACCACCAACACCAACAGCACCAACAACAGCAGCAGCTACAACCACCGCCTGGGATGCTAATGGGCTCCTTCAACCCTAACCCCGCATCCGCCTCCTTAATGGGTCCCACCTCCACATCTCAGGCGATGCACCACCGCTTACCTTTCGGCTCTCTCACGCCTCATCACCTTCATCACCCCCACCATCCTCAGCAACAGATGGATCAGAAAACGCTTGAATCTCTCGGATTCGAAGGATCATCTCCTTCCTCCCACCAGCAGCACCACCACCAGCAGCAGCAGCAGCAGTCGATGAGATTCGGGATCGATCAGCAACAGCAGCAGCAGGTTAAGAAGAAGCGAGGAAGGCCTAGGAAGTATGCTCCCGACGGCGGCATTGGTCTTGCTTTGGCTCCTACCTCTCCTCTTCCTTCTGCTTCTAATTCCTACGGCGGTGGAAATGACGTTGGAGGCGGCGGTGGTGGTGGAGATAGCGGCGGAGGTGGTGGTGGCGGTGGTAACTCTACCGATCCGCCTGCTAAACGGAACAGAGGTCGTCCTCCTGGGTCTGGTAAGAAGCAGCTTGATGCTTTAGGTACTGTCTGAAAACTCGGATCTGTCTTTTGATCAATTCAAAGATCACTCTTTTACACTTCTTCTTGGTTTTGTCTTTGTCTTGTGAGCAGGAGGAACAGGAGGAGTGGGGTTTACACCTCATGTCATTGAGGTCAAAACTGGAGAGGTACTGTGTCTTCTTTTGTCTAGTAAATCTCTTAAGCTTTTTGATCTTTGAATTCGTCTCTTTGATGTTCAGGACATAGCTATGAAGGTAGTGGCGTTTACTCATCAAGGACCACGGGCGATATGTATCCTCTCGGCTACAGGAGCTGTTTCTAGTGTGATGTTTCGTCAATCTAGCAGTCCTAGTGGAGCTGTTAAGTATGAGGTAGTATTAACATTTGCATGTCCGATTTGAGCTTTTTTTTTTGAAATATTGGATTGTCTGTGTGATCTTGTGTTGTTGTTTGTATATGCAGGGACCATATGAGATCATTTCTATGTCAGGCTCTTTCTTGAATACTGAGAGTAATGGTACTGTGACTAAAACTGGGAGCTTGAGTGTATCTCTGGCTAGACCAGATGGTCAGGTTGTGGGTGGTTGTGTTGCTGGAATGCTTGTTGCTGGATCTCAAGTCCAGGTTTTACTCCCATTTCTCTAACCTTTTAATTCACTGAATCTTCAAGATGCTGACTGACTTTGTGTACACAGGTCGTTGTTGGAAGCTTTGTACCAGAAGTGAAGAAACCTAAACAAAGCGCAGCGCGAGTTCAGAATACTACTCCCGAGCCAGCTTCAGCACCAGCCAATATGTTGAGCTTTGGTGGTGGTGGACCAGGAAGCCCTCGGTCTCAGGGACAGCAGCATTCGAGTGAGTCATCAGAAGAAAACGAAAGTAACTCTCCTTTGCACCGTGGTAGCAGCAACAATAACAACAACAATCATCACGGACTATTTGGAAACTCTCCGCCGCAACCACTTCACCAAATGCCGCCTATGCAGCAGATGTACCATCCTCACCTCTGGCCTGGCCACAATCCTCAGTAAAAACAGAGAGATGGGGGCCTCAGTTTACTTTCTCTGTTTCCGTTTACACATCTCTCCTTAAAATTAGATTGAGCTTTCTTACTCTCTCGTCTTCTTCTGCTTCCTACTTTCTCTTTACTTCAGCTTCTGTTTTAGATAAATAGAGAGACAGAGATGTTAAGTAGGTTTTTTTTTTCAGTTCATCTTTTTTAGTTTGTGCCCTTGTTTCTTTTGACTGATGATCACTAAGACTTTTCTTTTTTTTTCTACTCCTATAATCAACCAGTGATCAGTTTTAGTTACAGAAAAAACTGACTGACTTCTCAACCAAATTGCAAAAGATCTAAACTTTTCATACAAAACCTTTAATTATACAAAAAGCCCTTTTTATTACCTCTTACATATCATATCATTACATTCGTTTTCTGTCACATATATGTTTATTCCTCTTCAGATTACTATTACATCGCAAGTAAAACAAGAGTTAGAAAATCCAGTAAAATACATAGTCACAGTCTCTCCATTACTCTTCTTCTTCCTGTTAACAAGTCTTTTAGCGTTTCTACACAGCAGAAACCATAGCTGGTGATGCAACAACCATCAATTCTTCTTCCTCCTCCTCATCCTCTGCTTCCCACATGAAATGAGCGTATGATCCCAAAACCATACTGCACCAAAAGTCACAACTCAAACCTTCAACATTCTGGAAAAAAAACTCATCAAAGAATCCAAACTCAACATAAACAATAACATACCAATCATCAGGAGAAGCACTAACAGCTTGATCAAAGTAACACTGAGCTCTCTTCTCATCTCTCTTCGTCTCCCATATCAACTTCCCATACATTGACAAAGCTTCCCCATCACCTGGATTCGCAAGTATAGCTCTCCCATAGTATTCCTCTGCTCTCTCTAAATCTCTCTCCACCTAAATCCAAAAAAATCCAAACCTAACTTCAACCTCAAGTTTCATTTATAAGAGCCGTGATCAAACGTTATACCTCGTAAAGAAACTTGCCGTAGTTCATCAGAAGAAGCGAGTTGTTCGGATCCGATTTCAACATCTCCCGATAGTAATCACCGATCTTGCTCCTATCGTCGGAACTGCCTCCGCCTCCTCCGTTTCCTCTACCGCCGCTGAAACCAGATCCACCGCCGCCGGAGAATCCATCCTCCTCCTCCTCCGTCTCATCACTCTCTGGGATTCTCGCCGGCGAAGGCTTTGATCCGACGCTCTTCGACATCCTCTCCGATCGAATCACGTCGCTTTCCGATAACACCCTCCGCATCCCCGCCGCGGACTTGGCATCGATCGAGATCCTGCCGACGGAGAATTTGTTATCGCCGTAGGTAGATAGCGATTCGACGGAGTTGTGACGGGAGATTGCCGTGCCTTTCCGCGAAGGAATAAACCGGTTTTGAACCGGCATCGAACCGGTTCGCATCAAAAGAGATTTCATCGCGAACCTTCAAATCTTGTCTTCGATGCGAGAGTGAGATTTGATTATCCACTAAAGAATCTCTCGTTACTTGCTATTTATAGATTCATCAATCATCTGAACCTTTGTTTCATATCAACCGTTGGATTGTTTGACTTTGTTAACTTTACAATCTCGCGCCAATTTCGCGCCACGTCATCTCTTTCGTGTAATGTACTTAAAGTATGGTTTTCTATCAGCCGTCCGATGTGATGAATATAATTGGGGGGAAGAATCAGCTACGACGTCTGAAGGGTTTGCACGTAAAGGGCACTGCTCTGTTTATGACACGTGGAGGTTGTTGTGGGACCTGGTGAGGCTGTACGGGTTCTTCGTACTCAGGTGAGTGTAGGATATTTTCTACTCTTTCATGGATTCTGTAGTGTGTGACTGTGTGCACACAGAAGTACGAAACCACCCTTACCATTGTATTTCAACTTTATCGAATACCATTAGCGTGCCAGAATCATGAGAACATGTGTATCGAAACTCTTAACCTCTTGCCCTATTTGAATTTTGTTGTCATGTCAATAATATAATGAGGCAACTGGCAACTCAAACAATGGTGTTCGATAAAGACAAAACGTTTGCTTGTAGCTTGCATTTTTGGTTTTATCTCCATGTATTAACAATAAAAGTTGATTGACGATTTTATGATATGCATAATACTCGAGAGATCACACCAGTATTAGACTATTAGTATAACATTATTATATAGAACAGCATATAAGTCTCTATCACCATATCTATATAATCGTATGACTAAGCTTTCACTAGTTATCGAAATAGTGCTTTCTAACATGCAGGGAGTCAAAATCTCTCTATCAACGATTGGTTGACGCAATGTATTTATTATTGTTGTGGTATAGTTATCACTAAGACAATATTATTAATATTCAGTTCATGTTCATATACCATGTCTAGTGTACTTGGCGTCTTGGGAAAAATGATTTTGATATGTGAATTGTGGGTGATTCATATCACAATCACACAAAATGACATTTTCTTTATCTTTGGTTTTGTCTGTGAAATCTTGAAGATCTGACTCACTATGGTTACAAGTTACAATTGGCAAATTTTCCTGTTTGATAAGATAAGATAAGGTTTATTTTGTCTAGTATGTGATGAAAGTATGGTATTTTAGTTTTGTCGTTTTGTTTCACATTGTTAAAGGTAACGTTATCTTATAAAATAAATGTTTGTTTTACGAAACATGGAAAATGGAAACAATTTCACTCAACCTACTTGACTTAGTTAATAATTTTAAAATAACTAATAAGTGATTAGTTTATGTGCACAAAAAAGTGATTAGTTTATTACTTGTGTATTTTGTAGTTTTTCTTCCCAAAAAGTAATACTAGTATTATTATGAATAGCGTTATTATTTCATTCCATCACATGGAGATAGAAAAACATGAATGGAAGATGATACGGCAGTGATTGGAGTCTTTGTTCACCATGCCAAAACCACAGTTGTCGAAACTAAAAGGTAGCTTGTGAAATGGCGTGGTAAAGATAATGATTTAGTTGGACGTTGGATACAGCTTCGAAGAGCGCGGAGTTTTACTTTTCATTTTTTTTGGTGCTGATGCGGTGATGCCAAACCTCATTGATCAATCAAACCATCCACACTTCTAAAAATCAACCCTAATCTCAACTTATCTTGTTGATCAGAAACAATGAACTGTAAAATTGCAGTTTATCTATCTTTGAAAATGAATTTTACATTTGATTGGATGCAAATAGTAAATTTCATGTTTCAGCAGCAATGACATGGAAACGTGTTTCCCAGCAGAATAAAACAATTAAAATACAGTTTTGAATTTAATGTGACTTAAATTAACAACTGACTATACCCTTGAAACCAGAAGAAGAACAAAACATACTATTTTAAGGACTCAGTGGCTTAACGTCAAGCAAATGTCACAGAGGACTCGTTCAAAGCATGGTAATAGTAGTAAGCAAAACAAACAAACAAACAAAACCAAACCAAACTCAAAACACACTTTCTATTTTTAGTAACCACAACTTCCACACTTTCACAACATTCACATTTCAAACACTCAACCAATTAAAAACTTTTTTTACACCATAAACTGAAAACAAAGAAAATAAAATACCAGATCTGTCGCTCTTTTCGTGCATGAGAAATCTCACGGCGGAGATAATCAGTCTCCGGACGCCGTGATGTCGACAATCTCTTCACCTTTTCCGCCGCAATCTCCATCAGAACGCTATGTCACGCCGCCTTTGACGGTGATCCTCACCGTAATCCTTCTCGTTTTCTTCTTCATCGGTTTCTTCACTCTTTATTTCTGCAAGTGTTTTCTCGACACCATGATGCAAGCTTGGCGTCTCCACCACGGTGGAGAAGCGGAGACAACCACCGAAAATCCCATCCAGCCACCAGAAGCACCCACAGTTAATCCCGGACTCGAACTTCGCATCATAAACTCGTTTCCTACTTTTCCTTATTCATCAGTTAAAGATCTCCGAGAAGAGAAATACGGCCTTGAATGTGCCATTTGTCTACTGGAATTCGATGGAGATCATGTGCTACGTCTCTTGACCACGTGCTACCACGTATTTCACCAAGAATGCATTGATCTTTGGTTCGAATCTCACAAAACTTGTCCCGTTTGTCGCCATGATCTTGATCCCCCACCGCCAGAAAACACCACCATTACTCTTCCTAACGTCGACGAGATGATCATTGACGTGATTCAAGAAAATAGCGACGACGATCAGCACCATCAGACAACAACATCAACACAGATTGATACGTGGCCGTCTTCAGGACAAAACAGTTGCTTAAACAGTGAGAGATCGAGAAAAGAACAAAGTCTGCCGGATAAATTCTCGAGATCACATTCAACAGGACATTCTATAGTGAGAAACAAACCGGAGGAAGAAGATAAGTACAGACTGAGATTACCGGAGCATGTCAAGATCAAGGTTACAAGAGGACATAGTCAAACAGCGAGTTGTGTTACTTTTGGTGAAGTTATTAAAAACAAATATGATCATCGGTTTGGTGAAGTCTCCAACCAAACACTTGTTACACAATCAGAAAATTGAAGAACTAATAGATACTATAAGATCATACTTTTCTTTCTTGACAAAAGGTTCTTTTTATTTTCTTGTTGTTGTAATGAATTATATACATCTTTTAGGTAGAAATTTTAACTTAAGATGCTCATTAGCGTTGTTAGTGATTCTATATATATATATATATATATATATATATATATATATATACTTTTCCAGAGTTTTATTAATAAAAGCGGATAATTTAATTTGTGGAATGTTAAACCAAATTATGAGTGACTGGCCTTAGAAAAGAAAGCCCGTTTATGTCACTTCATAGTGTAAATTTACGTTTCTAAAATCAAATTTATATGCAGAACTAACTCCAATTTTGAAATAGAAGGCTACATGTTCCCACAACTATGCATAATTGTCATCAGAAAGTGGTAGAATGAGTTTAACAGTTACAAGATGATTATTTATATTTTCACAATTAATTGATTTCTTAACGAAAAAAAGGAATGACTTAGACCATTAATATCGGTGTCCTTGGACCAATTTCTTAGCAATTTCGGGCTTTAATTTAAATGAAAAAGGCCTAATATTGGCTGGGACGAAAGCTGAAAGTCCCCAATTAAGATCTTTTTTGTCTGCGTCCTTCCTTCCACGTGCCTTGTTGCAATTGAACAGATCAGCTAAAAAGCTCGAGGAGGCAAAAGAACCGATCAAGCTCGCCACCGGAGTCGAGGTCGCCGCGTTTTCGGCGGACGTCCGCGATTACGACGCTGTTTCAAAGGCGGTTGATCAATCCGGTCCGATCGATGTGTTGATAGTGAACCAGGGTGTGTTTGTGGCGAGAGAGCTCAAGAAGCATAGCGTGGAGGATGTCAAGTTCACGATTGATGTTAATCTCGTTGGGTTATGTTTGCTTTGTTATCTAGGTTGGTATATATGGTTATGCTGCGTATTGGGCGAGCAAGTTTGGGCTACAAGGTTTAGCGCAATCGCTGCAGCAAGAATTTATTGTTGATGACATTCATGTCACTCTTGCTTTTCCTCCTGACACTGATACACCTGGTTTCGAGGAAGGTAAACACCGTACTCTGAAGATTTTGTACGGTTAGGCAACTAATGAATTTACTCTGAAGCTTTTGTTTAGATTCGTTGTGGATGTATAATTGCACATGAAAGTAGGTAGGATTAGGCAAGTAATGAGTTTACTTATACTAAGCGGATAGAGCTGTTTAATGCATAAAGAAGCATAACGGACTACTATATGGTTGGGAGATATGAGGACACGAAACTATTGTTGATGTAGTTGTTATAAGGATTTTTAGTAATTTAAACCCTCAACTAAAGATGAATCGTAAAACAAACCCTCAACTAAAAATCCTGTGAAATAAACCCTCAAGTTTATGTCCGTTAATATTTTCGCCACTCCGTCCATTTTATCGTCAACTGTCGACGGAGAAACGTTAACTGTTGACGAAAAAGTTTACAGAGGGGCTAAAACACTAATAAACATAAAGATGAGGGTTTATTTCACAAGATTTTTAGTTTAGGGTCTGTTTTACGATATATCTTTAGTTGAGGGTTTAAATTACTAAAAAATTAAATTTAAACATGCAATAAAAAAACAAAACAGTGAATAAAATCATAGTTAAACCAATCATAAAGTGAATTAGTTTCATGAAATTTTTAAATAAGTCAAACCTCATCTTGTAAAGCTAAGTAGAATGTAGACTACCTAACTCTTTTAAATTGCCTAAACTTCCAAATCAATGGAGAACTTACTAATTTTAACATAAACACATACATAGATAAGACCACACTTAATGTGTAGAATGGTGGCTCAGTAAGTGTTTTCTAAAATATCTATAACTTAAGTAAGGACAAGCTATCCTTTAGTTACCTTTTGTCTTTTCAAAGAATGGTTGGTGTGTCGGATGGAAATGCAAGAGTGATTGGTTTAAGTGATGTAGCCACTGAAAATGGTATTAAAGACATTATCTTTATAGGACAACTACTGAAAGATGAACGTGAAGAAGATTTCACCATAGCATTGAGAGACTAAGATGATTTATTAAAGAAGAAAGAACAAGTTGATGGAGATTGGTTCACTTGATTTGTTTTCTGAGCTAATGTGGATTCTCACTGAATGAGGATCGGATATCTGAAATCTGAACTTCGATCTTATGTTGTTCCTTTGTGTAAATTGATTAATGAAAAACTCAAACTAAACACTAATCTCAAAAACAAGTTCTTTTGTGAGAGAGCGAGCAGGGAAACAAGTATAGGTACAAGCTAGATTTACCAAAGGAATGCGAGGTCTCATTAAAAAAGAAGAGTGAGTTTGTATTAATAGTTGAGTCGATCGTTGAAATTTATGAAGCTTTAAATAATTACTAAATTATTAATACTTATAGAATTTTCTAAAAGAAAAAAAAAATATGTTTAGTAATTTAAACCCTCAACTAAAGATATATCGTAAAACAAACCCTAAACTAAAAATCTTGTGAAATAAACCCTCATCTTTATGTTTATTAGTGTTTTAGCCCCTCTGTAAACTTTTTCGTCAACAGTTAACGTTTCTCCGTCGACAGTTAACGATAAAATGGACGGAGGGGCAAAAATATTAACGGACATAAAGTTGAGGGTTTATTTCACATGATTTTTAGTTGAGGGTTTGTTTTACGATTCATCTTTAGTTGAGGGTTTAAATTACTAAAAATCCTTGTTATAATGAGATCAGAGATGTGCCGTTATCTGTCTGGCCTGAATAATTGAGCTGCATTATCTTCTTTGTTATGAAATTTCTTGCTAGGAGAAACTGATAAAGTGATCTGTTGAGGATTGACTACGAAAGTGTTTGGAGTAGAGTTTCTGCGTTAATTTGATTCGTGTGATACTGTGTGGAGGAAAATAAGGGACGTAAAGAGATGTAGTTATGCTCTGGTAGCATCAGAGAAGACTTCCTTTTTTCTCTGAGAAAGAAGTTAATACTCTATTGACTGATGTTCTGAGTTTTTTGTTGCATATTATGAAGCTGCTGAAGATGATGATAATTGATAAGAGTTTATTTGATTTTTCCTTTTCTTTGTGGTCTCTCAGAACAGAAGAGCAGACCTGAAGTCACTTCCATAATTGCTGCATCGTCTGGTTCAATGAAAACAAAAGAAGTAGCCAGAAGAGCTATGGAAGGCATCAAAGCAGAAAAGTTCACTGTCTCATGCAACTTCGAAAAGTGGAGCAAAACCAAAACAAGTAGTAAGTGCCTGATACCAGCAAGCTGTTCAAAATAGTGTTCCTCTTTTACTTGACTGGTATATACTAATGGGACTGGTTACTATTTTTGTTGTTCTAATATTATTTCTCTTGTGCAATTTCTGAGAGCTAGAGACATATCATAGCTCGTCAGAAACTAAAGAAACACTGGTGGCTACTCTTACTGATAGTTTTGTGGATTCATGACACGGTCTCAGAACAAGTTTTGTGTTTCTTTCTTTGTAGAGAATCTAAAGAACTCATTTGAATGTATTAGCCTCGCACCCTATGTTCACCTGGTTGCATTTCTTCACAATTTGATGTTTTCGAAAGAAGTCTAAGATGAACCAACAGTTAGGTTAACACCAAAAAATTTACTAAGGACCAACAAGAAGTCCTACCAATAATCATCAATTTTAACAAAACGTCCTTAGCAAAGTTCTAATGTAAAAATAACAATAAAAAACTTAAGGACCAAAAATTAGGGACAATTGATAATGATGGTCTTAGGACTATGGTATTCTACTTAACAGTGGCCTATCTACTTGCTGCGTGGTAGTGGTAATTGCAATAAATGTCAATATAAAAAGATGAAACTGAATGAATCTGCTGGAAGTATTCTTGCCCATGTTCTATTTCAATTAGCTCAAATAATTTTCTCTTGTATCATGAAAAAGTTGATAGAAAAAATGCAAATTGATATCATGGTTTTATTCAATATTTTGTACAAGAAAATCATACCTTAAAGGAAAGTTTGTTTCTAAAAAGCCCATTGATATTACAGTTCTATCTAATTGTTTTGGAGTTCCAACGACGGTCCAATTTGTTCAAAGTATATATAATCAAACCTTAAGAATCAATCAGTTCTATGTTACAAGAAAAAGAGAAATCGAACAGTTCTACTGTATAATATCGCAATATCAGCAGAGGCGGTGCTAGAATTTACGAGATGTCATAAAATTTACGAGATCTCACACGCAAATTTATTTTTAAATAAAAAAAATCAATGAATTATGCTACATTATTTACTAAAACGGTTATGTATATATAATGGAACAAATAAAAACTTTAGACATATTTTAGATATCCATATTTTACAGTAATATATTTAACTATTTGTATTAACTTATTATTTTATTGTGTTTGCAACTTTATTTATAATAAAATATGTTAAAATGGTTGCCAAAAAATGTTAAAATGATTTATTTATTACTTTTTGAATTTAAAATTGTGGGTCCACAAAAATAGAGACCACATCCCAATGTTTCACTGGAATGCCCTCAAAAGGGGAACTGGGTATGAGAAAGCAGCCTTTGTTTCGCACTATCAAACGAAAATCACGAGGCTGGATTAACTCATTACAAGCCTTGGCAAGAAGTGTACTTTCATAAAACTCTCAACCAATCCCTCAGGTACTGTTGAAAAGGATTTATTCTCACAACTTAAATATTCAGACACTCTGACACTCATGTAGAAACTTTTCACATTTTAATTCACTCTCTTTCGTACGTGACAAAAAAAAAAAGAATACAAATATAATGAACCATTTAACTTGTGGTAATTGAAAAAACAAACATAACTTAAACATCATTAACGAACTCTGCGAGTCATTCATCCCTCACATCTGGAGATACAAGTTTGAGCACCTTCTCATGTCATTTTACACCAACTTCAAGAGTTTCAACATCTAGTTCCTTCCTTTTATGTTTGTTAACAAGGTGTGATCAGGACCAACCGGACTAATCTTCCAGTGAGTTCGGTAGACAGTGAATTACTTTGTTCATAGATTTTTAATTGATTTAAAACGTTGGCACTATTTCAACTAGTCAAACATAAAAGATTTTCGGATAAGTTATTCAAACTTATTTTTCATTAAACTGGATTGTGGTTATTTTAAAAGCAATTAAGACTGGTAATTATATATCTTTCAAGTAGAATCACATGACAATAAATCATAGCTACCTTATTTACGTACCAGATTCGATGTCTTAGTCAACAAGCCATTTATCTCATCAAAAGAAAAGAAAAAGAACTAAAGAACAAAGTTAAAGCCATATTAAAAGAAGAAAAAAGCATGTAAAGATAACAAAGCAAGCTTCTCATATACCAAAGGAATCAATCACTCTTCTATATTATAAGCTATCATATTTGGTTCATTCCACAAATTAATATAAACGACATTTCATAACACTTTGTCACACACACAAAACACATTTTATCACACACACATATTTATATTTTATATGTATACAATTTCTTACATCCTTCATATGTCCAATGATTTTGATTATCATATAAGAAAGATAACAGTTATTATGATATAAGTTTTGTTTTGTTCTTTCATGGAGTCCGATCCAAACCCCAATGCTCTAAATCAATACATAAATCCAAGAGATTGTACTCAAGGCTTTTGTTCCACGTTTTGTCCTCAATGGTGTACTTACATCAAGTTCTCTCCACCACCACTTTCCTATGAACAACTCCTAAACGACGGTGTTTCATCAAACCCTAGCGTTTCACCTCTTCTCATCGCCATCATTGGTATCCTTGGAAGTGCATTTCTCTTAGCAACTTACTACACTCTTGTCTCAAAGCATTGCGCCACCGACACAAACGATGGAGCTGCCTCAGACATGGGTAGATCAGATCTCATTATTGATGTTAACTCACCAGAAAGTCAAGATCACGACAACCCTTTCTCTCATGAGTCCTCAAACGCCGGTTTAGACGATGCCGTGATAAAGAAGATAGGGTTTTTCAAGTTGAAGAAGCATCAAAATGGTGTCAAGATCAATGTTACTGATTGTTCCATATGTCTTGGAGAGTTTAACGAAGACGAGAGCTTAAGGTTATTACCTAATTGTAACCACATTTTCCATGTGGTTTGTATTGATCGGTGGCTAACCTCTCACTCAAATTGTCCCCTTTGTCGGGGTAAGATCACCGTCCCTACCACTCAAGAAACCGATCATGTCTTTGTGATGATGAATCTTGATCGGTTTACTAGCAGTGCTGGACCAGTAGAAGGAAATGTAATGGTTCTTGATCCTCGTGAAGAGGTTAGTGTTTCGGTTAGTTCTCATCATCCACGACGGTTCTCGGCCGCTGATGTCGTTATGTGGATGAGCAGAGACGGAGAAGAGGAGGAGAGAAGTTATGATCTTGAAAATGGAAACAGAGTAAAGCTTGTAGACTACTTTAAAAGATCATTCTCAAGTGGTGGATTGGTTCTTGGGACTCAAGGACGGAGTAGGAGATCCTAAACCTACTTCATTGACTCCAAATTAGTTTCTTAAACATATTTTACTGTACTTACACTTTGAGAAATTGATACAGATACATATATAATGGATGCATTCATCACTCAGTTTCTTTTTTTTTCCCCAGGGATACATTTATATTCTCAGCTAAGAGGTTTTTTCCCTGTCTTTATATATTGTTATCCATATATTAATTTCATTTCATAGAAATTTTCCAAATAACAATCGCTCCATCATCACGTACCATGCGTTAAGTTCATTTTATTACATTTCAAAATTTATATGTTCTTAAATAAATAAGTTTCTTTTCAGTGTAAATTACCAAATTTATTATTTTAGATGCTTTGTTTTTCTTAGTGCGAACTACAAAGAGTATCCAACTTTTTCATGTTAAAATTTCCATTTTTTAAAGTGAGTTTTAGTTGGCTTCTCTCCCTTTGTGTTCTCCCAATTATATATTCTCCCATTAAATTGGTATTAATTTAGAAATCATGATATTTCGAGAAGAAAAAAATTTGAAAAACTATTTACTACTATATGAGAAAAATACATATTCTGTGGTTTCAAATTACAAGTATTTTTGACTAAAATCACAAATATTAAGATAAACATTCTCTGGTTTTTGCATTTAATTAAAAAAAAGACGGGTTATCGACAGATTAATGTCAAATTCCTAAAAAATAAATTATTAAACGCTTCAATTTTGTATTAGACTTTATAAACAATTTATATCGTGAAACAATAAAAACCTTCAAACAATTTCTATATATTGAAACAGAGGAGAGTATTCATTATTGTCCTTGGTTTCTGTGGCTTACTCCAATTTCCATATGGTTCCTTCTCGAAAAAGTTAAAAGAGAAAGCAAACTACACATTCCCCACCAATTGCTTTCCAATGCCCCATGATGCCTAGCCATGACCATGGGAACTAATGTACCATATAATGTACAATATATACCGAATAGACTTTGGAATATAAAACCATTCAAAATTTATTCACTTCATCTTTTTTTTGACTAATAAACTTATTCATTACTTAAAGTCGTACACACAAAAAAGTGGCTCAAGCTCCATGGATCTAACTTTCGAAGTCCAAACTCCTGCGATGAATTGTTTTTTTTTTTATAACCGTGATGTTCTTCAAAGCTTTTTAAGCTCAATGCCTAATCACTGCAAAAACTACAGGGTCCACGTTGTCTTATCACTTAAGACACTCCAAATGGCCAAAGAGAATTGAATCCAAGACTATACTCACAGCTGCGAACATTTTATCACTAGAAATGATGAATTGTTTAAACGTACTATACAATCGAAAATGATGTCGTGTTTGACATAAACTAGACACACTATTATTATGCATTTAAAAGTTAAATGATTCTTGTAATTTTGTTTAGTATCATGGTTTTATGTTTTTTACCAGGGAAAATTATGTACATCATTTATATGGATAAAACAATCCTTATTGAAAAGAAACAATCCTTTGAAAATTTTCACTATGTAGAAATGGGCGAATAAAATAGGAGTGATTGGTGATGGCTGTGAGTGCTTCACACAACCATAAATCTCTCTAAATCAATAAAACCAAAGCAATCAAGCTTTATTAATAAAATCTAAAACTACAGCTAAAAGTTTTTAAAAAGAAATATATTGACTTTAAAAATCAGTTTTTCTACAGTTCTTATCAAGTATTTTAAAAAATATCTAAAGCCAAAAAAATTAAAACCAAAGCAAAAATCTTACAGCCTAATCTATAAAGCAAAAAATTTAAAACTACAGCAACAACCAATCAATCCCTAAAATGTAGGAGGGAATCTCATTATTTATATGCTATTCCTGATTCATCCATGTATGCATCTAACCAGACCAATTTTTACACCATGCAAACATGAATGAAAATCAAATTTAACTTTGTTTTATTCCCGTTTTCACCCCCTTAAAATCCCTATATTTGCATTTCTTTTCTACACTTTGTATCACATCCATATATATATACAAAGCACATTACATATTCACAGACTTACCGTTAGTAGGACAAAACCAAACTTAAGGCCTTTTGTTTTTGCTAACACAGCCAAAAGACCATTTCTTTCATTATAAGAAAAAGACAAGAAACAAAGCTTCTGTATTAGCTATACCTTTTAAGTGTAATCTTATAGATCAAGAAACTAGCAAATGGCCAAAGCTTCTGTATTAGCTTTAACTCTTTTGCTTCTTCCTTTTAAACGGGTTTCTATCCCATTGGAGATCGGTGAGGGATTCCCTTTCTTCGCTTGGCGATTCTGCAACTACTAGATGTAGTCAGTGGAGGTGTTGATGGGCTGAAACTCTGGAGATTTGATATGTTCCTCGCAATCCCAATGCTGCTACCTGAATCCTCTGATTCCATCAAAAGGTTCTTCCTTCCCTTTTCAAAGCCTCTAGATGATCCAGCAATCTTGATTTCATTCAAAAAAAAAAACATAGAAAAATAAAATTTATCAGACAATGATTATTGAGAAAAGAGTCGTTACAAGATGACCCATTTCAAAAAGCTTTTATCTTTTTCTTGGTGAAACGGTAAGAAACCCTTAAAAAACGTGAGGATGTTACTCATATAAATGTCGTTTTTGAAACGTGTAAAGAGGGATAACAATTGTAGACCCAATGCCAAAGATTCTTTCTTTTGACTCAAATACAAATGTAAAGTTGAACAAATGTACCTTGCAGCCAAGAGAACAGAAGCGGAAGCTATCATCGACGAGGGTACGGTAGCAAACTTTGCAGGTATTGGTAACGCCTTTCCCTGGCTTAGGCTGAGGCCTCTCGTTCAAGAAGACTACTTTAGCACTATTTATCACATAAGTTTGGACACCTGATATGTCAAGATACTTTTGTATCTCATTCACCCTTATAACATCATGATAAGAAGATCTCCTTATCTGCCAAAACCATTCAAGAAAATTCAAAAAAAAATTAAAACTCAACACAAGAATACAAGAAAATTGCTATTGAATGTACCTGAATTGTACGATGATCCTTGTGATGTGCAAGACAGAGAAAGCAGAGGGGACCGTTGGTGCAGTCTAAGCAATACATATTGCATTCACTTTTGTGAGAGTCTACATGAAACTTGCAGTGAACAAAGAACTGCTCTTGAAGCAGAGGTTTTAGCCATGGGGGCCAGCGGTTATCTTCCTCCTCCGGTCCACCAGCTCCCTACACCAGAAACCAAAACAGAGTTTTGATGATCAAGTACAGAACATAACCGTTTGGTGTATGATTGATTATATATACCTTAAGAGAACATTTAAACATATCTCTTAAGCCACCATTGAACTTCATAAACTTCTTGTGTGACAAGTTTTTGATTATATTTTTTATATTTAATTTTTAAAAAGTCATCTATAAAGGAATAGTATTAGAACCCATAAATGTTCTAGATTCCAGCTCACTATTTTACTGAATTTCTGAGGATTTAAAAGCATAAAATTGGGATATGATGAAAAGCATATTGTACCAAATGGTGACACCAAATAAAGTAAAATTACTGAAGGGAATCAAGCCTGTAGAAGAAGATGAAAAACTCTTTCAAAAGAGCATTGTTCTGATTCTTGAAGATAAAAATCAAATCCCTTTGTTAGGTACACGAAACAGAGCACTTAGATGAAAAAAAAAACTGAGCATTTTAGATAAAGGCTATTATTTCAAATACAGAGCACTTAGATGGAGAAAACAGAGCAGCTAGATGAAAAACAGAGCACTTTATATGAAAAAACAGAGCATTCTAGATAAATGGTATGTTTGAAATACCATGATTCTTCTGTTCTTAGACTTGATATCTCGGATTGTGTTCTCTTGATCTTCGATTGCCATTTCCGTGAGAAACTTGATTACAGGAAAGCAAAACGAGAGTCCTTTTCGAGCAAAGCTTGGAACGTTTTTTAGAGAGAGAAAGCGACAAGTTTTGTTGCAGAGAAGAGTTGGAGAAGGAGAAAAGAGTCAGTCTCTCTCTTCTTATCTTAGCAAAGTCGATCAACAAAACCTGCTTCGCCTTTTCTTCTATTTTCAATATATACAAATAATACATATTATATGAATCCACTATGAGAAAAAAAAAACTTTTTTTCCATGCCTTTTTGCGATTTTCTTTCAAACATATCTTAAAACAATATTATCAAACATATATTACAAGAATCCTAAACCCCCTCTTTACTAAGGTTATAAGGACATTTTTAAATATTGATATTTTCATTTGATGTTATAAGATTTTTATAAATTTTCCTACCAAAAAAAAATTTGGCTATAAATTTGGCTATAACAAGTCTATTTTCCCTATTTTGCTATGAGTGTGTGTCATTAATATGCTTCTGTCATTATTTGACTTGTTTTGAGCACTTACTCCCTCGGTTTTTTAATAAGTGTTACTCTTACACTTTTCACACAGATTAAAAAAATTGCTGAAATATATGTAAGTTGTTATTAATTACATCTTACTGACCAATAATATTTTAGATAAATAAATTTATTTATAAAATCAATACATTTCCAATTAATTTTGAGCTGGAAATTTAAATAAATTGCATTGATATTGTATAATGACACTCTTTATAAAACAAGAATAATGAGCTAAAATAACACTTATTCATAAACAGAAAGAGTATTATGCTTGATAGAAAAAAATTATTATGCATTCATTAAAGGGTTAATTTGCGAGATAGCCAAAATCAGAAGCATAATTAAGTAACTGGCTATGATTTTGACGTAATTGAGTCAATGACATTTAACCTCCATATTATCCGGTTATGTCCTTTGATACAACAAGTTGCCGGTGAAGTAGGAGGAATAAATTACGTCAACTGTAATTTATGTGGTCTAAGTAGGAGAAATATATTACGACAACTGTAAATTTTTATAATATGTATGCTATGTAAAATAGCAACATTATATGAGTTTATTTTCCATTCCACATGAGTTTCAAAATTTACTACATGACTGCAACGAATATATTTTGACCGGGAAGAATTATACAAGTGGTGTAAATAACGACTTGTATAATTAAATGTTGTACTCCATTTAGTTGGCACTATAAGTCCATATCAAGACACTCAAAAGCAATATCACCTAAGCTAAACATTCTATTTTATATAAGTTGTACTATTTGAAGTGGTATGGTAATCATATAACAACAATGATTGAGTTACAAAAAATGCAAAGCTAAAGGGGATGTTTAAGCAACACTTTGACACCAAAATTAAACTCAAATTAGGAAAATATAAACCCTAATCCTGAATTGCCATTCTGAATTGGCTGAACCCAAGAATGATTTTCATTTCATATATGTTAAACACCCAAGGATGTATGTACAGTACATTCATGAACTAGTTACATGAAATTAAAAGTTAATGGAGATGTGAAGACACACTAAATCCAAGTTAGGCAAATATAAACCCTAATCCATTGGCCAAATTTACCTAAGCGAAACATTTTATTTTATATAAGCTGTACTATTTGAAGTGGCATGGTAAGCATATTACAACTATGATTGAATTTCAAGAAATGCAAAACTAAAGGAGATGTTTAAGCGAACACTTGACACCAAAACTAAACCCAAGTTAGGGAAAAATAAACCCTAATCCTTAATTGACATCCTGAATTGAACCCAAAGATGATTTCCATTTCATATATGTTAAACACTCAAGGATGTATGTTAAACACTCAAGGATGTGTAAGACCACTAAACCCAAGTAAGGTAAATATAAACTCTAATCCATTGGCCAAGTTTACATAAGTGAAACATTCTATTTTATATAAATTGTATCAATTTAAGTGGTACGGTAAGCATATTACAACTATGATTGAGTTACAGGAAATGCAAAGCTAAAGGGGATGTGTAGGCAAACACTTGACAGTGGGTTCAAACCCTGTCTCAAACACTTTACTTGGAATGTCTAGCTCGTCCATACCAAACCTAAAAAATGGCAAGAAGAGAGGCAAAGAGTCAGGATGGTGGAAACTATAATATTGAATATAAAAAATGAAATAGCACTGAAAACAGAGTAAGCATGGATAACGAATGCAAAATCATTACAATTTCCATATAAGAAAGAATCATCTCAGAATAAAAAATTCATAATACACTTGACATGGAATAAATCAACCATATGATCAAACAACAATGTCTAGCAGATATTGTTCCACGATGCGATAGATAATATGGTGATTAACATGTAAAACTATGTTGAGTGGAATAGTTCATTTGGAACAAATAGTATTCCATTTCATATGGACTCATAAGTAAACAGTGACTGTAACGAAACTTAGCGAAGAACAGAGAGAGAGATTAGAGGAAAAAAAACTTACAGGATTTTAGAAAACAGAGAATTTATGATTTTGAGAAGTTGGAGAAGAAGCGTGGGTTAAAACTGGTGCATGAAACCCTAACACCTACCAGGACGGAAAAGAAGATTGAAACGGAAGAGGAACGAGATGGAGAAGCTGTCAATTGAAAAGGGGGGGGGGGAGAAGGCGGAGGAGGAGGTCGAAGGTGGAGGAGATCTGATGAAAGATCGCTTCGTCGGCTAAGAAATCACCAGAAAGAGTAAAAGGGGATAATGTGACTTGTGAACATCTTACGGACACGATTTATTTGTGTAAATTAACTTTTTTTTTTAATTGTGCAGGTGAAGCCGGTTGCTTCTGGAGGCTAATATGGGATTATTATGTATTTGTGACGGTGTGTACCGTTCCGTTAGGTATATTGGCTAGTGAGTATATTATCCATTTTTTCATGGCCACTAGGCCCAATTTCCCTTCATTAAATACTGGTTAATATTTTTTCCGTAACAGAGCTTTACGGTACAAATTGTTTTTTTTTTGGTAAAACATCAGTAAAGTATAAAATTCTTTCGTTATTAATATTGAGTTTCTAAGAAAAAAATAATTTGAGAAAAGTAGGTTTTTCGAGTTAGATATTATATTAGCCAAGTGGAGAAAACTATTGCTCCATTATTGTAGCTCTGGCATCTCATCTCTATCCTTTACAATCCCATTTATGTATTTTTTTCTTCTATCAGGTGGTCTCTATCTGTTTGTCCTCTTTTATTTGGTTGTTGAAACCTATAAATAGCTTTAGATGTATAAGTAAATATATTTTTGTGTTGCGTCATGTATCTTTCTTTTTTGAAAAAAATAGCTTAACCGGTCTCTGGACATAGATTTGAAACATTTCAATAAGGTTTCTATTTTATAGAGAACCACTTTTAAAATATTATTGTATAAGTTTATATATGTTCCTTTTTGGTTGAGCAACATACATATATTGATTGAAATTTTTTAAAAGTTGGTGAAAAATTTGCTTATGAAAATAATTAAAAATATTAGATGAATTCCATTTTTGAAACTTTGTTAGATGAATTCTATATGTTATGATTTATATTAATAAATGGTATACTGAAAATTGTGATTTTTTAAATAAAAGTTTTCGTTCATAAAATATCAAATAATCTGTAAATATTTCATTGCGACTAAAGGTCCTAAAATTTCAAAACCGGCTTTGAATCCATCTCAGTGATTCAGTGAACAACCAACAAACTAACACAATCTTTCTCTCTATGACCTATTTTAATATAACCTTGATGACATATATTAATTTATCTAGGTATGTCAAAACTGTATGAAAATAAAATTAACTGAATCGTTGAGCATATATATATATATATATATATATATATATATATATATATATATATATATATATATATATATTCTCGTTAAAATCTTTACAAAATTAGAAAACAATTCTGGAGTTGTCTTATGTTGAATTAGAGTTATGGTGTATATATCTATATTATGCGTGAAAATATATAAGTTGGAACAAGTGAGACAGAGAACATTTCTTATTATTGTTACTGTGGATTCGATTAAGATATGCTTAATCCCTAACTAAAAATAAAATATTAGTAAAATATTTAAATAGTTTACAATTTATATTTTTTATTAATATTATAAATTAAAATTTATATTAATGTGTCTAAAAATGTTTTATAAATCATAATTGAAACATTATATAATTTATTAAATTTTTAAAATTGAATTATATTATCTAAATAATTTGATAGAAACTCCTCTGGAATAAAAATTATAAAATAAAATACAAATATCATTTTCATGTATTATATTCTACTCATTGCGTTGTTAATTTTTGTTTTGCTTTAAGCTTTGGTGGATTGCCTTGTTAATTACACGTCCATATTTTTTTTTACTGAAACTCACCTCCATGTTTCATGCGGAAAATACAATTTGTTGGCCCGATGGTAAATCATTGAATCCTATAGCGTGTCTCTAATTTTATAAGAGATGCCTATGCCGTAGAAATATAATAAAATCAAAGAATGACGACGAGGAAATAAACTAAAGGAAACATTACATAATATATATTTCATAAACGTCATCTGAAAATAACAAGAAGACAAGGTCAGTGCAGAGAGAGAAAGGAAATCTGAGTTTTGTTCCGGCGTACGGCCGGCGCGTGAGCGTCCGTGCCGTTGCCGGAACCTTTCCCTCTCTCGTTTAAAGGTTCTCTGGTGTTGTTTCTTTGCCGTTTCTCATCGAATGCTTTGTCCGAGCTCTGGACAGAGGTCATCTTTCGCGGTGGTCTCTCGATTGGAGGGAGGACGCGTTCGGTGGTGAAGACCCATGGCGTGAGATGTTTGGCTTGCATGATGAAGGTTTGATTCCGGGAGATGGAGGCTAACACAGATCCATCGACGCCGGCTTTTCTCCGGGAGGTGAAGGCTCTGGTAGCTTCACCGACGCCGGTTCGTGTTCCCGAGGAGAGGGAGGCTTTCTATGCTCCGCTTCCGTCGGTTAAAGCTCCGAAGGGTAGAGGCTTATAAAGCTCTACCTTGTCGGCTTGGCACCCGCATTCGATTGGGGTTTCGGTTACTAGTTGGGGTTAGTGGAAATGGCGAGATGGTTATCGGTTCAGGCGCTCAAGTGTTTCTAAACTATTTTCTTCGGATGAAGCTCTCGTATGGTCGAAGAAGCTTTCCGGAAGAAGATAAAGCGATGAAGGTAGTATGGGTTCGACGGAGGCTCGGTGATGCTTTGAGCTCCGACGGAACGAAAGTGGTGAGGTGTGTTTGCCGGTGATGGTGCCTGGCTGTGGCGGTTGAGTTGAGATGCGAGGAGACGCGTGGCGTCCATATGATGAAGATCTTCACACGCGCTCATTCTCCCTTGACGCGTCGACTAGCGGTGTCGGCTGGGTTTGGTGGGCCGATGTTCGGTTGTTTTGTTTGTTCCTTTGGCCCGTTTAGATTTTATGGGCTTCGGTTTTTCTCTTTTGCAGCCCATTAGGTCTTTGGGCCTTTTGTATGGGTTTTGTGGTTTGCGGTCTTGGGCCGTTCGGCTATTTAATATTATCAATTTGGGAAAAAAAAAAATAACAGCTTTCATTCATTTGTCATACATGATGGTAGATGACTGTATGCCAATGTTTTTCTCAATAAGAAATTGTGAAGCATATTTGATACAATCAATACTGTTAAAACATGAGAACTTTTAATCTATTTGCAAATAATCTAGGTAAGAGCATTACATTTATCTAAGTTTCTATTATTTCTTATAATTAGTTATTATTAAATATATAACATCTAACCTATTATTTTAATAATATTTTACTTAAATATCTTTTCCTAAGATTTCCTTTTTAAAATATCCATTAATATCTTTTATTTAAAATTTAAATATAAATTCTTTTGAATATTTAATTTTAAATAGTCAATTCATATTTAATATTAACTATACTTATAAACGAAAACTAATTCTTTTTTATTTATAGAATACGAAATAACATCTCTATACTATTTATATACATAATTTATATTCATAATTAAATTAATACACCATCTAACATAAATAAAGTAAATTAATCCATTTATTAATTATATTATAATTATAAAGTTAAATAATAACATATATTCATGAATTTTACAACATACTTAAACTTATTAAAACAAAATATTAAAATAAGATATATAAATTAATATTTTTCTGTATTTTATCAAACATATTTAAATTAGAATATTAAAAATAATTTAATATATCTATGAGATGTGTTGGATGACATATAGTTAATTTTTAAAAAATAATAAAATAAAATTTGATCAATACAAAAAGATTAATTTTTTTTATTATAATTTAAACCTTTAAAATATAAGTAAAAATTAATATGAATGTAAACGAATTATCATTCATGAACTTATACTCATATGACTTTTAATTTAATAAGATTTACTTTAAAAAAAGTTTTTATAAAAATACATATGTATAATATTATTGATTTTCAGTCAATAAATTTTGAATAAAAATTAATAATCTCAAGCTTTTAAATCACATATCAAAATCTAATCAATACTATTAAAACATAAGTTATATTTATTAACTTACAAATAATCCAATATGGATTACATTTATCTACATTTCCTGTTATTTCTATTTATATCTAACTTAACTATTATTAAATATACATCATACCTAAAATTAAGGAACCAAATAGCTATTTTTTTTTAAATTAATGAGTTTAATTTATACGAATACTAAATTTAAGTAACTAATCAATTATATATTATCCATTAATACAATAAATAATGATCTATGGCTACTAATAAATAAATATATATATATATATATATATATATATATATATATATATATATATATATATATATATATATATATATATATATTTAACTGTATATTAATCCATCTACAAAATTATTAGAATACTCTAAATAAAATATTAAAATACTCTAAATATAATATTTTAAATCAAATCGGATTTCATATCGGATCATCTATCGGTTCAACCAGTAGTTGGATCCCGAGTTTCAATAGTTTTCACAGGTTTTATAAGATCTTTAAATTACAAAATTTTTGTCAAAACTGGATTACATATGAAGCCATCTTGTTTGCAGTAAAAAAACTTAATATTAAACTTCATTTATAACATTTAATACACATTCAAAAACACAAATTTATACGAAATAAAATTGGTTAATTTCAAAAATTATTCCGCACTTTGAAAGCGCATATCAAATTCTAGTGTCGATATTAAAACTGAAGATGTTTAATTGTTTGAAAAGAGTGTGCAGTCATTTAAAAATAGGAACGCACAACGTCACAAGTCTTTTGTACGTTTGGTTTTCCATTGACTTTGAAAAGGGAAGCCATTGACTTTACCGTATTTTCGTACGTTGCACAGATAATTTGTGTGTTTGTTTTTTTTTTTTTTTTTTTTTTTTGTCGACTGTCTTATTTTAATTAAAACTGATTTTTATTGGTTGCACATTTTATCCATATTCCATTATAGCATTTCACATTACACACATAAACACATTATGTATTTTATCTTAGCTTTGTTATATAATAATACTGGCAAGAAAAAGAATTGAAGGTTTAGTCAAAAATGAAGAAATTTATGGATTTTTTCTTCTTTTGAAAACAGCATTTTTATGGGTTGTTACTCAATAGTACATTATATATAGTACTAATTCATATTACGCATACATTTTCCTGTTAACTTTTTGGTTTAACATGAATCGTTTTAAACAATATAAACACGAGTTACTTATTCCTCGACGATGAATCTAAAATACTATAGACATAAGAAGAAGAACAATTGATAGGTTTAGTCAAAATATTGAAGCACTTGAACACGGCACGCTAGCTATGTATGACCCGGGTGGGCTCGATATTATTGTCCATTCCCATTTCTTTATGAGATTTTCGTTCTTTATTACATTTCTAGAAGTTGCATTCAGTTATTAACAATATCAACGAAAGAAAAAGTAGACTCGGACAAAGATAAACATATCTTAGACTAGTCTTTGAATATTTTTTTCCTATTCAAGGACATTCGACAAGATATACTACTTACCTCAAATATTTAAGAGATCAAATGAATTGCTGTGTACAATTCATAATAAGTTATCTTTTGAAACCAAAAATATTTTGAAATCAAATGGATATAATCAATCTGTAATACATCTTTAGGTTTTAATTGTCACTATTCTTACTGTATTTAATATGATTAGTTTATTCATTTCAAGTTGAATTATGTTTTTTCTGATAAATTAACTGGAACAAAACCTGTAGACTTTCATTTGACTAACCAATTGCTGCCTACCTTCCTAATAATTAAAAATACTTATTTCCCCTTATACTAGGTCTCAATGTTTTAACCAATTCGAAAATCAAACTAAAACATTTTTTATTTGAATAAAATCGAAGTGAAAACCAAACTAGATTCAAAAATATCCAAAATAAGTTAAATCTATTAGTTATTTTACATATTTTAAATTAATACATACTTAAAACATTTTAGCAATTTTTGTAGTTTTTTTTATATTTCGAATACTTTTATATTAGTTTTTAACTAGCTTTAAATTAGATTTCGAAGAATTTATATATTTTGAGTATTATTTTGGCAGCTTGATAAACAAAAAAACTAATTTATGAACAACTTTTTATGATTTATGAATGAATTGGCAGTTTGATGAAAAAAAGAACTAATTTATGAACAACTTTGAATGAAATTGTTTTGGTCAATTTCAATAGTTTTAAATTGATTTGTGAATGATTTCACATATAATCTGATCTTAACCAACCTTTTAAGAAGCTGAACCAAAACCCGACTCAAAATTAGTAAAACTCAAACTGAAAATCTGAAATCTCAAATCAATCGAATCGAACATGAACACCGAATGCACATACCTACTTTATATAAATTCAATTGTTCTAATTCTTGGTATAATGGTCTTACAAAATGTTTCGCAATATTGGTGTTTAAAGTTGAAGCAATCACTAAAATCGGCTAGATACATGTTTTGTGTCCCGTTGGTAGGATCACAGAGAGAGCTTACTAGATATATCACCTCTGTATCATTAAATTCATGCCATGTCATTTGTGCTCTGTCCCTCATGTAGGAAGAGTAAAATGCCCATAAATATGATATTGTGTAGCAATCTGAAGAAAAAAAAAGAAACGAAGTTCCAAGTGGGTGTCGAGGTAATGAGAACTCTGACATGACTAAAGATCTTCTGCATAAAATATCTTCAGTTGGAATATGACAACCACTTGCACTTATGGAGCAAGAATTGCTTCTCATTTGAAACTTTTGCCTCACAGCTTATCAAGAGGAGTATCCAATGTTCAGCATGGACATAAAACTATGACTACAGAGTCGAATCTAACACATATCTTGGGTAACCATATAATCTTTCAGTTATTGTGAGGATAAACATTCAAAACATGGTTATATCTATATCCATAACCATTAAAATCCACATTTTTCTGTAAACAAACAAAAGATTGATAAAGTCTATACGACATTGAATAGTATTCATATAGCATTGATAACATCAATACGCCACGTCTCAATTCCAAACAGCTCTTCAAAAACAGAGAAACATGTCCTACTTCATTGGAAGTTTCCGACCATTTTCTTCTTCTTTGTCTCTGTAAAAATATTAAACCATGAGAGACCTCGTCTTCTTCTTACAGCATTCGATCCTGAAGATCACTAAAGATGCCAGAAGCCAAAGTTCCAAGCTTCTTCTTTGTTTCCCCTGCTATATTTATCACCGACGAGATATCTTGTTGCGCCTGTATCAAGAAGAAACCAGAGGCCAATGTTTCAAATAGATTAAAAAATTCTGAAGATGAAGAAGCAAAGAGATTTTGCAAGTATAATCATTTTTGACTTGGAAAGAAAGCCGGTTAATGAGATCACTAGCAGTTATATCAATATTGGAATCATCTTGGCCGTGACCGAAAAAATCAGCACTTGAAATAGATGCTGAGCCCTGTCTTACGCACAAAATGGGCATATTACAATCAAAAAGGAATGAGAAGAGTTTTTCTTCTTCATCCAAGTTGTGTGGAATGTTTACTTACTGAGAACTTCTGAAGAGAAGCTTTTGATTCAAGATCAGTGTTCTTCTTCTGATCACCAAAGTATACTGAGCAGAAGAGATGGACTTTGCGTTTGTAAAATTCTTTCTTTTGCTTCATATGACTCTTCAACCTAGTAAGAACCAACAACAAAAAGGCTTTTAGCAGAGGCTTGGAAAATCTATTTACTACAGAAAGAACAATGGCTTTACTTGAGCTTTTGAAGAGTTGGAGGTTGGTTTCTTGGGGTAAGAACTGTCCATTCCAAAATCCGAAAAGAAGCTGGACGACTTTGGTGGAGCAACATAGTTAAGCACTTGTGTACCACCAACGCCTCCAGGTTGGAAGTCGTCATTGTACTCAAACCGAGAGGCACATGATGATGAATCAGCTGATGATTTGCTTCCACCGTTATTATTTGAAGAAGCAGCAGATAACCGGTGCAACTTCTTCAGGCTTCTGGTCATAAAGATTAGCCGTTGGCTGCAATTTACCAAACAAAAATAAAAATCTTTTAATCCGAAAAAAAGATGAGCTCTAGAAAAAAACAACCTAAGATTTATTTAACTTAGTAGTAAGTTTCCTTGCACCAAGACCACCAGTTTTACCCGTTGTCCTTTTAGCACCAATGGCTTTCTTAAACATACTAGGCACAACTGAATTAGAAGCTCTAGGGGAAGAGGTTGCTTCATGTTTCGGTAAGTCTTCCTTGACAGAGAAAGAAGAGACCCCATTAGTTGCTGCCCCAGCAACGGGAGATTCAGGTAGAGTAGCGTTAGTAGTAGTAGCATCTTCTTGTGAAATAGCTTTAGCAGCTTCTTTAGCAAGAATCTGTCTATACAAATCAGCAGCTCTTGAAGTGTACTTAGCCTCGATTTTGCCACCGTCGGTCCAACCATGCTGCTTAAAGAACACCTGAGCACAGTTGTTGCCACCAAACATCATCGTTCTCAGCTGCTCAGGGCTCCACGAATCCAAATTCGTAGATCTATAACACAATGAAACATCTTGAGAAACGTAATGTGGCATGATGACTCAATCCACAATACAATAAAGAGAGGTTATATAGTATGGTTAGTCACATTCGAATAAATATTTTATTTGTTCAATCTCATACTACATTTTCAAAGCTATAAACCTAGGTTTCAACAACATTATCCGGATCCAAAAATTCGAACTGACTAAAAAATATCCGACCTGAGACCAAACCAAAAATTTCTAAATACCTAGTTGGATCCAAATGTCTAAAACCTGAAGAATCCAGACCCGAAAGGAACTGACCTGAACCGAACCCGAGACCCGAATGTACATGCATATATAAACCTATCAGAGCCATGAAGTGCTGAGGAATTGAAAATGGCAACCTGACGAAGCTGATATGAACACCTTAGACTGCGAAGAGTAGCTGAGCAATCTATGCAGAGGAAATCACCGTATGTTACTGATGCCCATGTTGGATTCTTGGCACTGCAATCGAAGCATGCCTATACACACGACAATAGTCCAAAGATCTACTTCAAACAACTCAAAGATCTACAACATTCACGATCGACCAGAGGGAGGAGAGAAACCGAACCTTGTTCTCAGGTTTGGATTTCAGTTTTCTGAATACAATGTTCTTGTCGGTGAGATTCTCGGAAGAAGCCATATGAACAAGCAGATATGACAACAGATCAACCTCTCTATGAAATGAGATAAGATTTTTGAGATTAAGGATATGTTTTCTTAAGAAGCTTCCTTTTTCCTCTTCTTCAAATCAAATTTGATGAGACAGTCACATTGATGGAAACACTTGATCTGATGATACTACCATCTCTAGACTACCAGTTACGAAATGGTGACAAGCTTGGTGCTGTTGTTGTGAAACGACACGCAGTGCGTAGTTCTGTTTCCGAAGCAACATGGATGGTAAACTGACCAACACCTTTTATTATTTTCCCCTTTTCTTCATTCTCAGTTCAAAATTATTTTTTAATGATCTCAAAGTCAACATTTTTTAGTTACGTATATTAAAAATTTTCCTAATGGAAGGAAAGAAACACTAAACAAATTTTGTTAAGTTTCATTTTTTGGTTACGATCTTTTATACGGATTATATATATAGTTTCTCTTCACTGTTTCCACTGGAGTAGTTTACAGTGCACTCTCTCTTTTTCACCAAATGCAACATAATCCGCATCCTTATATTCACAGATTCGAGTTATACTGCATACATAAGCTCTCTTTCACAGTTCCTATGTCTGCAAATCAATAAACCGATCGATTGCACTATCGCACTTATTTAAGTCAATATCCAGCATGAAGCAACATCACTTTAAGCCAAATCGTGTACAAGTTTCGGTTGAGACACACATATACTCCATGGACCACTATTCTATCAAAAAAGTCTTCATGTGTCAAATCTAGTTTTGAGAAAGAAATAAATATTTGCGGCCCAAATGTATTAACGAGCCGGAAAGTGCTAATTAAGCCCATCTAAAATTTGTTTTGTGTACTTTAGTGCGATTCCAAAAACATCACTGTATACAACAAACACCACGGTTTCGTCGGATATACGCAGAGAGAGCCCAACATTCTTGGCATTTGCTCTCGCAGAAACACAAAGCAAGATTTCGTTTGGCCAATAAAGAAACAAGAGATCCAACATATATAATAGATGATATTTATAATTTTTTAATTAATTCCAGACTTTTACTTGCCTTTATGCTCTCAAGTCCTTTTCACCTTTTATATTTCGAAATTGTTCATGCTTTTTAATCATGCAAAAAGTTGTGTCGGATAACGACGTAAAATATATGTTCAGAAAAAAACTTCTATTTTTTTTGACGACTCCAGGATACGAAGAAAAAAACTTCTCTTTTAGTTGCAGTCCTTGCTTAATTGATTTTGTGTATACATAAATTTTAGAAAGCTTAAAGTTGTATCCACATCTCAGAGCTAATTAATAATTGTGAGTACTTGGGTCTCAACATTTATCGTTTAATTATATTGTTTGATGTTGAATCTATCATCTAACTATATTTTTCTTAAAAGAACCAGCTTTTTCTCTCCAGGAACCAACTCATTTAACAACTTACTTGTTATGTACTCCCTCCGTTCCTAAAAGATAGTAGTTCTGAAAAAAAAATTTGTTTCTAAAAGATGATTGTTTTATGTTTTCTATGAAAAAAATACAAACTTTAAGAAAATTAATTGGTTATATTGGATTACTATTGGTCAAAAGTTGTTGAAAAATGAAAATTACAGAAAACAATACATTTATTATAGTGATTTAATGCGTTTTCTTAATATGTGTGAAAACACTAGAAAGACTATCTTTTAAGAACGGAGGGAGTAATTAAATTGATATTTGCTGGCAAGGATTAGTCACAATTCACGAGAAAAGCAGACATGGACCCAACACCAAAATGGGGAAGACAACATAATTATTTTAAGGAGTTGCCAAAAAAAAGATAATTATTTTAAGAGAAAAATCATTCTCATTCTTTGTTAGTTTTTAATTATCACGATTATATAAGAAAAGACAAAGATGATATAAAATTCTCCGTTGCTCAAAAAAAAAAGATAGAAAATTCGCCTTCTAATTTATTAAATTTGTTTTTATAGTAAAATATTTTTTTTGTTCTAACCAACTTTTTGGGGTTCGTACATGTTTACTGAATGTTAAGGTTTATTAAAATTCAGTGAAAATGCACCTCATCTAATAAATAGGATTCGATCCAGTTATTTTAACTTTTTAATGAAAATTAAAAATTCACGGATAGAAATCAAATTTATATATCAAATCATTAATAATTCATTTGAATGAACAAACCTTAGTTATTTAAAAGTTATTTTTGATGTTTCACCGTAAGTTTTACATATATGGAAAATAATATATAAATATACAAATAAACAGTAAACAATATCTATATCTATGTAGGTATCTACAAGCATTGTATTGTAGTTTCGTTCAGCAGCTAAATCGAATTCAAAACATGTTTGATGTTACAAGTCTATTTTCTTACCATTCAAACACAAAGTTTCAGAAAAAATAAAGTTTTTTTTCCCATTCGAGAATCGTTTATATAACTCAAAGACTAATTAATATCATAGATAATATAAATCATATTTTCAGACAATGAATTTATATATTTTGAAGTGTCAGTTATTTTATCTGTATCACTTACTAAAAAAACTAAAGCTAAATAAAACGATTTTATTATTTTCTCGATGCAATATGTTAGTTGAATATTTTCTAATTTTCTTCTTTTGAATAATTTTTAATCTTATTTAAAATTTATTGTAAAAACAATAGCCACAACTATTTTTGATTTTTCCTCTTTTAGAAAAACAAAAATACGATCCATGTGATATTTTCATTCTGTAGTGTCTTCCAATTACAAAAGTACTCATGATATAGTACAACATAAAAATAACTGATAAATTAATCCAGACTAAATAAAACATTCATTTACGTTCGTTTGTTTATATATAACTGACAGCATTTTCGTACAAAAAATAAAAACTGATTGATCAATAAAAACTTTTTAAGAACATTTTAATTCTACAGTTCATAAAAAGAACATTTTCTTTTTGAAAAAGACATTCGTAAATCACGGTGAGACCACATAACATTTTATTTTTTGAGTTATTCTTGGGTTCATATAGATTCACCAACCAATAGGATTTAATTATTTTAAATTTGACATTTTTTTAAAAAGGAAAGAATTTGACATCTTTTTAAAAAAGAAAGAAAATATTGTCAAATTATATTACGTTTTAAAAATGAAAAAGAAGTAAAAGTAATACTAAATGCAAAAAAAAAAAAAAATTCAAAAAAAAATTAATACCACAAAAAAACACTAAACTTTAAATGTTAAACCCTAAATACTTTAGTAAACCTTTAGATAAATTCTAAAAAATTATTTTATTTTAAAAAAACACTATTTATAACACAATCAACAAAAAACTATACCCTAAATTCTAATCCTAAACCCTAAACCCTTGGGTAAATCCTAAACCATTGGATAAATTTTAAACTTTCAAATTTAAGATTTATCCAAAGTCTTAAATTCTTTTTTTTTTCAAAATAAATTCTGTTTTAGATTAAAAAGTATTGTTTTTGGTGATTATTATAAACTTAAAAAATGTATTTTGAAATTAATTTTTTTTAGAATAAAAAGTCTTGTTTTTGGTGATTAATATACTTTTTATTTTAATTTTTATTTTGAAAGTATAATATAATTCAATAATATTTTGCTTCCTTTTTAAAAGATATTAAATATTAAATGACACAATCCTATTGGTTGGTGAACCTAAAGGTTCATGTGAACCCAAGAATAACTCTTATTTTTGATGTAAACAAAAAAACAAAAAAAATTATTTTCCTCCATCAACATATTATTATTATTTTTTTTTTTTTTTTTTTTTTTTTTTTTTCAACATATTATTTACTTCTTATTTCCCCAACAATCAAAGAAAGAAACACCCACTAGCTACTTTTTCGTCCCTGAATCTCGTGTCCCCTCTCTCTCTCTCTCGCCGGAAAAACAACAGTAAGGTAATGTCTTCGACTGATGTTCAAGCAACCGACCACCACCTCAACCATTCAACAAACGGCACAAACCTCTGGTCAACAACCGAAGACGACGCGTCGGTGATGGAACCTTTCATCACCTCCGAACACTCTTCTCTCTGGCCTCAACCACCTCCTCCTCCTCCTCCCCACGTCACCACCGAAGACACTCTCCAGCAACGGCTCCAAGCCTTAATCGAAGGAGCAAGAGAGAGCTGGACCTACGCCGTGTTCTGGCAACTCTCCCACGACGACTTCGCCGGAGAAGACAGGTTGTTAAGCTGGGGCGACGGTTACTACAAAGGCGAAGAAGACAGGAAGAGGAAGCCGAATCCCGTCAGCGCGGCGGAGCAGGAGCACCGGAAGAGAGTGATTCGAGAACTCAACTCTCTGATCTCCGGCGGCGGCGGAGGAGTCAGCAGCGGCTCCGACGAAGCGGCGGGAGATGAAGATGTTACCGATGCTGAATGGTTCTTCTTGGTTTCGATGACGCAGAGCTTCTTCACCAGCGGCTCTGGTCTGCCCGGACGTGCTTTCTCGAACTCGCAGACGATCTGGCTCTCTGGGGCAAACGCTTTAGCTGGTTCGAGCTGCGAGAGAGCTCGTCAGGGTCAGGTCTACGGTTTGGAGACGATGGTTTGCGTACCGACTGAAAACGGCGTCGTTGAGCTAGGTTCGTTGGAGGTTATACATCAGAGCTCGGATCTTGTTGATAAGGTTAACGGCTTTTTCAGTTTTAATAACGGTGGAGGCGAGTCGGGTTCTTGGGCGGTTAATTTGAATCCGGATCAAGGAGAGAACGATCCGGCTGCTACGTGGATTAATGAACCGAATGTAACCGGAATCGAACCGGTTCTTGGGGTGAACAACTCGACTTCTTCTAACTCTGATTCTCAGACAGCTTCGAAGCTTTGTAATGGAAGCTCGGTGGAACACCCTAAGCAGCAGCAGAACCCGCAGATCTCGAGTTCTGGGGTTGTGGAGGGAGACAGCAAGAAGAAGAAGAAGAGATGTTTGTTGGTTTCAGACAAGGAAGAAGAGATGCTGTCTTTCACTTCTGTTCTTCCTCTGCCTACTAAAACAAACGACTCGGATCAGTCTGATCTGGAAGCTTCCGTTGCTAAAGGACCAGAGAGTGTTAGAATCGTGGTCGAACCGGAGAAGAAACCGAGAAAACGAGGGAGAAAACCGGCGAACGGAAGAGAGGAGCCTTTGAATCATGTTGAGGCAGAGAGGCAGAGAAGAGAGAAGCTGAACCAGAGATTCTACTCTTTGAGAGCTGTGGTTCCTAATGTGTCTAAGATGGATAAAGCTTCGCTACTAGGAGACGCGATTTCGTATATCAATGAGCTTAAAGCTAAGCTGCAGAAGGCTGAGTCTGATAAAGAAGAGTTGCAGAAGCAGATTGATGGGATGAGCAAAGAGGTGGGGGATGGGAATGTGAAAAGTTCGGTTAAAGATCAGAAGTGTGTGGATCAAGATTCAGGTGTGGAGATAGAGGTGGAGATCGATGTGAAGATCATTGGTTGGGATGCGATGATAAGGATCCAATGCGGTAAGAAGAATCATCCTGGTGCTAAGTTCATGGAAGCACTCAGGGAACTGGAATTGGAAGTGAATCACGCGAGTTTATCGGTAGTGAATGAGTTCATGATCCAGCAAGCTACTGTGAAAATGGGGAATCAGTTTTTCACGCAGGATCAGCTCAAGGCTGCTCTAATGGAGAGAGTTTGAGAAGGCTCATGTAAGAAAAGCTAGAATCTCTAGTGATGTATGAACCAGTAAAAATCTCATATGATTTGTAGTGTAAACTGTATTGTGTAAGGGTAATTTTGCAGCAGGCACCCAACTTTGTTGGAGTTAAACATGAAGTTAACTTGGAGAACAAGATATTTCCTAATTGAAATATGTTAATTCCTAAGAGTTTAGGAAAGTTAGTTCCTAAGAGTTTAGGAAATATGTTAGCTATATAAAGAGGTGCAAGAGTGTTGCATACCTTTAAGAGTTTAAGGGTTTTGGGTGCTTGAGTTTTGTGTAAGTTTCTTGAGCTATAATAAAGAGAGTTCTTTATATTGTGTTCTTATACAAACCTTAAACTTATATTTGGTATCAGAGCTTGAGACCGAGAAAAGATAATCGCAAAGAAAGATGGGAGACTTAGTGGTTGCTACGCCGAAGAAGGAGGGAGGTTCGTCCTCTATTAAATGTCCGATGTTGACCACAACCAATTACACCGTGTGGGCTATACGGATGAAACTCCTGCTTAGCGTTAACGAAGTCTGGGAGGTTGTTGAGGAAGAATCCACCGAGAAGAAGAAAAATAACATGGCGACTGCTCTTATATTCCAATCTATTCCGGAAGCCCTAGTTTTGCAGGTAGGAAGCCTTACTTCCGCAAAGAAAGTCTGGGATGCAATAAAAACTCGTAATGTAGGAGCAGATAGGGTTCGAGAAGCACGACTCCAGACTTTGATGACTGAGTTTGATCGGATGAGAATGAAGGAAACTGAGAAAATAGATGACTTTGTGGGCAAGATGGCAGAGACGGCATCAAAAGCAGCGGCGTTGGGTGAAATTATAGACGAACCGAAGCTTGTAAAGAAGTTCTTGGGAGGCTTACCACGCAAGAAATTCTTACACATGGTAGCTTCCCTTGAGCAACTGCTGGATTTGAATTCAATAGGCTTCGAAGATGTCGTGGGACGGATGAAAACCTTTGAAGAACGATTAAATGAAGACGAAGAAGAAGAGGCTCAGGAGAATCAGAGCAAACTGATGTACGCCAATGCTGAACGAGAATACCAAGGAGGACGTGGTCGAGGTGGTCGATATTATGGCAGAGGAAGAGGACGTGGTAGATCATCCTGGGATAATCGAGACAGCAGAACATACTGGGAGAACAGAGATACCTCAAGGATCACATGTTTTCGATGTGATAAACTAGGACACTATGCAGCCACTTGTCCGGATCGACTACTGAAACTACAAGAGACAACGGAGAGTAAAGATGGAGATGGAACACAAGAAGCTGACAAACTTATGATGCACGAAATCGTCTATCTCAATGAGCGAAACGTGAGACCAAAGGAGTTTGAATCAAGTACTGATAGCGAAAGAGTGTGGTATCTAGACAACGGAGCCAGCAATCACATGACTGGAAACCTAAGCTACTTCAAATCCTTGGATGACACAATTACTGGAAAGGTTCGATTTGGAGATGATTCAAGGATAGATATCAAAGGGAAGGGATCCATTCTGTTCATATGTCTAGATGGGAAAAAGAAGATACTAGCAGACGTCTACTTTATCCCAGAACTTAAAAGCAACATCATAAGCCTTGGACAAGCAACGGAGTCGGGATGTGATGTGAGAATGAGAGAAAATTATCTTACTTTGCATGATAAAGATGGTAATCTCATCGTAAAGGCGCCAAGGTCCAGAAATAGACTTTATAAAGTAATGATGGAGATAGAAGAACCAAAGTGTCTACAAACACAAACACAGTGTGAGGCCTCGCGATGGCACGCTCGTCTTGGACATCTTGGGACAGATGCTATGAAAACAATGGTGAGAAAGGAGCTAGTCACTGGACTTCCTGAGTTGAGAGTCGAGAAAGAAACATGTAGTTCATGCCTGCAAGCTAAGCAAACAAGAAAACCATTCCCTGCATCAACGGTATATCGTGCGTCCGAAGTATTAGAGCTCGTACATGGAGATCTTTGTGGGCCGATAACTCCACCCACTGCAGGAAGAAACAGATACATATTCGTGCTCATTGATGACTGCTCGCGATATATGTGGACTATACTCCTAAAAGAAAAATCAGAAGCATTCGACAAGTTTAAAAACTTTAAGAAGATAGTCGAGCATGAAACAGGTAAAACGATCAAGACATTGAGAACAGACCGAGGTGGAGAATTTACAAGCACAGAATTTCGCGAGTTTTGTGAGAAATCAGGAATACAACGGCATCTAACTGCTCCATACACCCCACAGCAGAACGGAGTGGTAGAGAGACGTAACAGAACCTTGTTGGAGATGACTAGAAGTATTTTGATGCACATGGAGGTACCGAACTATCTCTGGGGGGAGGCTATAAGGCATTCAACATATCTCATAAACAGGATTTCAACCAAAACACTAGCCTCTAAGACACCGTATGAAGCCTGCAGAGGAAGAAAGCCAAACATAGAGCATCTTCGGGTCTTTGGATGTGTTGTACATGCCAAGGTGGAACCAGTGAACCTTAAGAAACTCGATAGCAGGTCTCGTACACTTGTGCATCTCGGAACCGAACCCGGTTCTAAGGCATACAGATTATTTGATCCCACACATCAACGAATAGTTGTTAGTCGAGACGTTGTATTTGAAGAAGATAAAGCTTGGGAGTGGAATAAAGTTCGAAAGAATGAAGTTGAGAAGCCTGGAAGCTTCAAGGTCACGATTGGAGAGTATGGAGATCAGAGACTTGAAGAACCCACAAGTGAAACAGCCGACAAAGAAGACACGACCGGAGATACGGTCGAAGAAGAGAACCATGATTCTGAAACAGAGAGTGCAGAGGAAACAGAGGAACTACAGCCACGACGATCAGCCAGGATCAGTAAGAAACCAGGGTATCTTGATGATTATATTTGTCTTGCTGAAGAGGAAGGAGATCATCTTTTACTTCTCTTGAACGAGGAGCCATGGGATTTTAAAACCGCGATGGAAGAAAAGGTATGGCGTGAAGCATGCGAAGAAGAGATCAACTCAATTGTGAAGAACAAAACATGGGACCTTGTTGATCTACCTCCAGGAGCAAAAGCAATTGGCTTAAAGTGGATTTTTAAAATCAAACGGAACGCCGATGGTACCATCAACAAGTACAAATCAAGATTAGTAGCTAAAGGATACATCCAACGTCATGGTATTGACTTTGAAGAGGTTTTCGCACCGGTCGCACGTATAGAAACCGTGAGGTTTCTCATTGCTCTTGCTGCATCCAAAGGATGGGAGATCCATCACCTAGACGTCAAGACTGCATTCCTCCATGGAGATTTAAAAGAAGTTGTGTATGTGAAACAACCGGAAGGATTTGAAGTGACCGGAGAAGAAGACAAGGTATACAAGCTTAATAAAGCTTTGTATGGTCTGAGACAAGCTCCTAGAGCTTGGAATGAAAAACTTAACAAAGTTCTAGAAACTTTAAAGTTCAAGAGATGTTCAAAGGAGCCTGCCTTGTATCGCAAGCAAGAGGGAGAGCAACTTCTGCTTGTTGCCGTGTACGTTGATGATTTATTGATCACGGGTTCTGATCAGTCTATGATACATGGGTTTAAAAAGGAGATGTCGAGCAACTTTGAGATGAGCGATCTCGGGTTGTTAACCTACTACCTCGGAATCGAAGTGAGTCAAGAGAACGGGAGAATAACGTTGCATCAAGGAAGGTACGCGAGTAAGATCTTGAGTGAGGCAAGTATGGACGAGTGTAATGCTACACAGACACCTATGGAGTTTGGTTTGAAAGTGTCAAAGGCAGAAGAGGAAGATAGTATTGATGAAAAGGATTATAGACGAAAGATAGGATGCTTGCGATATTTACTTCACACTCGCCCAGACCTTGCGTTTTGTGTTGGAGTGCTCAGTCGATATATGCATAATCCAAAGGTGTCTCATGGAACAGCATTGAAGATGGTGCTAAGATACTTAAAAGGTACGACAACACTTGGTCTTGTATACAAACGATCAAGTACAATGGAGCTGGAGGGGTTTAGTGACTCGAGTCACAACATTGATGAGGATGACGGCAGAAGTACTACAGGTCACATATTTTATCTTAATGGCTGTCCCATCACGTGGTGTTCTCAGAAACAAGAGATAGTGGCTTTGTCATCCTGTGAGGCTGAGTTTATGGCTGCGACCGAAGCCGCGAAACAAGCCATATGGCTTCAAGAGCTGTTGGAAGAAACTGTTGGAAGACTAGATGATCGAGTGGTGATACGACTTGACAACAAATCAGCCATAGCACTCACAAAAAATCCTGTCTTCCATGGTCGCAGTAAACACATACACAAACGGTACCATTTTATACGGGAGTGCATTGAGAATGAGTTAGTCGACGTGCAACATGTTCCAGGGACTGAGCAAAAGGCTGATATCTTGACTAAAGCTCTGGGAAGAATCAAATTCAAAGAGATGAAGGATCTTGTGGGAGTTCAAGACATTGGAGAAGATAACTTCAAGTTTAAAGGGGAGAATGTTGGAGTTAAACATGAAGTTAACTTGGAGAACAAGATATTTCCTAATTGAAATATGTTAATTCCTAAGAGTTTAGGAAAGTTAGTTCCTAAGAGTTTAGGAAATATGTTAGCTATATAAAGAGGTGCAAGAGTGTTGCATACCTTTAAGAGTTTAAGGGTTTTGGGTGCTTGAGTTTTGTGTAAGTTTCTTGAGCTATAATAAAGAGAGTTCTTTATATTGTGTTCTTATACAAACCTTAAACTTATAAACTTGTCATTGATGCTTTGTTAGAGAAGTTTTAGTTTCATGGTAAGTAGTAGTGTAGCTATGACTAGTTTGGGCTGTAAGCTTTTCATGAGATTACGGTGTCTTCGGTTTGTTTGGTGCATTGACTGCGTATGTACATATTATGCAATGAAATAAGTTTTTTTTTTTGGTAATGAATAAAATCAAAATGGGATTCAAGTTTCGAGTTTTCACTCTCAAGTCAGGTTTATTGTTGTTGTGGTTATGTGAAATTGAAGGTTTGTGAATTCACCTCAGCCACATACAATTCTTTTGGACGTTTGTATCAAAAGAGGCATCTAATTTGTTAGGAAAGAATATACTTTTTTTCCTTTTCAGCATGCATTATGTTACGCCAGTCACACCTCTCATTAGGACCTGAAACTAATGTGGTTGTGTATGATGGGATCATGCGATTATATCATATAATTGGGATGTGATTTTCGAGCCGAATTTACACCGATTCAGTGTTTACTTTTTTTTTGCAGACTCTTGTGTTTTCTTGGTCGCATTTTGAGTGCATATAGTTATTTCAGTATAGAGGAATAAAAATAAGAGGTCTGACTCTGACATGTGTGGTCGATTATTAAAGAGACGGTAGATGGGATTTCTGGAAGGATATCAAGGAGAAAGTTTAATCATACAAAAAATGCGGAGACATGTGTGGTCGATTTTTAAAGAGATTGACCTGCTAAATGTATTATTGTTTTTGCTTTCTTTTACGCAATGATATTCAAAAACGTGTGTGAGAGTGAGTGAAGAAGATTGAGAGAACGTGCAATAGAGGTGAAGAAGAAGACGAAAGCATGCGCAACAAAAAAGCATCTGGTCATTTTCCTGGGGATATTATTGCCAAAATAAAAATAAAGATTATAACGAATGTGACAAGTTATTGTTTGTACATACTAGTATAAACCATAGTCCAAATTTCTCTTTCAAATCTAAATTTATGAGGTTGAAGATGATTTGTGAGGTTGTGTAAAACATCTACAAGACACTGGTAAAATGTTTTGAAGATCTATAGAGCTTTTAGTTGTGTGAAACAAAATTGCTTGTTGTTGGGCTTTCTTGGTTTGGACTAGTTTAATACACCTTTTATAGTAGTTACTATAAATAACAATGATTGATATCAGTCGTATCCTGCCATATTTATACGCACACATGGCTTTTCTCTGGTTATGTTGTAATATTCCCAAGACGATCGAATGTGCTATGTTTTGGCTTTCTGGCTTTTCTACATAACTGGAATAAAATACTCCAAATCATTTTCTAAAATACTTGCATGGTTTTCTGTGTATATCTATTTCTTTCATTTTTCAAATCGAAGCGCAAAGGCCGAAACTGTATTGCTTTCAGGCCTCATCCATTAATTTTCAGAGATTAGACAGAGCAGTCGGGGACTAATCAGGTTTTTGATTTAGGCTCACACAAAAGGAATACAAAGAATAGGAAAAAATGAATAAAAAAGAATAAAAAAAAAGAATTCCATTCCTCTCATAATTTGATAAGGAATAATTTAATTTTTTATTTGTTAAGGAATATTAAGGAATCATACGTAATAAATATTCTTTGAAAATGGTGTAAATTGTAAGGAATACTAAAAAAATGGCTATTCCCACTCATTCATTTGGTCATTATTTGGAGCCTTAGATTTAATCATATTTTAGTTTTCAAGATTTATGAATTTCAGACTCCATTAGGATATTATAAAAGTTATTTCCGATTCAGTTTGAGTTTATTAATATTTTTAAAATCCGATTGAACTCAATGTAATTTGGAGTTTCTAATCTTAATTGTGTTTTTAAGGCTGGAATGGATCGGGTATCTGAGATAATTTAAGGTATTCGGATCCGAATTTGTATCCGACGGATCTATTATTTGCTATCTTTATCCAGATCCGGAATTTTCAGATATCCGAATTTCGGATATCCTTCTTAAATGTGTAATATCCGGCGGATATCCGGATTCAAATTTGAATCCTTCAAATAAATAAAAATAACATTAGAACATATAAAATATTAACAATAATTGAAAAAATAAAAATATGTACGGTATTTTTTAATTATATCTATGTATACTATAACAAAGTTAGTATAAATTTATATATATATACATATATATATAGGATATTATAAAAGTTAGGTCGGATTCAGTTTAAGTTTATTAATATTTTTAAAACCGGATTGAACTCAATTTAATTTGGAGTTTCTAATCTTAATTGTGTTTTTTAAGGCTGGAATGGATCGGGTATCCGGAATAATTTAAGGTATCCGAATCCGGATTTGTATCCGACGGATCCATGTTTTTGCTATCTTATCCGGATCCGGGGTTCTCGGATATCCGGATTTCGGATATCCTTCTAAAATTTGTAAAATTCGGTGGATATCCGGATTCGAATTTGGATCCTTAAAATAAATAAACATAATATTAGAACATATAAAATATTAACAATATTTTTTAATTATATCTATGTATACTATAACAAAGTTAGTATAAATTTATATAAATAAAATATAGTAAATAAAATTAGTTTATATATATATATATATATATTCCTATTTTTGAAATAATTAACAAAAAAAATTACGGATCCGGATATCCGGAGTAAAAAATCAAGATATCCGGATCTGGATTCGATTTGCACGGATCCAACATTTTACTAACCGGATTCGGATCCGGACCCTCCGGATATCCAGATTATCGGAGCAAATCCGGATCGAATCCTAATCCCGGATAATAATTCCAGGCCTAGTGTTTTTGATTCAAAAATACTGTTTTGTATTTGGTTAAACCCGAAATAAAATATTGATCTAGTGAAACAACAAAGACTAAAAATAAACAAAAATTGAAATGGAGATAAGAAATGTTCTTGCCACTATTCTTTTTGGTTCTAATGTAATTTTTGACAAGTGAAATTAGAGAGTACACAGAAAAAAATTAGAGAACAAAACTCAAAAATATATGCAAACACATCATATCCAATAAACTGCAGCGAAATCACATCAAACTTAATAAACTCTATTATACAAAAAAAGGAAGAGCCCCCCGCAAACTAAAATATATTAAACTAAGTATTTAACGTAAATATTCATGTAATAGATACTTAATTTTAAGTACTCAATAAAATCTTAGAGTAGATTAGGTACTTACTCAGAATTGATTTCCGTTCAGTATGAGTATTTTTTTGTATTTTGAAAATTTTGAGTTTCTTCGATATTATCTATTCATATTCAGATAAAACTCACAACTTGAAATACCATAAAACAAGTACCACTCGGCACTCATTATTTATGTCGGATTCGATTAGAGTCAGTTTCATTTTTATCATTATTTTCATTAAAATATAATCTTTATATAAGTTATATATAAAATTCTTTAAACATATGTATAGATATGCATATAACATATCAAATAGGAATGAGTATCCATTTTTAAAAGTGTTAGAATTTGTGATTTGATTGGTTTTGTGAATATAATATATCAATGTATTGATATGCATATAACATATCAGATCGGAATGTGTATCCATTTTTTAAAATGTTAAAATTTGTGATTTGCTTTATTTTGAGAATATAATTTATTACTGTCTCTGTTTCTAATTAAAGATACATATTCTAGACTTTTCACATATATTAAGAAAACTCATTAAATTTTTATTGTAAAATGATTGTTTTTTGTGAATAACAATTTTCTATAACTTTTAGCCAATATAAATTTAATAAGCACGATTATTTTTTTGAAACTTACAGTTTTTTATTAAATTATTCATTAAAAGAGTAAAAAATATATTTTTTTGAAACAAATATTTTTTTCAGAACATACAGTAAAACCTCTATAAATTAATAATGTTGGGACTTTGAAATTTTATTAATTTATAGAGATATTAATTTACAAAAGTTTCCTTATTTAGATTTTTCTATTTTTAAATATTTTTATTTATAAAAAAGAAAATATTTTATTTTACCGTATGTATATTATTTAAATTTGAGAAATTTTACTTTCATAACTTTTATTATATTATTTGTGTATATTTTTATGTTTCATAGAATTATTAAGTGGTTATCGGTATATTTTACTAAATATTATCAAAATATATTGAAATGTTAAGAATAATAAAGAATTTTAATTGTGAATATAAAACTAAAAATATAATATTTAGCTTCTACTTATATAAAAATTATATATAGATAGATTATTAATTTATGATTTTAAGAGGACTATATATTTACATAAAAGTTCTAAAAATATTATTATTTTATTATTTTATCGATTTGTGTTATATCTAACACATGTCCAACTTGGGACCGACAAAATTTATTAACTTATAGAGATTATTAATTTATAAAGTATTAATTTATAGAGGTTTTATTGTAGTCTTTTAAGAATGGATAGAGTAATATTTATTTTGTTTGGTAGAGTTAAGGATATCTAAAAGGGATAAAAGGAAATATAGAGACTAGAAGACTGAAAGGAAACGTTAAGACACATGTACTTTGGAAGGGACGCGTATATAAAAAAAACTTAGGGTTTTAAATTGGATGACCCTTTGGATATCGTCGTTTCTTATAGCTTCAAAAACTTTTTACAAAAGCATTGAACAAAAAAAAGACTTACAAAAGCTGTTTTCCCCTTCGAACAACTGCACATAATATATTTCAATTAAATTGACTATCCCCAAAATCCAAAGGTAAAATCTACTCCCATGTTCACTAATTTTCAATGCGTACGAATGATATGATTCGGTTAACCTCAAATAATATGCACAGATGACAGATCTCAACGTGGAATAAGATTTGATCGGGAAGCTCTGGTCTGAAATCGGAACGAGAATGAGTTTTGGGTACTATTTGTTAACTTTCCAATCATATTTTATCTTCATGAGATAAAAAACATGCGTCAGGTATCTAATTTGACGAAAGAAAAAAATGAAAGGCACTGCCTGAATAAAACTTCTTTCTACTAGACTCCCTTTGGGCTTGAAGAAGACGTACCAATTGAAAAAGGTTTTACCATTCTTGAATCGTGACGAATAAATCAGTCAGAGACACCCAAATGACGCCTCGATATGCTTTCACCGAATATCATATTATCCGAAAGTGATGTCATAATAGATGTATTTTAAAAAACATCCGTGGGGGCACATCTCATTTGACATGATGATGACGTCTACAGAGAATGAAGATCTTGTCCAGTTTGTCAGATTGCCTTCCAATGGGTCTTTTTTTTCTCTCCAGCTAGTTGTCCTTTTTTGTTCTGAACTTCATAGTTTGCATTTTCATTTGAGATCCATGGTTATCTGGAATTCTTTGTTAGTTCATGCATTATTGTTGTTGTCGATGATAATGAAAGTGTATGCTTTTATTCAAACTAGGAAGCGGGGGAAGCAATACTAATTTTATATACAATTCAAAAATACTAATTATATATACTTAGGTCAGTAATCTGAATATGGGTGTGAACTATAAAGTTTGATAATGATTGAATCACACCATGATCACAACGATCTCTTTGTATGATAAAACAATCAAAGTTTTATTTTTATTTTAGGCCAAGATATTACAAAAAATAATTAATAGAGTTTTAGTGCTATATTGAGAATAAAATGTTCGTACATCTTTGGCCACAACATGTTCGAACCTCTTGGGTGACGTTCACTTTGCACCTCTTTGGTCACAATATGTTTTTTTGTCATCAACAACTATAGACTCATATAGACTCTGTATACTAAACCGATAATTTTACATCCATATGAACGACGAAAGACGGATATATGTTGCGAACGCTGTCCACTATAGACACAACGTGCTAGACGATCTGTCCTTGTATTCTCCGTTCGCGGTACATGAATGATCTTTGAGTTCGTGAAATTGCCTTGTAAAATCATGATATCTTCCCAGATAATTTGCGAACGCTGGCCACTCTTCTGGTTCCGAAACCATCTTCACCAACTGAGAACAATCTGTTGCAAATGTAACCTAAAAGTGTAATAAATTCTTCATACACTCCATTGTCCATATTAACGCTTCCACCTCCAAATGGAGGGGTGATAAACTAGTCCGAACATTTCTTGCCTCCATTAGTCCCTCGAAACCCTTTAGAATATTGTACCATCCTTGTCCCGAATAAGGATCATTTTCCTTCCACGAACCGTCTGCAAAGCATCATTTCTCTGAAATTGCTGGGAGATTCCTTATCTCTGGTTGTAGTATCTTTTCTGGATTCGTGTCTTGTGCTTCAGCACATATAGCCGATTATGTTTCTGCCAATTGTAATGTATCATTTGGATCTATGTCTAGATTGCTAAAGGCTTTATTGTTCGTGCTTTTCAAATGTACCATTAAATTCATGTAAATTAGTGGGAATCCATCATTTGGTCACAACATGTTAATACATCTTAAGTGATGATCCATTTGCATTTTTTTGGTGATGACTCTTTTACATATCTTTAGTAACGACTCCTTTGCACTATTTCAAAATTTCCAGAATCAGTTTATTAGCATGGAAATATGTCTTATCAAATTTTAAATTAATTACCAACTAAATTTGATCTAAATTTATATAAAAAAAAAGTTGTATCCGTCCCACTAAATATATGCATAGAAATGTCTCAGGCTAAATTTAACTACCAACTAAATTTCCCGGAGTTTCTGAAGAACACATATTGACAGATATAGTTTATTTTCAAAAAAAAATAAATAAAACAAATAGGATGGATACAAATTATTTGGCTATTGATACATTATTTGAAGTTTCTAAGTACACATTTTGACACACACAAGTTATTTGCAAATACAAGTTATTTTCTTATACTCCCCCTATTAATTCACATTTTGACACATCAAATATATCAATCATTAATCATTTAAGAGTTATTTAGAAAATATTTTTAGTAAATGTAATAAACCAAAACAAAAATATTTATGCTACTACTCGTCAACATATGTTTTTAAATGAAACATTTTTATGTGTGAGAATACATTATTTATAGAATAATACTCTATCTAAATGGCTTTCAAGATATAATGGCCAGTATCAGTCACTATATGGAACCACCTTGCTTAAAATCTTATCACTTACTCTAGACACTCAAATGGGCAGTTCAAACTCTAGTATCATATAACATGATAGCAATTTCATAGCTTGATAGTTAATTTTTAAAAAAAAACTTTATTTTTTTCGTTTTATGGATTAGATTAAATTCCATATTTCATCATCTTCTACTGATGTGTTTAATAAATCGATAAGATTCAATTACTTCAAAATACTAATACGGTAACAAGACTTGACCAGGAAAATGTATATTAACAAATAGCCTAGTTATACACAAAAAGGTACAAAAATGTCTACAGTTGTTGAAATTGTGTATATCTTCTAAATATCTGTTAGAATTTCATACTATTACGGAGAGAAAAAAATGTAACCACATTTATTGATCACTCTTTCAAATATTGTAGTTTCCATTTTAAAAGCATACAAACTACAAAGATACATAAATTAAGAAAACTAGGGGGTTTTCCGGGCTACGCCCGGATTTTTTCCTAAAAAGTTAATTTAATTTAATTTGTATATTTTAAAAACAAACAAATATGATATATAATTGAACAAATTAAAGAATTCTAAAAGTAAATGCAAATTTAAAACTATTTGAAATAACTTGTTGTATTTTATTGGAATTTTATATAGGATAGTAGTAAGATTAATAAATGTTAACTAAATTATTAGTTATGATGTATATATATACATGTTCTATATCCTGGTTATTTATTTTTCTGTAAATCAATTGTAAGAGTTATAACTAATTCTGTATAAATTTTGTTTGGTTTTAAAATTATTAAGCTTTCATTTTTGCACTCATCTTTAAAAGAAAGCACCATCCGACTTGTAAAAGATTTTTTATTTGTTGTCTCTAGAATAATATAATTATTTTAACTATAATTATAATTTGTGGTATCATTATATTTACTACAGTTTTCTATTTTTGTATATATATATATATACACATAATTATTGTTTTAAATGTATTTTCTCATATGTAAATACACAGTATGTAATTAATATTTTTAATATGTAACCTTATGATATAATATTTTATATCACATTTAATATGAGTAAGATATACTAATTATTGAATAAAATTAAGTTGTGAGTAGAAAGGTAAAATATGCAATGGAAGAAGATGAGCCAGAAAACATTGTCAGCAGAAAGGTAATATGCAGAAATGAGAAGAGCAGTCTAGCAAGAGATCTATATGGTGTTAAAAAAAAAACGAAATTTATAAAATAGTTACCACTGAGTAATACAATTTATATCTTTACATGTATAATCGAAAAGAATGGCAAGTTTTAAGATAAAAAGATAAGAAAGTGAAAAATAATAGGGAGCTAGCTAACGTTAACAAAAATCTGAATTCAAAGTCATATAAGCATGATTCAAGTATGATACAACCAAAACCTAAAACTATTAACCAGTAACAAAAGAGCTAATAAAATGCAAGAACTGTAATATCACACTATTAATGAGCCAATCTGTTGAAGTTTCCCACAACGATCCTAGAGAGCTATAGCGTTACGAACCGGTTAGGGACACTTCTCTTCCCCATCGTCAACAACTATCAGGTCTGCAATTCTGGTTGGATCGCGAGCACCACCGGGACATGGCTCAGCCGCCGGATCACTTTTCCTACGTTGAAAGCTAGAAGATGTTAAAACCATGCCTGTTATAGGTCTCAACATTTTTTTTTGTAGACCCCTGATATAAGTTATTACAAAGGAGGATCAAGTCAAGATTAGCATAAGAAATTTACAGGTGATTTGATGACTTACGGGTCAATGAAGAAATGGATCACAATTAGACTTGTTGCTGCAGGGTTATTAAGGTCAGAGAATTTGCCCAACAATATCTGAAAGTTGATGAATGGTTCGGCGTTTGATATCGTTTTTATTTGGAAAATCTTGAGTCCTTTTTGGTGAGGTGTACGCAAAACGTAACTCTTTTGCTATCAAATTTCGTTGCGTTGCAAAATTTGCAGTACGAATATTAAAAACCAAGAACCAAATGCTCCACTGAGACATAAGAGTCCCCTAAGTCTTTCTCATATTGTCTTGCTCTCTGAAACAGAACTTCTAAATCACGTCTCATCATCGAACCAACAGCTTCTCTATACACCTGAAGTTTCATTAACTCGAATATAAAAACAACACATTTCAAACCCTGATAATAGACATTCATTACCATAGGTTGGTGTTGAATGAACTCACCTGTTGCTTTTAGAACCTTCGTGTTATCCGCACCGATCTTAGAGAGGATCCTGCACTGTTTAAACCATTCTCATGCTCCACAGAGATTTCATTAGATGCTCTGCTCCATAACCACAATCTGTTGTGCATTTTCTTTAGCCACATCTGACTGGTGAAGAAACTATTTATTGCCACACCATTTGTATATATTCTTGCTATGTAAGATATACAAAAAAATAAAGGTATAGCATTTCCAGGTTGGTGAAGCCAATGAATATTTACAATAAAATTAAAGTTTTAGACATTACCCGCCCATTAAAGTAAGCTTCACTTCGGACAACGTACAGCCGATGTTAAGACACGATTCAGATCATTGAGAAAGCTATGTTTGATCGGCACGTCGGAGCACATAACGGCCTTGCCGTTTCGTTTCTTCAACACAGGATCACCGAAGACAGCTTTAGCGGAAGAGACACTGGTTTGGCTGGTATGTTTGATCGGCTCGGCGGAGGAGACACGTCTTTCCCTTGGCAACGGCTGCACTTCCTCGGCTCATTTTTTTCTTCACTGTATAAAGTATAAACACAGAGACATAAGAGTGCATACAAAGCATGGCGTTTCACTATTGGCTTAACGAATGTTTTACACAGAACTATTTTAAGCCATTTTCAAGATGTTATGACTAAACTCAAAGCATAGGTAGTACACAGTTTGTTGGAATGGATTCCGATATTATTGGGATAATGACTAGTGCTTTAGTTGTTTGTTGTATTTGCTAAGTCTTCCGTAAGTAAAGGAAGATTGCAACTAGTTAGATATGCTAGTAGGATATTCTTCTTGAGAGATTGTATATATTGATGTAATCACTTTCAACGTAAGATACAGAAATATATTTTCCCAACTCTCTCTGTTCCATTATCATGGTATCAGAGCCTGGTTCAATACCCTGACCCATTAATTAATCCGGCCCGGACAGTGGCCCGATCATCCCATTAGCTGATGGCCCATAGAAGGCTCAGTTCTCCGAGATCGCTAGAAGATAAAGCATGATTTCGGAGGGGTATGATGGATTCTGCGAGATTAATGGTTAGACCCACCATTATCTCGAGGGAGGGTATTGGAGAGAAGATCCCACATCGGAAAGATGTAAGGGACATAAATAATATATAAGGGACTTGAGAGACTCCACTAATTGCCAATTGGTTTTAAGTGGAAGCCCAAGAAACTTATCACAGTTAGATCCAATGAGGATCGAAACTTCTAAATTACACTACCAAGAGCTGGAGCAGGATAAATGTGAAACTATTTATCAGAATCTAACATCAAACATCGAAGAGCGCTTCCGTTAGAGAGAGATAGAGAGACTGTGAGCGTACCTTGAACTAATCCTGGAAAGTGGAACTCTCTGATGAGAAGAGCGGCGTCCTTTCCATTTGGTTTTTTCGAGAGAAGAAATTTATTGCTTGATAGGATATTTTTAAGTGAGAGGATATCTGAGAAAGAATTGTGTTATAAAGAAATTTAGAGGGAGGAATACGAAAGGAAACCATAAATGAGATTAACGGAGAATTTATTGCAGAGAATTGATTGATCGCCGTTGAGGAAGTGCAAACGAAGAAGATGGAGATCGCCTTTGTGCGCAAGAAAAAAAATGAAAGAGATCGACGAAGCTCGAGTCGCAGAGGGTTTCACTTGATGGGTTTCTGGGCCAATTTGATCATTTTATGGGTTTCACTTGAAATGCAATTGAAGCCCAGCCGAGTTAAGTGACGCATCCTACGTGGTCGAAAATTTAACTCCTATTGGTTGATTTTCCATGCTCACGTGAACACTCTTAAATCTTTCAAATAAGGATTATTAATAGTATAGAATAAATGATAAATGTATATGGGTTTCATTTAAAAACATACAAAGATTCGTAAATTAAGAAAATAAAGGAGAAAGAGAATTTAAATATATGTGAATTTATAGTTTGACAGCTTTGATTCCGGACAATCGTGGCAAATTCCGCTGAAGACGAAGCCATCATACTTGTTGAGAAACTCGCCATCTATCAACCAGAAATATCAAAAAGAGACAGACAGGTAAACGAAAACAGCAAAATCAAATTCAATCGGTAAAAAGACAGATACGATGACTAAAGAATTGTCTGAGTTGATCAAATACGGTAATCGTTCTCAATCCCAGTGTCGTCTTAGTTTCCGCTTGGTTCTTGGCGTCAGGAGCAATTTGCTTTCTTCTTTGCAGCCTTGCAGGTAGCTATTGGTTCGGTTTGGTTGCTATCACTTTGCCCACTTTTTACTGCCGGAACAGGAGACGGGAACTCTCTCCTTCACTGGTGGTGTTGAGCCTCTCCAGAAATGAACTCCGCCCTTCATTTGTGGTCTGTGCATTGTGGGGTTTCAAGTTTTTAGTGTTTGGAGTTTGGCTCGGTGATCGTCTTTAACAACTTCGCTGGAATGGCCTTGGTTTTGGCTTGTGCTCTTATCTTGCCACCTATTAGACAGCCAGGGCCGGGAAAGCTTTGTTTGTAAGGGTTATCAGCTGCTCTTGCCGGCTCCTCTCTCTATCGTTGGTGACTGGTCTTCATGTGATTGGTTTCTTGTTGTCTACCATTACCAGTGATAGAAAACACTAAGGGCTTGGGTTTAGTATTATTTTTTTAGGGTGGGAATTGTTGTTTCAATTTGAGTTTTTGTGCTCTAGTTCCCTATATTTTCTTCTATTTTCTTGCTTGTATGTTTGTATTTCAATTCAATTTATGAAAACCATTTCTTAACAGAAAATTGTTCTCTATTAATCAATCACAATAATGGTTCTCAATCACACAAATTGTCAAAATTCATAAGAGAAGGCGTTTAACTTTAAATGCAAATCATAGATCAAAAATTTTACTAGAAGATTTACATTCATTAACAGAACTTCAATGATCGAGAATCTTAATGGTGACTGTAGTGATCATGAATGGTAGATGATCAGGATATACAATCTGATTTAATCAAAAAATCAAATTAGAGATCAGGAATAAAAAAAAAGTGAGAAAATGACGGAGGGTGAACTGATTATTAAATATAAACGGATGAGGAGATGCGAACCAAGGGTCACAACTCCATTAAGGGATGCAATGCTTCAGTGCCGACACGAAGCTTCGGTAGCGTCGTCTTCGATCTAAACAAAAGGTAAGTATCTCAGCCCTTGGATTAAAAGGTGTGCTGATTTAACCATTGGATTAGTTATTTTTTAAAAGATGACATCACATAGAAAAAAAAACACTTGGATTAAATGCAAATCAATCTGATACGTTAGATGTTCTCTTTGTTTCCTATAAAATAAGGACTTCAGCAAATCTAAAATTTGTTGCTGTAAAAAAAGTTCAATATATATCATTCTGAAAGTTGTCAAAAACTTTGATGACATTATCATACAAAACAAAAGTATTTCATATCCATTAAATCATAAAATAAAAAGAATTCTGACCATTTGATCAAAATTTTATTTTCCAATAAAAAAGATGATGTTATAGAAAAACAAATATGGTTTGCTATCATATATAGATAATGATGACTATGAACTGTTTCAATGTAAATAAAATTCATATATTCAACATTATTGTATTTTTAATATGAGAAAATTACTCAGAATAACTCTAATCTTTTACTTAATTACTAGTCTAACTCTATGTAACCAATAACATTTAAAATAGGTACACAAAGACTAAAAAACCTCAATAGTTCCTTTTAACTACAATTTTGCCACTAGACCTTAATTCATTAACAATAAAAAAAACTTTTGTTAAGCCTCTCCTCTTCGTTGATAGAAATGAGAACGTACGAACTTAAGTCTGGGTGATTTCGGATTCATTGTCGCCGACTGCATAATCTTCTGCCTCCAATTAGAACCGACTTAGCCGGTGAAGGATTAAATTTCCCCGTAGAAAGTTGGCAACCTTTCTGTGACAACCTGTCCTGTACGTCGGACTCCAGGTTCACAGCGCTGCAGCGCACCGACCCCAACCCTTCCATTATGAGATCTCACTATCTCCATAATTAGATTGTTGGTGAGACTTGAACCCAGGTCCTCACCCTTTAACAGCATTCCACAAGACAAGCTGTCACCAATTGAACTGCAGATCAATTGGTGACAGCTTGTCTTGTGGAATGCTGTTAAAGGGTGAGGACCTGGGTTCAAGTCTCACCAACAACCTAATTATGGAGATAGTGAGATCTCATAATGGAGGGGTTGGGGTCGGTGCGCTGCAGCGCTGTGAACCTGGAGTCCGACGTACAGGACAGGTTGTCACATAAAAGTCGACTTTTTATGTGACAACCCGTCCCGTGGAACACTCATCCATGGACCCCTAGGCTCACAGCGCTGCAGCGCACCGACCCCAACCCCTCCATTATGAGATCTCACTATCTCCATAATTAGGTTGTTGGTGGGACTCGAACCCAGGTCCTCACCCTTTAACAGCATTCCTACAGGACAAGCTGTCACCAATTGATCTGCAGGTCAATTGGTGACAGCTTGTCCTGTAGGAATGCTGTTAAAGGGTGAGGACCTGGGTTCGAGTCTCACCAACAACCTAATTATGGAGATAGTGAGATCTCATAATGGAGGGGTTGGGGTCGGTGCGCTGCAGCGCTGTGAGCCTAGGGGTCCATGGATGAGTGTTCCACGGGACGGGTTGTCACATATGTAACATCCCGGGTTTGTGGTACATGGAAAGGTTTAAATGAATTGATTTGGCTACCTATATCACCAAAGTTGACTTACCTTTTCCGGAACACATTCTGAAAGAACTCCAAAGTTAAGCGTGCTTGAGCTGGAGTAGTGGAAGGATGGGTGACCTATCGGGAAGTGATTTGCGATAGCGTGCGAGTGAGGCCAAAGCACGGGAAAAGGTCGGGTGGTGATTGCAGGGTCAGTAAACAATGATTTCGCGCCTTGGAAAATTAACGGACCGACCGTCGGACAGGGGTGGGGCCCACGAGCCCGATAGAGGGATGGGTGACTCACCGGTAGGGGCGGTCGGGGCGTTATAAGTGGTATCAGAGCTGGTTAGCTACCTCAGTTCTGACCTGAGGGGCGTCTTGAGACCTGTCGTGGGGCGCAACGAGGGCGTTGCGTTCTTTGAGAGGGGGTGAATTGTAACATCCCGGGTTTGTGGTACATGGAAAGGTTTAAATGAATTGATTTGGCTACCTATATCACCAAAGTTGACTTACCTTTTCCGGAACACATCCTGAAAGAACTCCAAAGTTAAGCGTGCTTGAGCTGGAGTAGTGGAAGGATGGGTGACCTATCGGGAAGTGATTTGCGATAGCGTGCGAGTGAGGCCAAAGCACGGGAAAAGGTCGGGTGGTGATTGCAGGGTCAGTAAACAATGATTTCGCGCCTTGGAAAATTAACGGACCGACCGTCGGACAGGGGTGGGGCCCACGAGCCCGATAGAGGGATGGGTGACTCACCGGTAGGGGCGGTCGGGGCGTTATAAGAAAATGTAACACCCGCATTTCTAAAAATATAATAATAATAATAATGTCTGAAAATCTCCATTTATTACTCCTCGAAAATGAGTCCAACATCATAATCCAATAAATATCCATAAATCCAAATAAGATAATAAATCCCGAAAATATCGATAAAGCATAAATCCGCAAGTCTGAAAAATAAATAACAATAAAACACCCAAAAGCACCCCTCCGGAAGCAATCACTCACGTCTGACGGTATCACCTGAAATAGGGAAAGAAAGAGGGTGAACGACAGGGGAATCGCTCAGTGAGGTATGGGATGCTAAACCGCAAACCTCTGACTCAGCTCATAGCACTACAAAATTGTAGGCCTAACTCTAGCATGAAACAAACACAGTGTCTATACACCACACACAACACAATCAATGCGCTAATAGCACACAGCTATTCCCTGCACCACGCATTTCCTCATAAGGATATATATACATATACTCGAAGCGTCGCTAGTACAGTCTGTCTCTGTACCCCCGCCCACAGTAGCGTCGAAATGCAAACGTCTCTGCACCACGCCCCACACAGTAGCGTCGAAGCTCAAACGTCTCTGAACTCACGCCCATAACACCGTAGCGTCGAAGCCCGGACATCTCCGAACTCACGCCCCATCACATAGTCCATACTCATAACTATGTATAAACATATATATATATATATATATATATATATATATATATATATATATATATATATATATATATATATATATATATATATATATATATATATATATATATATATATATAACAGTGCTCAGCATCAATCATTTCACTCAACCGTTGAATCCTCTATTATCCTAATCCGGTTTAACAATCAATAAAACAATAATCAAACAAGACTCAACTCACACAGACTTATCATGTTTCGAAGCTAAACTTTCCAAAATGGTAGTACTAAACTAGTTCGGGATTTAACGGAGTAGCCCTCACCTTAGCCAAGATCGGAGAGCCGGAAAGCAAATCAACAACAAGGTGAGATGACTTAACCATCAAGAAACCTAAGGTTTTACACTTGGGTCTCGGCTACACGTCTCAGCACACCAAAAGAACATGTCCGAAACACCACATGGCATATTTGCAAAAGACAAGGCAATTAGGGTTTATACTTTGCAAGCTTGCTTGGAATGCAAGAAACAATAAAAACGAATGCAATAACCTTCTCGACTTGGAACCGAGATGGTGGGTAATGGGCCTTGACGTCACCAACGTCATCTCTGGTTACTCACAGCTCCCGACGGTGTAGATCGGTGATGAGGGTGGTTGTAACGGTGGCTCCGCTACATGCGCTTCTTCTCATTACAAACGAGACGCCTTGGATGGTGACTGGTGGATGCATCACGGCTTCTCTGTAACACATAGCACACGGATGGCAAAGGATAGAGATGAGGAACAAGGTGATGAATCTGGTGGTGGTGAACGGCAAGGCTGGAGACTCCTTTCCCTTTTCATTTTGACGGCTAGGTTAGGTTGAGGAAGGAGATGCATATGTTTTATATATATACAAATGCACGGTTTGGTTAGACCAAAAGGAATAAAATTGGTTTGGTCCAAACTAATTAATGAAAAAAAACAAATTAATTCCGGTTAAGAAAACCGGGTCGTTACAATTCTCCCCCACTTAATTGGAATTCGTCTCGAATTCCAAAGAGTCGAAGAAAGAACATCCACGGCTATGAAGAAAAGGAAAACACAAGAAAGTAGACGATTGAAACGAAAGAAACTTGGTCTTCTCCTGCAAAAGAAAATAAATCAGAATCTTTAACGACTAACTGAATGATACTCGACAGAAGAGTGCTTTATTTTTTTTTCTCAAAACTCCCAATAACAAAACATTGAAAATTGCTGAAATCCATGTCCCATAAATCGCCGTCCCAGGTCGGAGCTGGGACGGAACCCGCTCTGATACCAAAATGTAACACCCGCATTTCTAAAAATATAATAATAATAATAATGTCTGAAAATCTCCATTTATTACTCCTCGAAAATGAGTCCAACATCATAATCCAATAAATATCCATAAATCCAAATAAGATAATAAATCCCGAAAATATCGATAAAGCATAAATCCGCAAGTCTGAAAAATAAATAACAATAAAACACCCAAAAGCACCCCTCCGGAAGCAATCACTCACGTCTGACGGTATCACCTGAAATAGGGAAAGAAAGAGGGTGAACGACAGGGGAATCGCTCAGTGAGGTATGGGATGCTAAACCGCAAACCTCTGACTCAGCTCATAGCACTACAAAATTGTAGGCCTAACTCTAGCATGAAACAAACACAGTGTCTATACACCACACACAACACAATCAATGCGCTAATAGCACACAGCTATTCCCTGCACCACGCATTTCCTCATAAGGATATATATACATATACTCGAAGCGTCGCTAGTACAGTCTGTCTCTGTACCCCCGCCCACAGTAGCGTCGAAATGCAAACGTCTCTGCACCACGCCCCACACAGTAGCGTCGAAGCTCAAACGTCTCTGAACTCACGCCCATAACACCGTAGCGTCGAAGCCCGGACATCTCCGAACTCACGCCCCATCACATAGTCCATACTCATAACTATGTATATACATATATATATATATATATATATATATATATATATATATATATAACAGTGCTCAGCATCAATCATTTCACTCAACCGTTGAATCCTCTATTATCCTAATCCGGTTTAACAATCAATAAAACAATAATCAAACAAGACTCAACTCACACAGACTTATCATGTTTCGAAGCTAAACTTTCCAAAATGGTAGTACTAAACTAGTTCGGGATTTAACGGAGTAGCCCTCACCTTAGCCAAGATCGGAGAGCCGGAAAGCAAATCAACAACAAGGTGATATGACTTAACCATCAAGAAACCTAAGGTTTTACACTTGGGTCTCGGCTACACGTCTCAGCACACCAAAAGAACATGTCCGAAACACCACATGGCATATTTGCAAAAGACAAGGCAATTAGGGTTTATACTTTGCAAGCTTGCTTGGAATGCAAGAAACAATAAAAACGAATGCAATAACCTTCTCGACTTGGAACCGAGATGGTGGGTAATGGGCCTTGACGTCACCAACGTCATCTCTGGTTACTCACAGCTCCCGACGGTGTAGATCGGTGATGAGGGTGGTTGTAACGGTGGCTCCGCTACATGCGCTTCTTCTCATTACAAACGAGACGCCTTGGATGGTGACTGGTGGATGCATCACGGCTTCTCTGTAACACATAGCACACGGATGGCAAAGGATAGAGATGAGGAACAAGGTGATGAATCTGGTGGTGGTGAACGGCAAGGCTGGAGACTCCTTTCCCTTTTCATTTTGACGGCTAGGTTAGGTTGAGGAAGGAGATGCATATGTTTTATATATATACAAATGCACGGTTTGGTTAGACCAAAAGGAATAAAATTGGTTTGGTCCAAACTAATTAATGAAAAAAAACAAATTAATTCCGGTTAAGAAAACCGGGTCGTTACACTTTCTTCCACGAGGCGCGGCGTCTTGTTATGTCCGGCGTCGAACATTCCACGACGAGAACCACTGTCGGTTCATTATCATCATGTCTTCTTCTCAACCGAAAATTGAATTCTGGTTTGGAGCTATGCACCCTCATGATCTCTGTCATCTTAGCACCATATAATTGATTTCTGCTTTGTTAATTCATTGTGTGCTTTAGGTTCTTTGCTTCTCCGATTTGAGTGCAAATGTCTTTAATCGTTTCTTTGCTCAACGTTGTTGTTTGTTTGTTTTGTTTTTGAGCTTTGACTGATTGATTGATTATTTACTTTTGTGTGTGAGCTTTCATGGCTTGTTCTAAGTCAACTCCACATGGTGTGAGCAGCATGTCCATCAACTCTTAACGCAGTATCTTCTATTGTGGAGTCTATACCATAAAGTACATTGCAATTGGTTGTACTTTCGAAAGGGTAAGTGTGAGATGATTCAAGACCATCGATGGAAGCTTTCGCTTCTAGGATCTACGTCGCCTTTAGAGAGTCTCAAATCACTCATATGTTCCATAATTCCCCAAAGTAGTATTGTATCGTTTAGTCTTATTAGTGAAATGTTTAGTTCCTGCACTTATTCACTGAGTAAGCATTTAATCTGATTAGTTTTAGTTCCGGTACTTATTTATCTAGTAATTGCAACGCGTAGTTTTAATAGTGTATCAAAGTGTGTTTCAGCTCTAGTTTACTGTCTACTTCTTACGTGCATGTGTAATATAATAAGAAATGTAAGTACTAACACCAACCAGAACAAAACAAGATGAGGAAATTCTCTGGTCTTTAAAGTATTAATCACGATACGTATACTCACGGCAAATTGGTACATGACGAAAACAGAGAGAAAGATAATGCACACAAAATTCTAAGTAACTCTCAAGAAACAGATACGAAAGACAAGTGAAAGCCTTGCCGCGTCGGTACAACACATCACCGGCAATTTCAACAGAGAATTGTTTTTTTTTTCTTTTTTTTTAACCAGACCAGAAACAAACTTAGTTTCTATAAAAATTCTGAAAGCATATAAAAGGACTAATCATAAGCTAAACTTGAATCTTGCAGGTCTTATGTTTTGGTTATGGTTTGGTTTACATAATTTATTTTGGTTTACTTAATTAAATTTATTGGTTGGTAAAATTTTGGTTTATTTCAGTTGAAGTTATCGGTTGACTAAAAGAATTCAGAACGTAATGGTTACATCTAATTTCAATAACCAGTTCGGTAAAGTAGAATAAATAAATCTGTGGCCAAAGAATAAATAAATCTGGTAACTGTTAATAAACTTGTCACCAAAGTAAAATAAATCTATCAAATTGTAAATAAATTTGTGGTCAAAAGATAAACAAATCTATCAACCCCATATTAAATCTGTCAAAATCAGGTAAATCTGTGGTCAAAAGATAATAAATCGGTCAAAATCCAAATAAATCTGTCAAAAATAGGTAAATCAGTGGTCAAAGAAAAAATAAATCTATCGAATTGTATATAAGTCTGTCAAAATAAAGTAAATATGTGGTCAAATAAACTAAATATTATTAAATCGGTGAAATTTTAATAAATCTGTGACTAAACATGACAAATTTATTAAAATAAATCTGTAAAAATATAATTAAGTCTATAGAATTTAAAATAAATCAATCACCAAAGAAACATATATATAAGTCTGTGATTATATAAAATGAGGACAAACAAATCTGTGAGTAATGGTATTTTCGTAATTATTACTTTTTGATAACAAAGAATTCATGACTAAAACAGGTACGAAAAATAAACTAGTAATTAAAATAAAATTAGAGTCATTCTAGTAATTAACTAATGAATTAGGGTTAAACTAGTTTTTTTCCCGTCCCCACGATTCAAATTGGTCCGGCTCTAATGTTTATGAAGGGAGCGGTTCTGGATAACATGTTTTGTATCTGCTGAGCGGCAGCGTGTCTCCACCAAACTAATGTTGAGATGATGTGATGACTTGAGAAGTTAGGCACCAGACTTGAGATGTTAGGCACCCGACTTGAGATGTTAGGCGCCAGACTTGAGGTGTTAGGCGCCAGACTTGAGTAGAGCACCTGACTTGAGGAAGAAAGAGCACCAGACTTGAAGAAGAATGAGAGCAAGGTTGACAGCCTGTCATGAGCTGACTTAGTCTACTCTTTGACTTTGAAAACCCTAATCTCTCTACCTATATATATTGTAATCACTCTCATCAATAAAGACAAGCATTCTAGTCTATTATAATCTCATCCTCAATCTTTCTAATCTCTCTTAATCTCTCTTAATCTCTTATAATCTCTAAATACCAATATATATTCCTTAAAAGCACATGGTATCAGAGCCAGTTACTCTAAAAGAGGGAGAGTGTGATTTCATTTTTTTTCATAAAATCTGAGTGTTCTTGAGTGTTCTTGAGGTTTTTCAAGAGCTAGATCTTTGAAAAACTCAAGATTGTCTTTGTTGGTGTTTATTTTGGAGATCTAGCTTCAAGAGAGTTCTTTTAGTTGTTTGACAAACTCAGATGGGTGGTCTAGCTTTGTGAGAAGCTAGATATGTGCCATTGGAGGCAGATCTAAGCTAAAGGTGCTTGCTTTCTTGGAGGTTTTGGAGGTCAGATCTGGTGCCTACTATTCAATACACAGATGGTGCTAAGATCTGGTACAACAACAAGGCATGAAGAAGAGATTGATGAGAGTTGGTCCAAATGGGCAAGAACAACTCTTGAGAGTTATGGATTGTGGTGTGGCCATGTAAAGGAGGAACCTTTAATGGAAATGGTCATGAAAGAAGGCCAGACAAGAAGTCTGAAAGATGGAGATGAGGCTGCTCAAGAAAACACTATAAAGAGTGGGATTGAAGCAGCTCATGAAGAAAAATCCAAACTTGTGAAGATGTGTGAGGTCAAAGAGTTGATCCACAACTATAAACAAGGGAAGGATGAGATTTTTCAGCTTGTGGGAAGGCTGAGAGAAGTGTGGCTGGAGCTTATGGCAAGGTCAGAAACTATTCAAGAAAGGAGAGAACAAGATGGTGTCTTTAACTTTCTGTTGGCTAAGATATGTGAGTGTGTTCAATACACTTGTGATGTGTATGAGAAAAGGAAGGTATCAACTCAAGTGAGGGGTGGTACTAGTTTTAGAAGAAGAAGATTAAGAAAGTTCTCCAGAGAATGGTTCATGATGAGAAAGACTTCGAGAAGAGACAAGGAGTCAGGTCATCTAAGTGATAAGATGAGCTTGAAAATGATCAAGGAAGCTGCGCAAAAGGTGGTGAGGGGAGAGTGTTCTTACTCTGCCTACATCGGGAGCTCATGCGAGGAAAGTATGGTGGTAAGGAAGCAAGAGACCAAAAGAGCAGATGAACTTCCCCCTATGATACCAGATGATCCTATCACAAAGAAGGAATGAGATGAGTTTGTTAAGTATGTGTATGCTTGGGCTACAAACCGGTTTCAAGGAGCTCATGCCTTAGCATCCACAACCAAACCCATCATCATTGATTCTGGTGCAAGCCATCATATGATCAGTGATAGGAATCTGATAAGTGAGATCAAGGCAGCAACAGGAAGTGTCATGATAGCTAATGGTGATAAAATTCCAATAGAAAGAGTGGGAAAGCTAAAGCTGTTTGAGAAGGATTCAACTGCCTTCTACATGCCTCGGTTCACTTCAAATTTGTTATCTGTGAAGAAAGCCACTATTGACCTTGATTGTCAAGTAGTATTTAGACCCAATGAAGTTGAATTTCAAGATCTGAAGACTGGTAGAGTTATTGGTCGAGGAGACATCAATCATCAGCTATACCATCTTCAAATGGCTAAGAATCCTAAATCCTTTGATTCTATGTGCTTGACTAGTACTGCTGATAAATGTGATAGTATTACTTGGCATGCTAGATTAGGACATCCCCATGCTCGTGCAATGGAATTGATCATGCCTAATATGTCATTTAATCACTTGGAATGTGAAGCTTGCATATTAGGAAAGCATTGTAGAACTGTCTTCCCAACATCTGAGACTGTTTATAAAAATTGCTTTGATTTGGTGCACTCAGATGTGTGGATTTCTCCATGTGTTTCTAGAGAAAACATGAAGTACTATGTGACATTCATAGATGAAAAGTCCAAGTATACATGGATCACTTTGCTTTCTTCTAAGGATAAAGTGTTTGATGCTTTTGTAAACTTCCAAGCATATGTGACTAACCATTACAATGCTACTGTGAATGTACTACGGTCTGATAATGGAGGAGAATATACCAGTCATACCTTCAAGAATCACTTGGCTAAACATGGGATAGTGCATCAGACTAGTTGTCCTTACACACCTCAACAAAATGGAGTGGCAGAGAGGAAGAACATACATCTTATGGAGGTAGCAAGAGCTCTCATGTTCCAAACAGTGTACCAAAGAGATATTGGGGTGATGTTGTATTGGCGGCTTGCTATCTAATCAACAGGACACCAACCAAGATTCTCAAAGATCAATCACCATTTGAGGTTCTCAACAAGGTTAAACCTATCCTAGATCACTTGAGAGTGTTTGTTTGCGTGTGCTATGTTATGGTGCCAAGAGAGATGAGAAACAAGCTTGAAGCAAGAAGTACTAAAGCTATGTTCATTGGATATTCTACTGAACAAAAGGGGTACAAGTGCTTTGATCCAGATGCAAGAAGGGTACTTGTATCAAGAGATGTCAAGTTTATAGAAGAAAAAAAGTACTATGAAGGGAAAAATTGGGCAGAGCTAGAAGATTTGGCTAGACCATCTGATAGAGCTACTAGCTTAAGGAGAGTAATGGAGGGACTTGCTCTCAACATGTTCCCAAATCCTACACCTACACATGGAGTTGAAGAACCAACTCATCTTGATCATGAGGGAGGTAATGAACCTGAAACTGAAGCTGGAGGTCAAAGAGATCAAGGATCAGGTGTGCATGATCAAGATGGAGTAGGAGAAGAGAGTCATGAACCTGAAGGAGAAGGTCAGACTCAAGGAGAAGAAGAACAAGAGGAGGTGCAACCAGAACCAGCTCAAGAGGTTCAAACGCCAGTCATAAGGAGGAGCACAAGACAAAGGTATCCTTCCAACTGGGTAAACACGAAAGTATACTACAATGCCCAGGCTGTGGAGCATCCTACCCAAGCTGTGTGTTCTTTTGCTGAGTTTCCAGAAGAGCATCACTGCTTCATGATCATTCTAGATCAAAGCTATGTACCAAGAAGTTATGAGGAAGCTATGTTGGTGCAAGAATGGAGAGACTTTGTGGCTGCTGAAGCCAATGCTATGATAAAGAATGATATCTGGTATGAAAGTGAGCTGTCTAAAGGAAAGAAAGCAGTCACTAGCAGATGGATCTTTACCATCAAATATCTTCCAAATGGAGAGATAGATAGGCGCAAGACCAGATTTGTGGCTAGAGGATTCACTCAAACTGGGGGAGAAGATTATGTAGATACCTTTGCACCAGTTGCCAAACTCCATACAATCAGAATTGTGTGTCACTTGTTGTGAATCTTGAATGGGAGCTATGGCAAATAGATGTGAATAATGCATTTCTTTAAGGTGAGCTAGAAGATGAGGTCTATATGCTTCCTCCTCCTGGTCTTGAGCATTTGGTGAAGAAAGGAAATGTTTTGAGACTCAAGAAAGCAATTTATGGTCTAAAACAATCTCCTAGAGCTTAGTACCACAAGCTAAGCACTACATTGAATGGAAGAGGTTTTAGAAAGTGCGAGCTGGATCATACTCTCTTCACTCTCACTACAAGCTCAGGCATCATTGTTATCCTTGTGTATGTTGATGATATCATCATCACTGGAAGTGATAAAGATGGTATCAAAGCAACCAAGAATTTCTTAAAATTTGTGTTTGAGATTAAAGACTTGGGAGAAATGAAATACTTTCTTGGAATTGAGTTGTGTAGATCCAAAGAAGGTTTGTTCATTTCTCAAAGGAAATATACACTTGATCTTTTGAAAGATGCATGTGTTGATGGAGGCAAGACAGCCAAGATGCCCATGGAAGATGGATACAAGGTTCCACGTGAGGGGGAGATAGAAGAAAGCAATAATTTCCATGATCCAAAGTTGTATAGGAAGATGGTGGGGAAGCTGATTTACTTGACTATCACTAGGCCAGACATATGCTTTGCTGTGAATCGAATAAGCCAGCACATGCAAGCTCCAAAGGAACATCATTGGCGCATGGTGGAGAGAGTTCTTCATTACTTGAATGGTTCAAGTGGTCTTGGTGTATGGATGGGGAGCAATGCAAGCACTGAAGTGGTAGGCTATTGTGATGCGGATTGGGCTGGAGATAGAGCTGATAGAAGGTCTACAACTGGCTATTGTACATTCATCGGAGGCAACTTGGTGACATGGAAGAGCAAGAAGCAGAAAGTAGTCTCATGTTCTAGTGCGGAGGCAGAGTATAGAGCTATGCTCAAGCTTACTAATGAGCTTGGTTGGATCAAAGAGATCTTAAAGCATTTGGAGGTTGAGCAAGCTACACCCATGACAATGCATTGTGATAACCAGACGGCTATACACATTGCTACAAACTTTGTGTTTCATGAGAGGACAAAGCACATTGAGGTGGACTGCCATAAGGTGAGGCAAATGATAGTCTTGGGAGTGATCTTGCCATGTTACACGAGGAGTGATGACCAGTTGGCTGATGTATTCACCAAGGCAGCTAGGCAGAAGACAATGGAGTCCATACACATTCGACTTGGGCTCATTAATCTCACTCCTAGCTGGAGCTGATCCCCTTAGTCATGAGGTATTTACTCTTTTTCCCTCATCAAGGTTATGTCCTAATTGATTTTCTTTGGTGAGGTTTTTAATGAGGAAGATCTCATGACTTTCCAAGCTTGACTTGTTTCACATGGTCAAGTTTGAGGGGGAGTGTTGAGATGATGTGATGACTTGAGAAGTTAAGGCACCAGACTTGAGATGTTAGGCACCCGACTTGAGATGTTAGGCGCCAGACTTGAGGTGTTAGGCGCCAGACTTGAGTAGAACACCAGACTTGAGGAAGAAAGAGCACCAGACTTGAAGAAGAATGAAAGCAAGGTTGACAGCCTGTCATGAGCTGGCTTACTCTACTTTTTGACTTTGAAAACCCTAATCTCTCTACCTATATATATTGTAATCACTCTCATCAATAAAGACAAGTCTTCTAGTCTATTATAATCTCATCCTCAATCTTTCTAATCTCTCTTAATCTCTCTTAATCTCTTATAATCTCTAAATACCAATATATATTCCTTAAAATCACAACTAAACCATGCATGTGATGGATGCAAAGTGTTAATCTTATTTTGCAGTATAACTATTATGTTATTAGCATCACTTACTCTGAATCGATTAGTCTTTAAGTTGAATTACAATATGATAATAGTTAACAATCGTTTCCTCTCCTAGAGATTTACTAAACGGGTGGTGAGTGTACTCATTAATTACCTTTTGGTCAGGTCATGTGAGTTTTGTAGAATATATGTAGGGCAGTAGGGCTGAGCAACATTTGTGTTGCATGCTTTCATGCTTGCTACCCATAATTGACAGCGGAGTGCAACTTTCATGGAGAAAATATCGATGTTCAAATGAAATCTGAAGGCTTATACGAAGATCTAAAGATTAATGAGACATAGGATTATAGGTTTCTCCTTTATTTTAATTGTAAACAAGTAGGTGTCATAAACAACAAAAAAGGAAACAGGTGGAGCCGTAATATTACTAGTTACTACATACATCTTGCGATCTTGGTGCATTGCTGCCAATTAGCCTTGTTTTCTCAGGTCAAAAAGTTTATATAAAACGGAACTTATAGCAGAGAATAGTATTAATTTGGTATCAAAAGAAGTAAAGAACCATGCTTTTGGCATGAACCTGGTTTAGAGTTATCTAGATTTGAACCAATAGTTATGTCTATGTTGGAGTCCATTTTTGATCCATGTTAGTGTCTATATTAGGAAGTGCGTTCAAACCTAGGCTTGAGGTCTTTGTTTAAATGCATTACGATTTTACAATAACTTTGATTTGTGGATGTTGTCTTTGAGATATTGTATTTTCCTGATATCTGATAAAGGAAAAAACGGGAGCCTAAAGAAATATAGAGTGGACGTACGCAGTAGCCCAGTTGCAGTGGTGAAATTATAATAACAAGATTCATAGCTAGTCTAGATATTCTTATACTAGTGTGTTCGTGTGCTAGTTTTTATGAGTATAACATAAAGAGGCAGTTTTTTCAACGAGGTTCGTTTCCAACGTCCAAAACTCATATACTAGAAATAGCTGTAAAAGACTATTGCTATATGGCATCCAGAGCACACACCCGTGCCTGACCACTCTAATCTAGATTTACAATGAATTGAAGAACAATTACTACTCATTATCTTTCTCCCACAAGTATAGTTTTCTATAACCACCAACAGATCACTCAACTTTCTAGTGGGACGACGTTACACACATCCATGTGCATCTTCAATAAACCTTAGATGCGTAACCGTTTCTTATCACCATCTCATTCTTTTTATACTCCAGCCGACCTTAAATCTCCTCAAGCCTACTATCTTCATGTCTTTTATTAGTTGGGCTCACCTTGATATTAAACCACTTAACTTCACCATAAGGCTTATTCAGAGCCGGCCCTTGGGGCAAGCAAAAGAAGCAACTGCTTCCAGCCGACATTTTTAACACTAAAATTCAGACACATTTTACCAAAAGATCTGCCTTAGTCTAGTGGTCTGGTTAAAAGGTAACCCGGGTTCGATTCTCATCAAGCAGCCATTTTTTTTCAATTTTTGCTTCCAGCCACCTAATCTCTAGGACCGGCTCTGGGCTTATTCTAAAACTTATCAAAGCTTCTTACTTGGCTTGTGTTATGAGAGAGACGAGGAGGCTGGGAGCTAGTGAAGTTTGTTTCAAATCTGACTGCCAACTACTAGTACGCCTCATTAATTCCCGCAGGAATGGCCAGCGCTTGGTCCACAACTTGATGAAATTGACTTTCTTAGCTCAGAATTTTCTTTGATTTCTGTTGTTTTTATTTGTGGTGATGTTAATGTCCGTGCGGACTGCCTAGCCAAGGCAAGACGATCACGTGATACAGACTTCTGTTTCGTTGGAGATATGGCTCCCTTATGGCTAGCCCATGTACCTAGCCTATCTGAACCTTTAGCTACCTAATAAATTTTCTTTTGATGCCAAAATATATATATATATATATATATTAAAGCTGAATTACAATTTAGAGTTGTTTTTTACCAAAGATAGTAGTAAAAAAATATAATGTTGTTTGGAAACATATAAATAACATTATACTAAAGAAAAAATAATAATGGGCTTAACTTGAATCATAGATGATTATAGCACAAAATACAATTAATATTTATTCTTAGGTTTTGTATGATTGTTATTAATTTGTTAAAGAAAATTATTAGAATTATTTATAGTTTCAAGTTAAGGGGTTTTTAATAAATAAAGAACAAAATATAATCTATATAATATATATTTCGTATGTTACTTTCTGTTTTCATATATTTAAAATATTTTCCCCAGAATTTATTTAATTATAAGATATAGAATTTAACAAATACATTATAATTATAAGTTATTCACTCATGCATTATTATGTGTATTTAAGAATGATACATTATTATTAAGTTAAAAATATTAAATTACATAAAGTATATATATTTGTAAAATTCTTACTATAGTGTTTACGGTTTGCATTATTTTACGGACGCTCCTATTACACGACAGAAAATACGTAGCAAAAACAATAAAAAATAGTAAAACTGAAGCCGTAAAATTTTAATTTTCTAAAATTTGCATATACTAGGTATATATTGTAAACCTGCACCCGCACAATTACAATAGTCTTCAGCATTGTATGTTTTCAGCTACAGAACATTAATCTACGATTAGTGAAGCAATTAAATATAACACATACACATTGACAATCTCATTACTATTTTCATGAAATAACTGACATCATTCAGAAATTACAAAACTTTAATGGTTTATGTTTATCTCAATTTTTCTTCAGTTTTAGCTTTATGTTTGTGCTATTTCTATACTTCAAATGTTTGGTGAAACAAAAGAATTTTGTACAAATGATCTCAGTAGTGATTTCTGAAGGCTTTTTGGTCAAAAATCTTTGAATTGTTTAATGGGGCTAATTTAACGAGCTAACATATCTTTTTAGAAGGTTATACATTATCGTTTAATTGAGTGATTAATTTTTGATAAAAAATTATCGTGTTTCCTACTTTTCATATATATTTAGTAAAGACTCATTAATATATAGATGTCAAGAAACAAAACCCTTTAAAATATTTGGGCATGAAACACATTACCAGGTTAACTATACATGAAGGAAGACGGAAACCTATCAGATTCGAATATGTAAACGAAATGTATAATATATCAAACAATACAAAATTTAAAGTAAATGAAATTGTTCTTCTAAATAGTTGAAGAAAACTTCAGGGCTTTCTTTCTTTTTAAATATAAACCGACGATTACATTTGTTATATAAGAATATCAGTAAAACTAATTTGTACTTCAACTTTAGTTATCTTATTTATTTGGGAACTTTACATATATATATATATATATATATATATATATATATATATATATTTATGACTTACAGTTTTTCAAATCTATTTTAACAAAAAGGCGTTTAGTCATACGAAGTTTCATTGCATATTGTTGTCCTTGTTTAGTCAACATAATATTGTCACAAATAAACTTATAATGACAATTTTATTGATTTATTATTTTTCAAATTACTAGAAAATCCAAACAAAAAGATATACTACAAACTCAGGATAACTGGATAAGTTCATATTAGAGATCCACATTTAGATCTATATAGGGTCTGCGTTCAGATCTATTTTAAGACCTACATTTATATCAGACCTATGTTAGGGTCTTCGTCAAAATCTGGGTTAGGTTCTTTGTTCAAGTCGAACCACAAGGTTTTGCGAGGACTTTTTGTGTTCAACACACCAGCTCGAGATGCTGCTTCTTCTGACAACTGCAAAAAGATAACAAATAGAGAGTGAATTTTATATTTTCTTGGAATACAAAAAATTGGACTTTTGCCTCAAAAAACATATTTTTGCAGATATTTGTGGTGTTGTGGTTGGTTACCTTCGAAAAATCATCAGAGGGTCCAATTTTTCTTTTTCTGGAGCTAGGTTCCTCGTTCATATCTATGTTGGGGTCTACATTCCGATCTATATTAAGACCTGTGCTCAACAAATCATGCTTAATAGAGGATTCAACTTTCCTTTCCATGGCGCTAGTTTCTTCTCCTTCTCCCACTCCATCTTTATCTTCACTGCAATCATGGCAAATCCATTCCTCGGGAACGTCGGGTTTTACCATCATGCAGTAACTAAAATAATTCAAGAGATGATAAAAATATACTAACAAACTTTGGTTATCTAATGGCATTATCAAAACATTGTATAGGTCACTGACAAAAAAAAATTACGTACGTATGTGCAGCACCAACTTTGCATTTGCTGCAAATGATAAGTAAATCTTCAAATCCTTGATCACCACATGCATCACATAAAATCATCTGCAAAAACATCATACTATGTGATAAGATGCAATGGTTTGAGATCGGACAAACTAAATTAGTTAAGAATATCATTACATACTTCTTTCCCAATATGAGATGATTCATTTTCATTGTTATGAGATAATTCATTTTCATTGTCGACGGCTACGGCTTCTACAGATAAATCATTTTCTGATACCACAATCTGACCGTCCTCATGAGTGTTTGAAGCCATGGTTGATGTTATATATTGTATGAATCTGTAAATATTTTAAAAAAATAATGAATCTCAAACACTATTAAAAACGAAACACAATTTTAAACCCAATTCATCAGAAAATATAATTGAGTTGGAAATTATGGTTTAAACTAACGGTAAACAGAGTTAGCGTATATAATAATAAACTATTGAGAAGAGTTTTAAAGGTCTTTCACCAAAAAAATCTAATCAGAAACAATTATTTCGAAAAGTAAGAGCATTATCATATAATGCAAAGAGAAAATCAAAGCATACTTCAAATAATAATCTTGAAAACTTACAGAAAATCAATGATTAAACTAAAAATGTGGAGCAAATAGAACAAAGATGAGTTAGCTTTATAGATACAAGTCAGGGTCACGGCTTCATTTCTTTTCCTTATTTCGATTCTCAGTTCTGGAAATGTGTTTGACTGTACTTACTTCTTATTCTTCCCCTTTGATTTTCACCTTTAATTTATTTTATTCAATATATTGAACAATATATTTTATGCAAAAAAATTAATAATTTGCATAATTACATTTATGAGATTTGAACCTCAGACTTTCGGATGTAAAACAATTAATACATATTAGTCAAATTGTTGGACTAAAGGACTTCCATAAAATTATAATTACAGATATGCTTTCATTAATGGCTATTTCTTTGATATATTTTTTTGATTTTTTTTTTGGTAAGATTGATATATTTTTTTTTGATTGATGGGACTCTTTGTAAGCCTAGTAATATATTTATATATATATACCCACTAGTGTTCTAATTAGATATATCTAACTCTCATTGTACTCTCTGTAAAAAATTATTGATCTCATTTAGAATTTTCGTTTAAAGAAAATTCCATATTCAAGTATTTATGAACAAAAAAAAGTATGAACAGAAAAAAAAAGTATGAACAGAAGACTACAACCATAAAAAAAAAGTAATTTTCTTTAGATGATTGAACAACACCATTTGCTGGAAAAAAAAATCTTGGGAATGTATATTGTAAGGTAGTTGAGAAGCTTACTATTGAGAAAATTTGATTTTTATTTATGTAATATATAAATGTGGAATTTAAATGGTTTGTTTGTGAGATGTTTGTTTTGGCTTACTTCCATATTCAAAAGGGTTTGTTTGTCAACTTTCCCTATATAATACTAATAGTAATGCACACATCGAAGTTGAAACCACCTAAACTTGCACTGAACTTCGATTAACCTAATGTACTTTTGTAGATAAAGCTAACGCTGAGACCTCGAATGAAGGAAATTTGATTACACTCAAGGAGGTTTTCCTTTGACTAATTTTAAACACTATTAAATAACAAATAAAAATGATAAATTAATTTATGACTTGATATGCTCTCTCTCTCTCTCTCTCTCTCTCTCTCTCTCTCTCTCTCTCTCTCTCTCTCTCTCTCTCTCTCTCTCTCTCTCTCTCTCTCTCTCTCTCTCTCTCTGTGTGTGTGGTGCTGATGAAGCAGCAGCATCCACCGGGCCCATTTTCACCACTGGTTCATCACCATGACATAACTTCTCCCCGTTTGTCATGTTTCAGATCTTTTTCACCGTGCAGGTGCGTTCGTACGATGACACTCGTGAATTGCCTTGACCACGAGCATTGGCAACAGCTGCTGTCCTGAAACCTCTCTCTAGCGTTTGTTGGGCATCGTGCATGTATAAATTAGATTGTAATTATTTGTTTCATTGAATACAATCTGTTTGTTTATCACAAGTTTTATAGGATAAGGCCTAGAAGATCCTTATATGAGATATTTACATTTTGAGATATATGATATAGTTATCTATTACATGATCATCTTCTGCATAATGTTGTACTTATCTAATACCATGTCCTTCATTTTGTTCCCAAAGCAGGATTATCAAAGCTCAATTTTGCTGTAAAATTCACAAACTACTCCGCCAGGGCAACTCATTGGATACAGATCATGATGTTTACTCATCACTCAGTCTCTATAGCAATACTGGTCCGTCTGTGGGCACTGCAGTTTCCTCTTTTTGGGGCCATATTAATTTTCTTCTTTTTGTTGAAATCACTTCATTGTTTTCTTTTTTTTTGGAGAATGCAATTTGTGTCAACATACACCAGAAAACAAAACAATGGATAAATCCATCTACTTCTAATCAGTCGGCGAGAATGATTGAGTTGGATCAACGAAACTCATATATGTTGGGCAACTTTGAGCACTGTACGTGCTTATTCGCTAACCTTAATTTGTGTAGGTCATTAAACCTAATTACATAGATGAATCATTACGTATGTTCTTCTGCGCCAACTCCGCAGTTATGACAAATAATAAGCATACGTAATAAAACTTCATAGTTTAAATTATTAATAGATAAAAAAGCAATTTTTTTGCAGAACAGTACAAAAAAATATGTAGGCCTTTTCTCAAAAAACGAAAAAAAAGACAATAGAAACATACTTCTCTTTGTATAGAAAAACACTACAATATTATTTTTCAGATCCATCCATAGAGAGAGTCGTGTATCCATAATAAAATAGAGTTTTGTACAAATGATCTCGATGATTTCTGAAGGCTTTTTTTTGTCAAAATCTTTGAATTGTTTAATGGTGCTAATTAACAAGCTAACATATCTTTTTAGAAGGTTACATTATCTTTCAGAGTGATTACCTTTCTGATAAATATTTATATTGTTTCCTATTTTTCATAAATATTTAATAAAGACTCATTAAGGATATAGATGTCAAGAAACAAAACCCTTTAAAATATTTTTGCATGAAACACATTACCAGGTTAAAATACATGAAGGAAGACTGAAACCTGTTAGATTAGAATATGTACACGAAATGTATAATATATCAAACAATGAAATATTTAAAGTACATGAAATTGTTCTTCTGAATAGTTGAAGAAAACTCCAGAGCTTTTTTTCACATGTGAACCGTCGATTACATTTGTTATATAAGAATATCAGTTAAAAATAATTTGTACTTTAACTTTATTTATCTTATTTATTTGGGAGCTTTACATATATTTATTGTTTTGTTATGACTTACAATTTTTTCAAATCTATCTTAACAAAAAGGCATTTCATACGAAATTTCTTTGCATATTGTTGTCCTTGTTTAGTCAACAAAATATTGTCACAATAAACTTATAATGACAATTTTATTGATTTATTATTTTTCAAATTACTAGAAAAACCAAACCAAATAGATATACTACAATCTCAGGATAACTGGATAAGTTCATATTAATGATCCACATTTAGATCTATATAGGGTCTGCGTTCAGATCTATGTTAAGACCTACATTTACACCAGACCTATGTTAGGGTCTTCGTCAAAATCTGGGTTAGGTTCTTTGTTCAAGTCGAACAACAAGGTTTTGCGAGGACTTTTTGTGTTCAACACACCAGCTCGAGATGCTGCTTCTTCTGACAACTGCAAAAAGATAACAAATAGAGAGTGAATTTTATATTTTCTTGGAATACAAAAAATTGGACTTTTGCCTCAAAAAACATATTTTTGCAGATATTTGTGGTGTTATGGTTACCTTCGAAAAATCATCAGAGGGTCCAATTTTTCTTTTTCTGGAGCTAGGTTCCTCGTTCGTATCTATGTTGGGGTCTACATTCCGATCTATATTGCAACCTGTCCTCAACAAATCAGGCTTTTTTTGAGATAATGCTCTTTCTTCCATCTGCAAAAAGGACAAAAAAATAAAAAATAATTTGTGTTTCTTTGAACTACCAAATTCTACAAAAACATTCTTGTGTGTGTAAATACCATGGCGCTAGTTTCTTCTCCTTCTACCACTCCATCTTTATCTTCAGTGCAGTCATGGCAAATCCATTCCTCGAGAACGTCGGGTTTTACCATCATGCAGTAACTAATATAATCCAATAGATGATAAAAATATACTAACAAACTTTGGTTATCTAATGGCATTATCAAAACACTGTACAGATCACAGACAAATGAAATTACGTACGCATGTTCAGCACCAACTTTGCATTTCTTGCAAATGACAATTGAATCTCCATATCCTTGATCCCCACATGCATCACATAAAATCATCTGCAAAAACATCATTTTATTTGAGAAGATCATTGGTTTAAGATCGGATAAACTAAATTAGTTAAGAAATTCATTACGTACTCCTTTCTCAGTACGAGGTAATTCATTTTCATTGTCGACGGCTTCGGCTACGGCTTCTACAGATAAATCATTTTCATTGTTTGAGCCATGTGCGTTTGTAGGTGGAGATGCCAGTGTGATCTGTTCTGATACCACAATCTGACCGTCCTCATGAGTGTTTGAAACCATGGTTGATGTTTTATATCGTATGAATCTGTAAATATTTTAAAAAAGCTAATGAATCTCAAACACTATTAAAAACGAAACACAATCTTAAACCCAATTCATCAAAAAATATATTCAGAGTTGGAAATTATGGTTTAAACTATGTTTTCGAAAACGGTAAACAGAGTTAGCGTATATTATAAAATAATAAGTTATTGAGAATAGTTTTTAAAGGTCTTTCACCAAAATCAGAAACAATTATTTCAAAAGTAAGAGCATTATCATATAATGCAAAGAGAAAATTAAAGCGTAATAATAACTTGAAAACTTACTGAAAATCAATGATTAAACTAAAAAGTGTGGAGCAAATTGAACAAAGATGAGTTAGCTTTATAGATACAAGTCAGGGTCACAGCTTCATTTCCTTTCCTTATTTCGATTCTCAGTTTTGGAATTGTGTTTGACTGTATTTACTTCTTACTCTCCCCCTTTGATTTTCACCTTTTATTTTGTTTTATTCAATATATTGAACAATAGGCTTACTGAACAGTTTAAAAAATTAATAATTTGCATGATTTACATTTTTAAGATTTGAACCTGAGACTTTCTGATGTAAAGCAATTAATAAATATTAGTCAAACTGTTTTGTCAAAAATATATTAGTCAAACTGTTAGACTAAGGGACTTCCAAAAAATTATAATTATAGATATGTTTTTATTAATGGCTATTTCTTTGATATTTTCTTTGATTGAGAGTCTTTGTAAGTCTTTTATATATAAGGCCCACTAGTGTACTAAGTAGATACCGAATTCTCATTGTACTTTCTGTAAAAAAAAATTGATCCTATTTAATATTTTCGTTTAAAGAAAGTTTCATATTCAAATATGAACAAAAAAAAAGTATGACCAGAATGCTCAACCATAAAGTAATTTTCTTTAGATGATTGAACAACACCATTTGTTGAAAAAAAAAAAGAAACCTTAGGAATGAATTATGTAAGGTATTTGAGAAGTTTACTATTGAGAAATTTTGATTTTTATCGATGTATAAAAGTATGGACTTTCAATGGTTTGCTTGTGAGTTGATGTTTGTTTTGGCTTATTTTTAAGACTGAGAAATAAACCGAACCCGAAAATCCGAACCGAACCCGATCTGATAAAAAAGAATCCGAACCGATCCGAATCCGATATAAATATTGAATGGATCTTGTTTTATGGGATTTTGGGTTATGGGTATTATCTGAACCGAATCCGGACCTAAATGGATATCTGATAGAACCCGAAACATTTTAAATCACAAATATAACTTCTACCAAACATGATCTTAATTTCTAATATGTATCCAAATTACATTAAGATATTATTGAGTTTCTAAAATAATTATCTATTACATAAAGATTGATGGTTGAAGATGGTGGTTGAAGCTTGAAGTTTTTAAATTTTGATTTGTTTCCAATGAATAATATTTCTCATTTCATGAGAACTTAGTTTTTGTTTTATGCTTTCATTTATTTGGTTTCCTTTCTATCAATAACTATGTTTACCTTTCGTTTAATTTTGAATGATCATGTTTGATGTTCTTTTCTTATTTTTGAATCGATTTTACTTATGTTTTTTTATTAAAATAGGTACAAATCATGTACTTTAAATTCGAAGAACCGATTTCACTTATGTTTTGGTTATAAAATAAGTACTAATCAGGTATTTTTAAACCGAAGAACCAAATGAGACCCAAATCCGAAAATACAATGGGTTATACCGGTCCTTTGAAAATTTACTAACCCCGATCCGAACCCGATAGAACCCGAACCGATTCCGAACCGAACTTTCATATAACCCGAATAGAGTTGATTTTGATAAACCCAGAAAACCAAAACCCAAATGGATAAAACCAAAATTTGATTGGACCTCCGAATGCACATGTCTACTTATTTTCATATGAATGGGGTTTGTTTGTCAAATTTCCCTATATAATACTAATAGTAATATGCACACATGGAAATGGAACCCACTGATACTTGTACTGAACTTCGATCAACCTAATGTACTTTTGTAGATGAAGCTAATGTTAGGACCTCAAATGAAGGCAATTTGATTACATTCAAGGTTTTCCTTTGGCTAAACCAGTTTTAAGCACTATTAAATAACAGATAAAAATGATAAATTAATTTTTGAATTGATATGCTTCTAGAACATCTCTCCCTCCCTCCCTCCCTCCCTCGCTCGCTCTCTCTCTCTCGGTTGACTATTGCGGTGCTGAAGAAGCAGCAGCATCCACCGGGCCCATTTTCACCACCGGTTCATCACCATGTCATAACTTCTCTCTGTTTGTCATGTTTCAGATCTTTTTCACCGTGCAGGTGCGTTTGTACGATGACACTCTTGAATTGCCTTGACTGCAAGCATTGGCAGCAGCTGCTTTCCTAGAACCTCTCTCTAGCGTTTGTTGGGCATGGTTCATGTATAAAGTTAGATTGTAATTGTTTGTTTCATTGAATACAATCTGTTTGTTTATCACAAGTTTTAGTATAGGATAAGGCCTAGAAGATCTTTATATATATGAGATATGGACATATTGAGATATATGATAGTTATATATAACATGATCATCTTCTGTATAATGTTTTACTTATCCTAATACCATGTCTTTCATTTTGTTCCCAAAGCTAGATTATTACAGCTCACTTTTGCTGTAAATTTCACAAACTACTCCGTCAAGGCAACTCATTGGATATGGATCATGGTGTTTACTCATCACCTCAGGCTCTATAGCAATATTGGTCCATCTGTGGGCACTGCAGTTTCCTCTTTTTGGGGCCAGAATAATTTTCTTCTTTTTGGAGATATCACTTCATTGGGTTCTTTTTTTTGGAGAATGCAATTTGTGTCAACATACATCAGAAAACAAAACAATGGATAAATCCATCTACTTCTAATCAGTCGGCGAGAATGATGGAGTTGGATCAACGAAACTCATATATGTTGGGCAACTTTGAGCACTGTACGTGCTTATTTGCGCGATGGCCTTAATTTGTGTAGGTCATTAAACCTAATTACATAGATGAATCATTAGTTCATTATGTATGTTCTTCTGCACCAGCTCCGCAGTTATGACAAATAATAAGCATACGTAATAAAACGTTATAATTTAAATCATTAATAGATAACGTTATAATTTAAATCATTAATAGATAAAAAAGTAATTTCTTTACAGAACAGTAGAAAAAAATAGGCCCTTTCTCAAAAACAAAAAACAATCAATAGAAACAAACTTCTTTTTGTGACCAACCAATAGAAAATACTAAAATATTATTTTTCAGATCCATTCATAGAGAGAGTCGTGTATATCCATAACAAAATAGAGTTTTGTACAGATGATCTCAATGATTTCTGAAAGCTTTTTTTTTGTCAAAAATCTTTGAATTGTTTAATGGTGCTAATTTAACGGGCTAACATATCTTTTTAGAAGGTTACATTTTCCTTCAGTTGAGTGATTAGTTTTTGATAAATATTTATCTTGTTTCCTATTTTTCATAAATATTTAATAAAGATTCATTAAGATATAGATGTCAAGAAACAAAACCCTTTAAAGTATTTTTGCATGAAACACATTACCAGGTTAAAATACAAGAAGGAAGACGGAAACCTATTAGATTCGAATATGTAAATGAAATGTATAATATATCAAACAATGAAATATTTAAAGTATATGAAATTGTTCTTCTAAATATTTGAAGAAAACTTCAGAGCTTATTTTCACATGTGAACCGTCGATTACATTTGTTATATAAGAATATCAGTTAAAAGTAATTTGTACTTTAACTTTATTTATCTTACTAGTATTATGGCCCCTGCTATGCAGTGGCACATTTTATCTATCAAAAGTTCATAATATAATAATTGTTTCTAAGATGAGTAATGTAAATATACATGTTTTTGCTAAAATATAAATGTAAGTGTTACTTATTAGTTGACAACTTATTACGATTGTTTAAGCATAAAGTATTTATGTGAAAATTAATTTTATAGCAACTAACCACAAAAATGTTAATCTGATCTTTAGCGAATATTTTGTTTGCTTCACAACAACTCGTAAACATGAGGTTGATTTTTGTCTGGCCAAAAACCTGAAAAATGATTTAGTAAAAATGGTAGAATGTAAACAAATATTATTGATAAATAAGATAAAAAAACAAAGTTATAGATATAAATATGTAAGAAATTACATGAAAACGATCTTTTTTTTTGTAAAAAACATGAAACCGATCATCTATCATCATGTTCCTCTCGTCACCATGTCTGATGCCCCTCAAGTGATGTTGTGCAAACCATACATAAGAAACAATTCTCATCACAACTCCAGAATCACAGTAAAAATAAAAGTGCTAATTAACTCACCTTCGTTTACCAAATTTTTAAAAATAATAACTCACTCTTGTCCTTTCCAAAGAGAATGTGTGTTGTTTTTTATTATCACTTCCGCAGTCTCACGATTTGCTACCGATGGAGTAGTTATTTGATGAGTGTTTCTCAAATATTGTGGAAATTATGTGATTAGAAGAACCAAGAAATTAATATATAAAGATCGTGGTGTGTGGTGTGTGATAGTGGACGTGTAACCGTATATTGATTTATCTGTTATTATAGTTGTTTTTATTTAAAAAACTATAACACATTTTTAAAATGATATTTAAAAACAGTGGTAAAAGACACATGTCACTCCCAAAATGTTCAATTTACTTCTGCCTTATATTATAAAAGATTTATTTGGGAGCTTTACATATATTTTACTGTTTTGTTATGACTTACAATTTTTCAAATCTATCTTAACAAAAACGTTTAGTCATACGAAGTTTCATTGCATATTGTTGTCCTTGTTGAGTCAACACAATATTGTCACAAATAAACTTATAATGACAATTTTATTGATTTATTATTATTCAAATTTCTAGAAAATCCAAACCAAATAGATATACTACAATCTCAGGATAACTGGATAAGTTCATATTAATGCTCCACATTTAGATCTATATAGGGTCTGCGTTCAGATCTATGTTAAGACCTACATTTACACCAGACCTATGTTAGGATCTTCGTCAAAATCTGGGTTAGGTTCTTTGTTCAAGTCAAACCACAAGGTTTTGCGAGGACTTTTTGTGTTCAACACACCAGCTTGAGATGCTGCTTCTTCTGTCAACTGCAAAAAGATAACAAATACAGAGTGAATTTTATATTTTCTTGGAATACAAAAAAAAGGACTTTTGCCTCAAAAAACACATTTTTGCAGATGTTTGTGGTGTTATATGGTTACCTTCGAAAAATCATCAGAGGGTCCAATTTTTCTTTTTCTGGAGCTAGGTTCCTCGTTCGTATCTATGTTGGGGTCTACATTCAGATCTATATTGCGACCTGTTCTCAACAAATCAGGCTTTTTTTGAGATAATGCTCTTTCTTCCATCTGCAAAAGGACAAAAAAAATAAAAAATTATTTGTGTTTCTCTGGACTACCAAATTCTACAAAAAGTTTCTTGTGTATGTAAATACCATGGCGCTAGTTTCTTCTCCTTCTACCACTCCATCTTTATCTTCAGTGCAGTCATGGCAAATCCATTCCTTGAGAACGTCGGGTTTCACCATCATGCAGTAACTAATATAATCCAATAGATGATAAAAATATACTAACAAACTTTGGTTATCTAATGGCTTTATCAAAACACTGTACAGATCACAGACAAATGAAATTACGTACGCATGTTCAGCACCAACTTTGCATTTCCTGCAAATGACAATTGAATCTCCATATCCTTGATCCCCACATGCATCACATAAAATCATCTGCAAAAATATCATTTTATTTGAGAAGATGCATTGGTTTAAAATCGGATAAACTAAATTAGTTAAGAAAATCATTACGTACTCCTTTCTCAATATGAGGTAGTTCATTTTCATTGTTGACGTCTACGGCTACGGCTTCTACAGATAAATCATTTTCATTGTTTGAGCCATGTGCATTTGTAGGTGGAGATGCCAGTGTGATCTGTTCTGATACCACAATCTGACCGTCCTCGTGAGTGTTTGAAACCATGGTTGATGTTTTATATTGTCTGAATCTGTAAATAATTTAAAAAGCTAATGAATCTCAAACACTATTAAAAACGAAACACAATTTTAAACCCAATTCATCAAAAAATATAATTGAGTTGGAAATTATGGTTTAAACTATATTTTCGAGAAGAGTTTTAGCGTATATAATAATAAACTATTGAGAAGAGTTTTAAAGGTCTTTCACCAAAAAAATCTAATCAGAAACAATTATTTCGAAAAGTAAGAGCATTATCATATAATGCAAAGAGAAAATCAAAGCATACTTCAAATAATAATCTTGAAAACTTACAGAAAATCAATGATTAAACTAAAAATGTGGAGCAAATAGAACAAAGATGAGTTAGCTTTATAGATACAAGTCAGGGTCACGGCTTCATTTCTTTTCCTTATTTCGATTCTCAGTTCTGGAAATGTGTTTGACTGTACTTACTTCTTATTCTTCCCCTTTGATTTTCACCTTTAATTTATTTTATTCAATATATTGAACAATATATTTTATGCAAAAAAATTAATAATTTGCATAATTACATTTATGAGATTTGAACCTCAGACTTTCGGATGTAAAACAATTAATACATATTAGTCAAATTGTTGGACTAAAGGACTTCCATAAAATTATAATTACAGATATGCTTTCATTAATGGCTATTTCTTTGATATATTTTTTTGATTTTTTTTTTGGTAAGATTGATATATTTTTTTTTGATTGATGGGACTCTTTGTAAGCCTAGTAATATATTTATATATATATACCCACTAGTGTTCTAATTAGATATATCTAACTCTCATTGTACTCTCTGTAAAAAATTATTGATCTCATTTAGAATTTTCGTTTAAAGAAAATTCCATATTCAAGTATTTATGAACAAAAAAAAGTATGAACAGAAAAAAAAAGTATGAACAGAAGACTACAACCATAAAAAAAAAGTAATTTTCTTTAGATGATTGAACAACACCATTTGCTGGAAAAAAAAATCTTGGGAATGTATATTGTAAGGTAGTTGAGAAGCTTACTATTGAGAAAATTTGATTTTTATTTATGTAATATATAAATGTGGAATTTAAATGGTTTGTTTGTGAGATGTTTGTTTTGGCTTACTTCCATATTCAAAAGGGTTTGTTTGTCAACTTTCCCTATATAATACTAATAGTAATGCACACATCGAAGTTGAAACCACCTAAACTTGCACTGAACTTCGATTAACCTAATGTACTTTTGTAGATAAAGCTAACGCTGAGACCTCAAATGAAGGAAAATTGATTACACTCAAGGAGGTTTTCCTTTGACTAATTTTAAACACTATTAAATAACAAATAAAAATGATAAATTAATTTATGACTTGATATGCTCTCTCTCTCTCTCTCTCTCTCTCTCTCTCTCTCTCTCTCTCTCTCTCTCTCTCTCTCTCTCTCTCTCTCTCTCTCTCTCTCTCTCTCTCTCTCTCTCTCTCTCTCTCTCTCTCTCTCTCTCTCTCTCTCTCTCTCTCTCTCTCTCTGTGTGTGTGTGGTGCTGATGAAGCAGCAGCATCCACCGGGCCCATTTTCACCACTGGTTCATCACCATGACATAACTTCTCCCCGTTTGTCATGTTTCAGATCTTTTTCACCGTGCAGGTGCGTTCGTACGATGACACTCGTGAATTGCCTTGACCACGAGCATTGGCAACAGCTGCTGTCCTGAAACCTCTCTCTAGCGTTTGTTGGGCATCGTGCATGTATAAATTAGATTGTAATTATTTGTTTCATTGAATACAATCTGTTTGTTTATCACAAGTTTTATAGGATAAGGCCTAGAAGATCCTTATATGAGATATTTACATTTTGAGATATATGATATAGTTATCTATTACATGATCATCTTCTGCATAATGTTGTACTTATCTAATACCATGTCCTTCATTTTGTTCCCAAAGCAGGATTATCAAAGCTCAATTTTGCTGTAAAATTCACAAACTACTCCGCCAGGGCAACTCATTGGATACAGATCATGGTGTTTACTCATCACTCAGTCTCTATAGCAATACTGGTCCGTCTGTGGGTACTGCAGTTTCCTCTTTTTGGGGCCATATTAATTTTCTTCTTTTTGTAGATATCACTTCATTGTTTTCTTTTATTTTGGAGAATGCAATTTGTGTCAACATACACCAGAAAACAAAACAATGGATAAATCCATCTACTTCTAATCAGTCGGCGAGAATGATTGAGTTGGATCAACGAAACTCATATATGTTGGGCAACTTTGAGCACTGTACGTGCTTATTCGCTAACCTTAATTTGTGTAGGTCATTAAACCTAATTACATAGATGAATCATTACGTATGTTCTTCTGCGCCAACTCCGCAGTTATGACAAATAATAAGCATACGTAATAAAACTTCATAGTTTAAATTATTAATAGATAAAAAAAGCAATTTTTTTGCAGAACAGTACAAAAAAATATGTAGGCCTTTTCTCAAAAAACGAAAAAAAGACAATAGAAACATACTTCTCTTTGTATAGAAAAACACTACAATATTATTTTTCAGATCCATTCATAGAGAGAGTCGTGTATCCATAATAAAATAGAGTTTGTACAAATGATCTCGATGATTTCTGAAGGCTTTTTTTGTCAAAATCTTTGAATTGTTTAATGGTGCTAATTAACAAGCTAACATATCTTTTTAGAAGGTTACATTATCTTTCAGAGTGATTACCTTTCTGATAAATATTTATATTGTTTCCTATTTTTCATAAATATTTAATAAAGACTCATTAAGGATATAGATGTCAAGAAACAAAACCCTTTAAAATATTTTTGCATGAAACACATTACCAGGTTAAAAATACATGAAGGAAGACTGAAACCTGTTAGATTAGAATATGTACACGAAATGTATAATATATCAAACAATGAAATATTTAAAGTACATGAAATTGTTCTTCTGAATAGTTGAAGAAAACTTCAGAGCTTTTTTTCACATGTGAACCGTCGATTACATTTGTTATATAAGAATATCAGTTAAAAATAATTTGTACTTTAACTTTATTTATCTTATTTATTTGGGAGCTTTACATATATTTTTATTGTTTTGTTATGACTTACAATTTTTTCAAATCTATCTTAACAAAAAGGCATTTCATACGAAATTTCTTTGCATATTGTTGTCCTTGTTTAGTCAACATAATATTGTCACAATAAACTTATAATGACAATTTTATTGATTTATTATTTTTCAAATTACTAGAAAATCCAAACCAAATAGATATACTACAATCTCAGGATAACTGGATAAGTTCATATTAATGATCCACATTTAGATCTATATAGGGTCTGCGTTCAGATCTATGTTAAGACCTACATTTACACCAGACCTATGTTAGGGTCTTCGTCAAAATCTGGGTTAGGTTCTTTGTTCAAGTCGAACAACAAGGTTTTGCGAGGACTTTTTGTGTTCAACACACCAGCTCGAGATGCTGCTTCTTCTGACAACTGCAAAAAGATAACAAATAGAGAGTGAATTTTATATTTTCTTAGAATACAAAAAAATTGGACTTTTGCCTCAAAAAACATATTTTTGCAGATATTTGTGGTGTTATGGTTACCTTCGAAAAATCATCAGAGGGTCCAATTTTTCTTTTTCTGGAGCTAGGTTCCTCGTTCGTATCTATGTTGGGGTCTACATTCCGATCTATATTGCGACCTGTCCTCAACAAATCAGGCTTTTTTTGAGATAATGCTCTTTCTTCCATCTGCAAAAAGGACAAAAAAATAAAAAATAATTTGTGTTTCTTTGAACTACCAAATTCTACAAAAACATTCTTGTGTATGTAAATACCATGGCGCTAGTTTCTTCTCCTTCTACCACTCCATCTTTATCTTCAGTGCAGTCATGGCAAATCCATTCCTCGAGAACGTCGGGTTTTACCATCATGCAGTAACTAATATAATCCAATAGATGATAAAAATATACTAACAAACTTTGGTTATCTAATGGCATTATCAAAACACTGTACAGATCACAGACAAATGAAATTACGTACGCATGTTCAGCACCAACTTTGCATTTCTTGCAAATGACAATTGAATCTCCATATCCTTGATCCCCACATGCATCACATAAAATCATCTGCAAAAACATCATTTTATTTGAGAAGATCATTGGTTTAAGATCGGATAAACTAAATTAGTTAAGAAATTCATTACGTACTCCTTTCTCAGTATGAGGTAATTCATTTTCATTGTCGACGGCTTCGGCTACGGCTTCTACAGATAAATCATTTTCATTGTTTGAGCCATGTGTGTTTGTAGGTGGAGATGCCAGTGTGATCTGTTCTGATACCACAATCTGACCGTCCTCATGAGTGTTTGAAACCATGGTTGATGTTTTATATCGTATGAATCTGTAAATATTTTAAAAAAGCTAATGAATCTCAAACACTATTAAAAACGAAACACAATCTTAAACCCAATTCATCAAAATATATACTCGAGTTGGAAATTATGGTTTAAACTATGTTTTCGAAAATGGTAAACAGAGTTAGCGTATATTATAAAATAATAAGTTATTGAGAATAGTTTTTAAAGGTCTTTCACCAAAATCAGAAACAATTATTTCGAAAAGTAAAAGCATTATCATATAATGCAAAGAGAAAATTAAAGCGTAATAATAACTTGAAAACTTACTGAAAATCAATGATTAAACTAAAAAGTGTGGAGCAAATTGAACAAAGATGAGTTAGCTTTATAGATACAAGTCAGGGTCACAGCTTCATTTCCTTTCCTTATTTCGATTCTCAGTTTTGGAATTGTGTTTGACTGTATTTACTTCTTACTCTCCCCCTTTGATTTTCACCTTTTATTTTGTTTTATTCAATATATTGAACAATAGGCTTACTGAACAGTTTAAAAAAATTAATAATTTGCATGATTTACATTTTTAAGATTTGAACCTGAGACTTTCTGATGTAAAACAATTAATAAATATTAGTCAAACTGTTTTGTCAAAAATATATTAGTCAAACTGGTAGACTAAGGGAATTCCAAAAAATTATAATTATAGATATGTTTTTATTAATGGCTATTTCTTTGATATTTTCTTTGATTGAGAGTCTTTGTAAGTCTTTTATATATAAGGCCCACTAGTGTACTAAGTAGATACCGAATTCTCATTGTACTTTCTGTAAAAAAAATTGATCCTATTTAATATTTTCGTTTAAAGAAAGTTTCATATTCAAATATGAACAAAAAAAAGTATGACCAGAATGCTACAACCATAAAGTAATTTTCTTTAGATGATTGAACAACACCATTTGTTGGAAAAAAAAAGAAACCTTAGGAATGAATTATGTAAGGTACTTGAGAAGTTTACTATTGAGAAATTTTTATTTTTATCGATGTATAAAATTTTGATTACTCCTTGAGTGTAATCAAATTTCCTTCATTTGAGGTCTCTCTCTCTCTCTCTCTCTCTCTCTCTCTCTCTCTCTCTCTCTCTCTCTCTCTCTCTCTCTCTCTCTCTCTCTCTCTCTCTCTCTCTCTCTCTCTCTCTCTCTCTCTCTCTCTCTCTCTCTCTCGTACAAATTCTTAATTATTATCAGAAAAGTTATTCTTAATCATGATTGTGCATGTAGAAGATCTGAGCCGCTGCATGATCAAGATTGTTATTGATTGATAGAAATCTTCTTGTCTAATATTCTTAGCTATCTAATTGATTTGTAGTTTCAAATTTTATTTAACGTCTAACCAAAGAAAAGTTATAACTATATATAGAACAATTTGTTCAAAAAAAAACTTTATATAGAACAATTGTTCAAAAAACTATATCGAACACAATTACATTATAACCATAAAAGAATAGTTTATTTTTTCTAAAAATGTAAACCTTTATAATTGAGACTAGGAATAAATAAAAGGCATTTCTTTTGCAGAACAATAGAAAAATATATACCAAACCATATTTTTTTCAATCCATTTCACTGGGACAGACGTGTATCCACACGACGTCTCTTTGCACATTGGTCTTCTTCTTCTTCTCTAAGGGATCCTTGCCCAAACAAAGGGTTCTGGGACACTCTCATTCGCTTATGAGTTTGGAAGTTCCTAGTGGAACTCGACTGATAAGATGAACCACAATCTAAAGAAAGGTCCAAGTTATTATCCACACTCAGGTCTAGGTTTGGAGCCAGGTTCATATCCAAATTCAGGTCTAAGTTAGGGTTCACATTTAGATCTTTGGAAGGATCTAGATTGAGATCTATGTTAGGATTCAGGTTTAGGTTAGGCTGTATGTTCAAGTCCAGACCTACAGTTTCAGAACGCTTTTGAGTGCTTAAATCATTTTTCACCCATCTGCAAGAGGAAACAAATGAAAAGTGATCTTTGTTTATTTTAAATTTTGTTTACCAATATGGTTTAAACTATGTTTACCAATATGGTTTAAATCAGAAGCTTCAGATGATCCTTTCTTCTTGGTTTCGAACAGGAAGGGTGGCCGCAAGGCTACCAAAGCTTAATCTCATTTTGAATCATGTTTTTTGCATGGAATGTAAGAGGTCTGAACAGCAATACTCGCCACACTTCAGTCAGAGACTGGATAGGAAAATATAAGCCCCTTTTTGAGCGTATCTAGAAACGAAAATTCAACACAACAACACAAGTCGGATTTCAGGAGCCATCCCAGCAGGATGGAAGCATTTTGCGAACTCGGATAGCCAATCTACAGCACGGGTCATTGTTGTTTGGCATCCAACTGTCTCTGTGACGATTTATCAAGCTACGCCCCAAGTAGTTACTTGAGGTATCTTTATTTTGGCTGAAAACCTCTCCCTCACGGACAGCTTTGTCTATGGGTTTAATCAGGTGAGCGAGAGGCAGCAACTTTGGAATGAACTGGCATATATAAATGCTAATACCCCAGCATCAAGATACCCATGGGCGGTATTAGGTGACTTCAATCAGATACTGAGATCTGATCAACACTCTGAGCACTTGACGACTGAGGTTGATACTGATGGGATGGAGGATTTTAACATGGCAGTGCAGGAGGCTGAGCTTTTTGAGGCTCAGGCGAATGGTCTCAATTACTCTTGGTGGAACCATCAAGATGCATCTCCGGTGGCGAAGAAGATTGACCACGCCCTCTTCAATCAACATTGGGCTCAGATGTTTCCAGATTCTTATTGTGAGTTTTTAGAACCGGAACAATCAGATCATGCACCTTGTTTGGTTCGGATGCCGTCTCAAACTCGACGGGTAACAAAGCCTTTCAAGTTCTTCCACCACACAATGGATCATCCGGACTACTTAGATAAAGTGAGGAGTTCGTGGAATTTTGGAAGTGTCCAGGGATCCCAGCAGTTTAGACTTGCAATGTCTCTTAAGCTTTTTAAACCCGCTCTCAGGAACCTGAATGCTAGTAACTACAGTGGCATCACCTTGAGGGTAAAAGAACAGGCATCTCAGGTTGCTTTGCTCCAGCGGCAGCTTTTATCTGCTCCTGATTCTGAGACTGCTAGTTTGGAACATGAGGAAAGAGGGAAGCTACAAGTTCTTGCTAAAGCTGAGCAAAAATTCTATCGTCAGAAATCCAGAGTTCAGTGGCACCACTTGGGGGATAGAGACACTACCTTTTACCATAAATCGGTGGTCCAGCGAGCTAGCATAAATCATATTCACTTCTTCAGGGACTCGTAAGATCACATGATCAGCACAGCTGAGGGTATTAAGGATCATGCTGTCGACTATTTTAAGAATATTTTGGGGGCGACAGACCTGCATCAATCTCCTGCAACAGTGGAACAGCTGAGAGAACTGATGAACTTTAGATGCTCTGATGAACAAAGAGAGACCCTGGTGAAAGATGTAACGAGTGAAGAGATTACAAAAACAGTCTTTGCTATGCCTCTTAGCAAGAGCCCCGGGCCAGATGGATATTCAGTTGAGTTCCTCAGATCCTCTTGGTCGATTGTGGGGAATGATTTTGTTGCTGCTGTCCAGGATTTTTTCAGGAATGGAAAGCTTCTAAAGGATCTCAATAATACAGCAATTTTCCTCATCCTTAAGACATCTCAGGCTTGCAAGCTGGGGGAGTTTCGTCCTATAAGCTGTTGCAATATTGCTTATAAAATCATAGCAAAAATCATTGCCAACCGTCTAAAGCCAATCCTCCAGCATTGTATTAGTCCGAATCAGTCTGCGTTTTTAAAGGGGAGAAGTCTTGGGGAAAATGTTCTACTCTCATCATAATTGATAAGGAACTATGAGAAGGCTACATGTTCTAAGAGCTCAATGCTTAAGGTCGATATTAGGAAAGCCTTTGACACCATCTGCTGGGACTTTCTGTTGAAATTATTGGAGGCTCAAGACTTTCCTTCAGTCTCCAGGGAATGGATTAAGGAATGTATTTCATCACCAAGATTCTCACTGTCTTTAAATGGAGAGTTGGTTGGGTTCTTCAAAAGAGAAAAGGGCCTGAGTCAAGGTGACTGCATCTCACCTTATCTGTTTATTATGGTTATGGAAGCACTGTCGAAAACTCTTGAGAAAGCTGCAGTTGAGGGTAAGATAAAGCTTCATTTAAAGTGTGAGGACCCTAGAGTCACACATCTACTGTTCGCAGATGACCTGCTCCTTTTCTCTGATGGTTCACGTGACTCGCTGACTGGAATCTCTAATGTTATGCTGGAATTTGAGCGCTTATCTGGTCTGGAGATGAATCCTTCCAAGTCAGAGATTTTTTTTGGAGGTTATAACGATATCGAAGCTGCTTCTCTAAGCGAGTTCTCGGGTTTCAAGCGAGGTATCTTTCCTACTCGATATCTTGGCCTGCCACTAAACCCAGGTAGACTCACTCTATCCAGCTTACAACCTTTCCTTGATAAGATTACCCGGAAGTTGCACTCTTGGACTGTGAAGTACTTATCGTTTGCGGAGAAAATAAGACTTGTTGCCTCTGTAATATATGGGATGGTAAACTTTTGGAGTGCAGTCTTTGTGTTGCCAAAAGCTTTCTACGCTAAGGTGGATTCGTTGTGTGCAGCGTTTCTATGGAACAATGGATCGTCAGCTAGAGGAGCGCGAGTGTCATGGCAAGACATTTGTACGCCAAAGGCAGAAGGGGTCTGGGCATTAGGCATCTTGAAGAGTTTGAGACTGTGTTCCGTCTGAAAAGAGTTTGGTCGTATTTCTCGGCTCCTGCGTCTATCTGGGTATCGTGGATGAGAAAGCAAATATTTCACCGTAATGGGTTCTGGCAGACACCTGATTCAACTCAGTTTTCCCCAACGATCCGTAGTATGCTGCAGTTAAAACCGATGATCTCTCAGTTAATGAGATGTACGCTTGGAGATGGAACCACTGCTAGTTTCTGGTATGATCACTGGACAGAGTTGGGACCTTTAATTGACGTGGCAGGTCATACTGGTCCTCGCAGTCTCAGAGTCAGAAATAATGCCTCTATGAGTAATGCAACAGTTGAGGGTTCCTGGAGGTTCCCAGCTGCTAGGTCTCAGGCAATGCAAACTATTCAGATAGCGATAACCTCGTTTGAACCTCCTACATCCTTGGATGGTCCGGATACTTACCTATGGCGTAGAGCACAAGACTCGTTTGGGCATGCTTTCTCGTCGAAGAGCACATGGGAGTACCTTCAGGTTCATGCACCAACGGTGTATTGGCATAAAATTATCTGGTTTAAGGAAAACATCCCCAAGAACATATTCATTTCGTGGTTGGCTCTGTTTCGACGACTACCTACTAAAGACAGGCTTCGAAGATGGGGCCTAAATGTGACAGAGCAGTGTGTGCTTTGCAACTCGGAGGTGGAGACACATCACCACCTCTTCTTCGAGTGTAGCTTCTCCTCTACGTTGTGGAGGTCCTATGCTTCTGGGTTATTGCCTAATCCTCCGGATGATTTGCACTCGGCAGCAGCTTGGATTGTAAATTCCAGTCGCCTCCTTAGCAGCAAGCAAGTTATTCTCCTCAAGCTCTTTTATCAGTCCATCATCTATATCGTATGGAGAGAAAGGAACTCCCGCATTTTCGCTGCAGTGTCTTCGTCTCCTCGTGATCTTCATCTGACGCTCGACAGGCTACTCCGTGACCGGCTTCTTTCAGTTCCTGATCCATCCCCAGCCGGCCCTTCACTCCTCCAGCTTTATTTCGCCTCTTATCGCCCGCCCTGAAGTTCTTTTTGTTGTTGTTCTTTGCTGTGTGTTGTGTTGTTATTTCGTTTCGTGTAATAAGTTGCTTGCAACATTGTGAAAAATTTAAAAATGGTATAATATTAACATTTTACCAAAAAAAAAAACTATGTTTCATATCATGGATTACCTCAAAAAGGTTAATAGAAGATTTTGAATTATTTTTTATAGAACCAGTATTTACAACACAGTCATAGCAAGACCATCTTTCAAGAACATCCCTCAAGGTTTACTTTTACATGTTTGACATATTAATCGACAAAATTGCAATCATAAAAAAACATTGAATCAGACAAATTCTATAATTAAATAGTATTATTTTAAGGAATGCATTGTTAATAAAATTTATATATTATATTTATAAAAACATATAGTTTTAGTTCATATTGGTATTATATGATTTATTTGCATTACTGTGAACAGTTTTATTTGAATAATTATGTGAGATATGATTTCTGTAACTTTCAATTATAAGACTTATTTAAGTTAATTTATTGGTTATTGTATATTTGTATGTAAAGTATTTTATTTCATATGTTAATTAATTTAACTATATTTAAATGAATATAATCTCAAATTTTCTGAAAATACAAATAGATTAAAAATTATGATTTAATAAAATATTTATGATTTCTGAACAGTCGTGATATTCATTAAATAGTTGTTACACTACAAGAAAACACTGGCATTACAACGAAAATTTACAACGAAAATTATTCCTCGTAAATTTACAAGTTAATTACGTCGACGTTACGACGAAAAGCAGTTTCGTCGTAAAGTCGTTGTAATATTACAACGAAACTGTTTCGTCGTAAAGTCGATGTAAAGTTACAACGCGTTTACGTGGAAAGTTATGTTCCACGTAAACGCGTTGTAATTTAACATGGACTTTACGACGAAACCTGTTTCCTTATCTCTCCTCTTAAAGACGTTGTAATATTACATGGAGTTTACGACGAAACGTAATTCCACGTAAAGACGTTGTAATTTAACAAGGATTTAACAACGAATCAGGTTACCGTTACACTTGGTCGAAACGTGTACTAATTGTGCTTGATACCTAACTACATTCCTTGTAAAGTTGATGTAAATTCCATGTAAAAAAGTTGTAAATTCGTAGTAATAAATTGCGTTGTAAAATACTTGTTAAACCTTTACCTACCAAACTCGAAAATCTTCTATATATATGTCATTTCTCAATGCTCAAAACACACCACCAACAAATATAAGAAAAAAAAACTGAGAAAAACACAAATAGAAAAAAATGGCTGATGGATGCAATATCTACGAGATACGGAGTTGGATGTATTCACATAAAGATTCTGCCGGTAGAGTGACGGATACCTTTCTGAGCGGGCTAGAGACATTCATGCAGCAGGCAGGTTCTACACCGCTCACACAGGAAAGCAGTAAGATGTTTTGCCCTTGTCGGAAATGCAAGAATTCAAAATTTGCACTTAGTGAAACTGTTTGGAAGCATTTAGTAAATAGAGGATTCACACCGCATTACTATATTTGGTATCAACATGGAGAGGGTTATGGTGGAAATGAAGCTAGTAGTAGTAGTAATCATTTTGAGAATCCTGTTAATAATGAAGAACCGAATCAGAATGAGCAGATGATAGATCATGATAGGATTCAAGACATGATTACTGATGCATTTTTAGAAACAACAACAACAATAGCTCATGAAACCGGGAATGTAGAAGAACCTAATTTGGATGCAAAAAGGTTTTATGAAATGCTAGATGCTGCAAATCAACCAATCTACACTGGTTGTAGAGAAGGTCTCTCTAAATTGTCTCTAGCAGCTAGGATGATGAATATTAAAACGGATCATAATCTATCTGAGAAATGCATGGATTCTTGGGCGGAGTTGTTGAAAGAGTACTTGCCAGAAGACAATTTGTCGGCTGAATCTTATTATGAGATTCAGAAATTGGTTTATAGTCTGGGATTGCCTTCGGAGATGATAGATGTTTGCATCGACAACTGCATGATCTACTGGAAGGACGATGAGAACCTGGAAGCGTGTCGATTCTGCAAGAAACCACGATTCAAACCGCAAGGACGTGGAAGGAATAGGGTACCTTGGCAAAGGATGTGGTACCTACCAATTAAAGACAGGCTAAAAAGATTATATCAATCTGAGAGAACTGCTGCATCGATGAGGTGGCATGCTGAACATGTCCAGAAGGAAGGCGAGATCGCTCATCCATCAGATGCAAGAGCGTGGAAACATTTCAACAAGGTATATCCAGATTTCGCTAACAATATTCGGAATGTCTATCTTGGGTTAAGCACTGATGGATTTAGTCCATTCGGAATGTCTGAGAGGCAATATTCTTTGTGGCCAGTCATTCTTACGCCGTATAACTTGCCGCCAGAGATGTGTATGGAAGAAGAATTTCTATTCTTAACCATATTAATTCCTGGGCCGAAGCATCCAAAACGGTCGCTTGATGTTTTTCTCCAACCATTGATACAAGAGCTACAAGAGTTGTGGTCAGAAGGGGTGAGAACGTATGATTGTTCCATGAAAAACAATTTTACGATGCGAGCAGTTCTGCTGTGGACGATTAGTGACTTTCCTGCTTATGGGATGTTGTCTGGGTGGACAACTCATGGAAGATTATCTTGTCCAATTTGTCGTGGATCGACAGATGCTTTTCAACTAAAGAATGGTAGAAAGAGTTGTTGGTTTGATTGTCATCGTCGATTTCTTCCCATCTCCCATCCGTACCGAAGAAATAAGACATTGTTTAGATACAAAAAAGTTGTCAGAGATAGTCCTCCTCCATATCTCACCGGGCAACAGATCCTAGCAGAAATTGATCATTATGGAGCTCAGGAAACTGTGGCGTGTGGAGGAAACTGTCATGTTCCGGGAAATATGCCTGATGGGTATGGGGTCCTTCACAATTGGCATAAGAAGAGTATATTTTGGGATCTGCCTTACTGGAAGGATCTTCTTTTACGCCACAACTTAGATGTGATGCACAAAGAGAAGAACTTTTTTGACAACATCATGAATACAATATTGAACGTCCCAGGAAAGACAAAAGATAACAAAAAGTCAAGGATGGACTTACCTTCTATCTGCTGGAGAAGTGAGTTACATATCAAGAGCAATGGCAGCGTTCCTGTTCCCATATTCCGGTTGTCATCAGCAGCGAAAACAACTTTGTTTGATTGGGTCTCATCAGAAGTTAAGTTCCCTGATGGTTATGTTTCAAATCTGTCAAGATGTGTTGAACGTGGTCAAAAGTTTTCCGGAATGAAGAGTCATGATTGTCATGTGTTTATGCAACGACTACTTCCATTCGCTTTTGCTGAGCTCCTTCCAACAAATGTACATGAAGCACTTGCAGGTAAATATTAATTTATAATATATTACATATGTTTAAAAAATGTTATTAATTGTGTTATATTTGCAACATACAGCAATTGGAGCATTCTTCAGAGATCTTAGCACACGTACGTTCAAAGAAGAAGTCATCGAACAGCTTCAGCAGAACATTCCCATCATATTGTGCAACCTGGAGAAGATATTTCCTCCATCATTTTTTGATGTGATGCAACATCTAGTTGTTCATCTCCCGTACGAAGCATTACTTCGTGGACCAGTTCACAACGGATGGATGTATCCATATGAGAGGTACATGAAACATTTGAAGGGAAAAGCCAAAAATCTAGCAAAGGTGGAAGGTTCGATCATTGCTGGGAGTTTGACAGCAGAAACTTCTAACTTCACGTCTTACTACTTTGCTCCAACCGTCCGTACAAGGAAAAGAATTCCTAGAAGATATGATGATGGTGGAGTACCTTCGTCATATGCTGTAGACGGTGTTCCTGACATTTTCTGTCAAATTGGGCGATTTGGTGGTAAGCTGAAAGAAGTTTGGTGGTCTAGTGAAGAGGATAAGCATAGTGCCCACACATATATTACGCTCAACTGCGGAGATGCAATCACGTCTTCGTTTGAAAGGTAAATTTTTGTCTATGTTAATTAATTTTATTAAACTGTTGTTAATTATATGATATGATATATTTGTTTAATTTGCAGCATGTTTGTATCTCAAGTTGAAGAAGCGATACCGGGATTATCTGCAGCTGAACTGGAAGGAAGAAAAGAAAAGCACTTTGTCAAGTGGTTAAAATCACAGGTATTATATTTGATTAAAATGAAGCAATATTTGGTACTATTCTAACGGTGGTGTATTATATTTTGTAGGTTCAGTATGATGATCCATATTACCCTGTATGGTTTCACGAATTGATCCAAGGTCCAGTAGCAAAGGTCACCACATCAAATATGTACTTCACACGAGGTTTTACCTTTCACACATACGAGTATGGAAGACATCGGACAACAAGTAACTATGGAATATGTGTGAAAGGCGAAACAGACTTTTACGGGATCTTGCAGGAGATTATTGAAGTGGAATTTCCAGGGTTATTGAAGCTAAAATGTGTTCTCTTCAAATGTGAATGGTTCGATCCCGTTGAGAATCGAGGAGTTCGATTTAACAAATTTGGTGTTGTGGATGTCAACTCTGGGAGAAGATACAACAAATTCGAGCCTTTCATCCTCGCTTCCCAGGCTGAACAAGTTAGCTTTCTTCCATATCCTCGCCTTCGAAGTTCTGGGATTAATTGGTTGGCTACTATCAAAATTACACCTCGTGGACGAATTGTTGCTGGAGAAGAACCACCATTGCAAGAAGAAGATGCTATTAATGAAGTTGAGGTTCCTGACCAACAACTTGATGAAATTCTTCTGATCGACCCAAATAACCATCAATATGAAGATCTTCCCGAAGATGCGACAGATGAAGCACGTGAAGACGAGTTCTATTGTAGTGATGACGATGAATGTTCTGATGTTGATGAGAACTCAAACGATTCAGAATGATGTAATATATGTAACAAATGTTGTTTTTGTCTTTCTAAAATATTGTATACAATGTTGTTTTTATTGCTTAAGTGAAATTCTTAATGTATAATATATATTTCTTAAGGTTAAAAAAAATTATTTGTTAAGGAAAAAAAAAATTATTTTGTTGAAGGTATGAAAGTATGAAGAGGATGAAAGTATGAATGAGTGGTAAAGATGATAAGTTTGGGGTTTAGGGATTTAATTTTCGGGGTTTCATATATTCCTAGTAACTTCGTCGTAAACGAAAACACGGGCCTGGTAACTTCGTCGTAAAAGAAAAAACACGGGCCTGGTAACTTCGTCGTAAACGAAAACACGGGCCTGGTAACTTCGTCGTAAACGAAAACACGGGCCTGGTAACTTCGTCGTAAACGAAAACACGGGCCTGGTAACTTCGTCGTAAAATTACGACGCCATTACGACGAATCCATTTTTATATATATGCGAGAATCCTCTCAGACCACCCATACTCGTATCCTCCTCCCAAACTCCTCCCCTCTCTCTAAGGTACTTTCTCTCTCTTCTTTTTTTTTTTTTTTTTTTTATAGTTTAGGTGGTTAGTTTAGGTGAATAGTTTAGGTGATTAGTTACCGGAATTAGTTTAGGTGAATAGTTTAGGTGATTCGTTTAAGAAATGTATTAATTTATTTTTTTTTAATTATTTTTTAGATGGCTCCTAGACCGAGACCAGCAGCTCCTGGACCTACGTATGCCGATCTATTTGGCGATGGATCTTCTTCTAGCGGTCCTTCGTCTTCTTCCGGGACAGTTCCGGAGTCTCAGACATCTCGGAGAGTTTCTTCGACCCCTCCTCCTCACCCGACTCAGATGCCTCCCCCACCACCAGCTGCTGCTACACCTCTCGCCCCGGATCAGCCTGCCCCACCGGCTCCGGTTCATCCCGACTTGCGGGTGCCATCTTATGCACCATACGCAAGATACACGGTGGAGGATTTGCTGAACCAGCCCGGACGAGAGGGTTTACGGATTCTTGACCCCGATACACCCCGGGGTACTTTTTGGTAAGTAGATAAAATTATTAATTTTAAATTTAAAATCATTGATAATTTTTTTTTAACATATTTGTTATATTTGCAGGTTTGGGGCTAACAACAAAGTTAGCCGGAGCGTTTCTGAGACGATGAAGGGATATTATGACGGCCCTTATCCCAACTGGACGTCCACTCCCGATCACGTCAAGACGACGTGGTTTAAATGTTTTGCGGTAATTTAAATAAATAATTAAATTGTTAATTATTAAATTGTTAATTTAATAATTATTATTAATTGTGTTTTTTTAAATTTTTTGTTTTTTTCAGCAAAAGTGGAACTGGTCCGTAGGAATCACCGAGAGGGTGAAGAGCGAATTTATTGCAAAGGCGAAAACTCGTCTTTGCAATACCGTCTCCGATTGGAAGGACAAGTGGGAGATTTACGGCTATGAGGGGAAGCCGAGCGGGGTCACCAAGGACGCATGGGATGGCCTCATCGCCTATTGGACCGACCCCGTCAACATTCGCAAAGCCAACTCCTGCTCCGCTTCCCGAAGAACGAGGGATAAAGATGGCCATTTGCCCATGGTTCATAGAACCGGCCAAAAACCCCATGCCGGAGTTCGTCTCGAAGCTGTAAGTTTTATTTTAATTTATAATTTTCATTATTATAAACTTTTGTATTTATTAATATATTTAATTAATTTTTAATTTTTGTTTATTAGTTGGAGAAGACGGGAGTTTTGCCATCTCTCTCGGACTTATTCAAGATGACTCACGCCACACCAGATGGAGTTTTTGTTGATCCTGCATCAGAGAAACTCTTCCACGCTGTGGCGTCTCGGGTAGAAGAGCGAGAGACCCAACTCACCCAACAGTCTGCAGACGGATTACCCGTGAAGTTGTCAACCGAAGAAGTCGACCAGATCTTCGAGGAGGTAAAATTTATTATTATTTTTTTAATTATTAATTAATGAACTCTAAATAAGTTTTTATATATATATACATATAGGTGGCTCCTAGAAAGAAGGGAAGGACGGTCGGAATAGGTTCCGTTAACGAAGTTGCAAGGGCGACTTCGTCATACTATTCTAGGCGGGAGCAGGACAACGAGCGGATGCAGGCTCGTATGGATACCCAGCAGCAGCGTCTGGACTCTCTCGAGAGTTTGCTGGATGTGATGGCGGTGGGAAATCCAACTCTGCAGACGGCTTTGGCAGCGAGACGAGCAGCTCTCGGGATGACCCAGCCGGATCCCGAGGCAGGAACATCTTCAGACCCGAACCCCTCAGCCAACTACTTCGAAGACGATGATGTCGGTCTTCATTAGAATTTTTTTTTTTATTTCTTTTGTTTTGTATAAAAATTTTATATTATATTAAATAATGAATTTCTAGTTTTTAAATAAAATTTTTGGTTTCATATTTATTTATTCGAAAAATATTTTAATTTTAAAATTAATAAATATATAATTATTATAATTAACTAATATTTTAAATATGGAGATGTAATTTCGTTGTAAACTTCCACGTTTAGTCCTCGTAACATTTACGTCGAGGTTACATCTGCTCGTTGTAAAGTCGTTGTAAACTTTACATCGTGTTTACGACGAAACATTACGTGTCTTTTACAACGAATTATTACGTGGCATTTACAACGCTAGTTACGAGGACATTACGACGAAACATTTCCTTCCGCTTTACGAGGAAGAATCTTCCTCGTAAAAGTAACTAGGACTTTACGACGAATGCTCCATTACGACGAGCGTTTAACAACGAAACGCTGTTCGATGTTAATTCGTCGTAAAGCTCCTATTACGACGAATTAACATCGAATAACGCCCTCGTAAAAAATATGTTTTCTTGTAGTGTTACAATATGCAAGATTTGCTTAAATTACAGTTTTGGTGGTTTTGATTTTTATAGTATGATATTTTTTAATCATGAATTATTAAACATGACTATATTACAATTTTAACATATTAGATCATTCATATGATATGTCTATGTAAGAGATATTCGTTTTCTCAACATTTTTTAATGTTTTTATATATATTATATTAAATGGTAATTTTTATGTGTTTATAAATGGAGTATGGCAATTATCAATATGTGACAAAACTGAAAAATATATTAAATAAATTTTAATCATATTATGTTAAGTTTGGAATAAGGTTGTTAACTACGGACTCTTATGACATAATCCATTCGTTCGTAAAAGATCTATCTCTTAGAGTTTTCACATTTATTAAGAAAACACGTAAGATTTTGTTAATAAATAAATTATTTTCTGTAGCACATTAGAGTTCATGCAAAAATAATATTCATTCCGTCCTAAAATAAGTGAGTTAAGGTTTTTGCACATTGATTAAGAAACTACAAATTTTTATTTCGTTTTTCTCGTTTGCTTAAAAATTATAATGATTAAAGTTATTTCAATCAATAAATAATCATACTACAGAAAATAAATAATTAAAAATATTAAAATATATTTAATTTTTACCTAAAATTTTAAAAATATCACTTAAAATAGGACAAAAAAAATTTTCAAATTCCATGGAGGGAATGGTAACGTGTAGACATGTAAAAGCTGACGAAGATCAAATGAACGTAGGTAGTCAAGTCCAAGTGGAACTTCGTCAATTTCGAGTGGTCTCTATTAAACAACTCTCCTGAACCGTTGGATTAATTCTGTCTCTTATCATCTCACGGTCAACACTTTTACATTTTTAATATTAATTAAAAAAACAGAAATAAATACTGAGAACAGAGTCTCTCTCTCTCACTAGATGAAGAACAGAGTCTCTCCTCCGGCGAATTCGCCTGAGAGCTGTCATCACGTGTAGTCTAATGGGTCTTCCTTTGTTGACTTGTGGCACCACACGAGTCGCTTTCTCTTCTTCTTCTTCTTCCTCATGGCTTAAGAGTAGTGATCGTAGTTCAAGGCTTTACGAGTCTCCGGCGAGTTCGAGATCAGATTTTCTGAAACGTAGAAGCGGGAAGAGAAAAAATCTTTCTTTAGAGAAATCGAGGGAAGTTAAAACGTCGTCGTTGGGACAGAGCAGCGGCGAAGTGATCGACGAAGGAGATGCGGCGGCGACGGCGACGGCGGCGAGAGGTTTAGCTGTGCCTTCGGGAGACGTGACGACGGTGGGAAGTTTCAGCGGCGGCGGGTTGGCTGGACCGTCGGGAGAGGTGACATCTGTCGGGGAGTTTGTCGGTGGAAGCGGCGGAGATTGGGATAAGATCGGTGCTGTCGTTAGGCTGAGTTACGGTGTCGGTGAGTCGACTCGGTGGTGATGAAAGAAAGTTTCGTAACTCTTTTTTTTGAAGTAATAAATTAAATATTTTGAATTTTTTTTAATAAAAAAAAAACAGGAATATACTGTGGGATGGCGGTAGCGGGAAGGTTCATATGTGAAGTAGCGGGGATTGATTACACAGGAGGTTTTAATGCTTCCTTAGATGCTATTATCTCTGGTCTTGGTTATGCTTCTCCACCTATCATGGCTCTTCTCTTCATTCTTGATGTAAGTTAAAGAGTTAGGAGGTTTCTCTCTTTTGATTGTAGTGCACGGTTTTGTTTTGTTTAGATTTAGATTGTTTTCTTGTTTAGGATGAAGTTGTAAAAGTGTCGCCGCATGCTCGTGCCATTAGAGATGTTGAAGATGAGGAGCTTCGAGGTTTCTTCCATGGAATGTCAGCTTGGCAGGTGAAATAACCTCTTTAATACAATCTTCTTAAACTTCAAGATTAATTGGTACCATTGAGCTATTTTGTCTTTTCTTTAGTTTATCTTTGTAGTTGCTGCTAGTTCGGTTGGAGAGGAGCTTTTCTATCGAGCTGCGTTTCAGGGTGCACTAGCTGATATATTCCTAAGAGGCACTGATCTCATCTCAGATTCTCGTGGAATGGTCGCTTTGGTATGCTCTCTCTCTCTCTTCTTTCTCCATCTTCTCAATGTTTACTTAGACTCCAAATTTGACTTCAAAGTATTGGAATTTTCAGACTGGACTGTTGCCTCCGTTTGTACCGTTTGCTCAAGCATTTGCAGCCGCTATTACAGCCGCGCTCACTGGCTCTCTCTATTACATTGCTGCTTCACCTAAAGATCCGACTTATATAATGGCACCCGTCTTGAAAACTCGCTCTGCCCGTGAAGAGCTCAAGAAGTTGTTTGCAGCTTGGTACGAGAGGAGACAGATGAAGAAAATCTACTCTCCTCTACTTGAAGGGCTTTTGGGTCTGTACCTCGGCTTTGAATGGATTCAGGTACTATTATTACTCAACTCAATTCTCTTTATCGTCTTGTCCAAGTTAAAAGATGATAACTGGAAAAATATTGCAGACGAACAATCTTCTTGCTCCTATCATCACACATGGAATATACTCAGCTGTTGTATTGGGAAATGGTCTATGGAAGCTTCACCATCACCAGCAGAGACTACGCCTACGGGTACATAAGCTTGAGACTGAAGGTGACAACAAAATCAACAGAAGATAGATTAAGTAAATGAATAAAACACTCCCCCTTGTGTTTAAAGTTTTGTAAATTGTCGTTTATGTATTGAACCACCATTGACTTGTACAAAATAGATAGAACGCAAAGTGTTGTGTTTAGAACCAATAAGAGAGCAGAGCAGCTACGTGAAGCTTTTTTTTTTTATTGTCGTCAGAGTAAAGTGTTTAGTCTTGTTCAAGTTGAGAAATGATCCTAAAAAAAGACATCAAAGCCTTGGCACATGTCTGTAAGAAGGCAGTACTCGTCCTTTGCATGATATGTAGTAGGGTTTTGTAATACCGTATCCTGAAGTTTTCGCATCGAAACCTTCATCCTACAACCCCAAGATCCATCAGTTTAAGAAAGTAATTTCTGGAGGACAAGTCTTGGGTCTAGTGACTAGCTAGTGAGATCACTGCTTATCTAATGGCTTACCTTGAGGTCTCAGATCAGAGGCAAGGTACCGGTGATCGAGTAAGGCTTCACGTGCCCGACGACTTCTTTGGTTGCGTTGCAAAGAACGTGATAGCCGCGGGAATCAAGATTACATGCAACTCCAGCTGATGCTTCATCAGAGCTTAACGTGATGGCTGCATGAGACAAACTGAGACTTTACCTACATGTCATCTTTTTTTTTTTTTTTTTGCATTCTTTTACAATCAGATAATAATATTTTAAAAGAAAATTAACTAGATACTTAACTACATGTCATACCTAATATTTTAATAAAAATATATTATTTTTTATTTAGCCACAACGTGAATGGTGTAGTGGTAAACGAACTTTGAGATTGGTTTGCTAAACAATTTAGATTGGAAAGAATACTACTACATTGAACCTTGTGGCCATGTAAATATAAACTTATTTTACAGCTTATTTAAATACTTGGAATGAAAGTTTATACGTATATTCCACTACCCCTTTATAGATTAGTATATGATTTTTCATGGAGATGAGATATTTTCAAAATTTAAGAAAAAAAAACAAATGTTAATGAAAATAGTAAAAGTAATAATATCTATTGAGTATCTGACCACTAGTGGTGCATGGACAAAACCATCAATTGTCCGAGTCGGTTTATCTTCTATGAATGGCAGGAGCAAAACAAAGAGGGTAATCTAGAGATCGGACCTTGCATAAGGGCATTCAACATTTCTTAGTAATCTGATTGAAATCAATTGTTTAATGAAGGTGCAACCCCTAGTTGAGCTGGTATGTTGATAACAAAACAGATCCAAACGTTGTTGAGAAAGCCAACTGGCAAATTTTCCTGATATAATCGAAACAATTGATCGCAACTTATTTTAACAATCTCTTGAAGTTCCATATAGAGGTGATGCGATGGACAAGTTTCATATACTGGAGTTGTTTGAAATCTAGTCCTAAGCCACATGTGCACGGTGCACCTCTGTAACTGGTAGGATGATGCAGGGGCATCTACTACTTTGGCGCCAACCTAACTGATTTTCCTTTTTATGTTTAGTTTCCTTTTTCTTTTGGATTTTGTTTTATTTCATGTTTATCGATAGATAATTAGAAATATTTTCTAAGACGGTTTGTGTCTTGAGAAGTAGCTATATAAGCAAGGCTTTATGCCTCTTGTTAGATACACTTAATTTGAATAAACTACAGAGCTATTTTGGCTTTTATCCTTATTGTGATTTGATTAAATTCATCATTCTAGGAAGTTTGGTCTCAAGGAGTTCATACAAACCTCTTGATTGAGCAAAGAACTGTCTCTTACAAGTCCTTCTTGTTCGATTGATCGTTCAACTAAACTTAACGCTGCGCCAGGTTGGTATCAGAGCCAGGTTACGCTCCTACGATTCAATGCCGCGTCCCAAGAAAGTTGCCAAACCGACGGAAACAGAGGTCACACAGCAAGCTCTTGCCGACCTCCAAGCTCAAGTCGCGAATCTCGCAGCTGCTGTAGCGTCAATGAATACACAGCGTTCAGCCCCTCCGGTTCAACAGGCACGCAACACACGAGCAGATAATGTTGAAGACTCAGACGAAGACGACAATCCATTCGCTGTCCTTCAACGTGATCGAGCTCTCCGCACTACCAAACACAACGATGACTCTGATTCTGAAGAAGAAGACTCTACAAATCGTTGGAAATCATCCTTTAAACTAGAGTTCCCTGAATTCAATGGATCCACTACTCCTGAAGAATTACTCGACTGGTTCGTAACCGTAGAGGAGATCCTCGAGTTTAAAGATATACCATTAGACCGCTGTGTCCCGTTACTTGCAATTCGTTTTCGCGAACGAGCTGCAGCCTGGTGGTTTCAGAGCAAGACCACCCGCACCCGTTTGGGAAAACCAAAGATTCTGTCATGGGATAAGCTTAAACGAGAGATGAAGAAAAATTTTCTTCCTTACAATTATGATCAGTTGATGTTCCAGAAGTTTCAGAACTTACGCCAAGGATCTCGAACCGTCGATGACTATGCAACTGATTTCTTCAAGATGTTAAATCGTGTTGACATTCAGGATTCCGAACAACAACTCGTGATGCGCTTTGTGGGAGGATTACGACAACAGATTCAATCCACACTAAACTTGTTTCGACCACAAACCATATCAGAAGCTCATCAACAGGCAATCACGGTGGAGGCTCAAACCCGGAACAATTATTCACCATGGAACAGCAACCGTCAGACCCGACAGAGCTCTCCTGCTTCTTCATCAACGTCACTACCTCCAACAGATACAACAACCGCAAAAACAGAGCCTCTAACCACCTCGACGGATGCTTCTCGACCACAAAGAGTCGGAGGAATTCGTTGTTTCTCTTGTGGTGAGCTCGGCCATCGCCAGTCAGCTTGTCCGTCACGTAATCATCGTGGGTTACTCTTGGATCCTACAGGTCGTGATGTAGAAGTTGTTTATGATGAGAGCCCAGATGACGAAACAGAGGAACTGGAAGCAGATGTGGGTACCTTTTTAATGGTTAGACGCACTTGTTTAACTCCTAAAATCCCAGAACAATTCCCTCAACGCAAAAACTTGTTTTCATCCCGCTGTACGATTAATGGAAAGGTCTGCACCTTTATCATCGACTCAGGCAGCAGTGAGAACGTAATTGCAGAATCTGTGGTTCCCAAGCTTGACCTCGTGATCGAGCCACATCCAGCGCCTTATAAGCTTGGTTGGTTACATCAGGGTAACGAACTCACTGTGACACAGAGAACTCTTGTACACTTCTCTGTCGGAGGTGCCTATAAAGACCAGGTGTATTGTGATCTCGTCCCAATGGATGCATGTCATCTTTTGCTAGGAAGACCTTGGGAGTTTGATCGTCGTTTCACTCATGACGGCTTCCTCAACACGTATACCTTCCGCTTCAAAGATCGTACGTTTACTCTCAAACCAATGATACCAGCTTCAATACACAGTTCACCAACGACAGATACTTCACCAAACCCAGTCCTACTTCTACAAAAATCGGACTTCCGAACAGAATTACGTACGGCAGATCACATCATCCTGCTCATGCCAGTGCCTTCGTCGGTATTTGCGGGTAACGATGTTCCTGATGCCTACAAACCACTCTTGGCCGATTTTGCAGACGTCTTCCCCACGGACTTGCCGCCGCAACTTCCACCTCTTCGAGACATTCAACATCGTATCGATTTGATTCCTGACGCTGCTTTACCAAACCGCTCTCATTATAGGATGAGTCCTTCAAAACATGAAGAACTACGTCGACAAGTAGAGGATTTGGTAGCAAAAGGATTTCTCCGCGAAAGTCTTAGCCCGTGCGCGGTTCCAGCATTGTTGATTCCAAAGAAAGATGGCTCTTGGCGTATGGGTGTTGACAGTCGTGCAATCAATAAAATCACTGTGCGGTACCGCTTTCCTATACCACGCCTGATGATCTGCTTGATCAGATCGGCACAGCAACAATATTTTCGAAACTAGACCTCAAAAGTGGTTATCATCAAATCCGTATCCGACCAGGGGATGAATGGAAAACAGCGTTTCCAGAGAAGGTCTCTTTGAATGGCTGGTAATGCCTTTCGGTTTATCTAACGCCCCCAGCACTTTTATGCGCGTTATGAATCAAGCTCTGCGACCTTTCATCGGCAAATTTGTTGTCGTCTATTTTGATGACATTCTGGTGTTTAATAAAACCATAAAGAGCATATTCAGCACCTTCGTGATGTTCTCTCAGTCCTCCGACGTGATCAACTCTATGCCACTCTAAAAAAATGCGAATTTGCCTCTCCGCAGATTCATTTTCTTGGGTATATTGTGTCCTCACAAGGGTTAGCGGTCGATCCTTCCAAGGTTGCTGCAATTCAAACATGGCCCCAACCCACAACAATTTCGGAGATACGAAGCTTCCATGGCCTTGCGTCTTTTTATCGACGTTTTGTTCCTCAATTCAGTAGCTTAATGGTGCCTATTACTGACTGTATTCGTACCAATTCTTTTGCATGGACGCCGGAAGCTTCATCCGCCTTCGCCAAAATCAAAAACAAGCTGAGTTCTGCACCAATTCTTGCGTTGCCGGACTTTAATACAGTCTTCGAACTCCATTCTGATGCATCTAAAACGGGTATTGGAGCTGTTTTAAGTCAAAATTCACGTCTCATTGCCTTCTTTAGCGAGAAATTGGCGGGTGCACGTTCAAGGTACAGCACTTATGACATATAGTTCTACGCTCTCGTCCAAGCAATTAAACATTGGCGCCACTACCTATTTCACAAAGAGTTTGTCTTGTACACTGACCATGATGCCTTGAAGCACTTGCACAGCCAGAGCAAAGTGTCATCTCGCCATGCTTCGTGGATAGCCTATCTACAACAATTCACTTTCGTGATCAAACACACTGCGGGTACGTCCAACAGAGTTGCTGATGCCCTGAGTAGACGTCAACTTTTGCTTGCTGTCTTACATACTTCCGTGACGGGTTTCTCTTATTTGCTGGGCCAGTATGAAGATGATCCTTTTTTTGCACCGATTTATCAGTTGGCCATGACAGGTTTATCGCCTGACTACATGGTTGAGGATGGCTTTCTTTTTTGTGGGGATCGACTTTGTATTCCAGAAGGGAGCTTGCGGCTGCAGTTGATCTCGGAGATACATAATGAAGGACACGTGGGCCGTGATCGTACCCTTCAGTTAGTATCAACGTCATATTTCTGGCCTTCGTTACGCAAGGATGTAGCTCGGTTTGTGGAACGCTGCATCACATGTCAGAAAGCAAAAGGTTCAGCTTCTAATGCAGGTTTATACTTGCCTTTGCCTGTTCCAACGCAGCCGTGGACTGATATTAGCATGGACTTTGTCCTTGGCCTTCCTCGTACACAACGTGGTTTTGATTCGATCTTTGTTGTCGTTGATCGTTTTTCCAAGATGGTTCATTTTATTCCATGCAAGAAGACGACGGATGTTGTTCAAGTAGCCATTTTATTTTTCCAGGAAATTTATCGCATTCACGGCTTGCCATCGTCCATCGTATCTGATCGGGATTCCCGCTTTCTCAGTCACTTTTGGCGTTCTCTGTGGAAATTGCTTAATACAAGCCTTGATATGAGTTCAGCATATCACCCTCAAACCGATGGTCAAACTGAAGTTGTTAATCGTTCCCTCGGAGATCTCTTACGCTGCCTTGTTGGTGATGCTATCAAAACTTGGGATCAGCGTCTTCCTCAGGCTGAGTTTGCCCATAATCACGCAGTCAATCGCAGTACGGGTTTTAGTCCTTTTCAGGTTAACTACGGCATTGTTCCTCGTGCTCCTTCAGACCTGTCCTTGTTACCAGATCGTACGAGGATTCATGGGGAAGCTTCTTCTTTTGTTGACGCTATTGCTGAGGTTCATGCGCAGACTGTGGCAAATTTATCTGCTTCAACGTCCAAATACAAAGCAGCAGCGGATGTTCATCGTCGACGGCTCATCTTTGACATTGGTGATTTGGTTTGGGCTGTGTTAACGCGTGATCGGATGCCGGCACATCTTTATAACAAGCTCCGTGCCAAGAAAATCGGTCCTCTTAAAATTCTTGAGCGCATTAACGATAATGCATATCGAGTCGAGCTTCCTCCTCACATCCATACTTCGGATGTGTTTAATGTTAAGTATTTGTCGCCCTTTCTTCCTGCGGATGATGCTTCTGATTCGAGGTCGAATCCTTTACACCCCGGGGGACCTGATGCAGGGGCATCTACTACTTTGGCGCCAACCTAACTGATTTTCCTTTTTATGTTTAGTTTCCTTTTTCTTTTGGATTTTGTTTTATTTCATGTTTATCGATAGATAATTAGAAACCTTCTCCAAGACGGTTTGTGTCTTGAGAAGTAGCTATATAAGCAAGGCTTTATGCCTCTTGTTAGATACACTTAATTTGAATAAACTACAGAGCTATTTTGGCTTTTATCCTTATTGTGATTTGATTAAATTCATCATTCTAGGAAGTTTGGTCTCAAGGAGTTCATACAAACCTCTTGATTGAGTAAAAAACTGTCTCTTACAAGTCCTTCTTATTCGATTGATCGTTCAACTAAACTTAACGCTGCGCCATAGGATCACCTTTACATTAAGAGGCCAGGGATAAGCTATCAATAATCTGGAAAGCTATCTTCAGAATGACGAAACTGGAGCCCTGAAAGTTAAGGTACCCGGTCACTACATATTTAATGAGGTGAACTTGCCATAGAAAAAAAAGTTGGCTTAAGCTTGACTTGGTGCTAGAGAAGATGACAAAGCTATATTGAATGGGAAAGTAATTTCTTAAGACCAATGTCCCTTTCAATTTGAACCAAGACAGTTTCGGAGATCCCCAAATGAAATAGTAAAAGGTTTTTGCAAATCTGTTTCGAGCCTTGACGGAGTTGCAAATATCCTTTTGTGAAGAGAAGTGGAACAGAAATGAAATTAGTATTTGCATTTCGCATGATATGGATAAACTTCCCATCTTAGGCCGTATTTTTAGGCATAAAAAGCATTATTTAATACTTAACTGAAAACTGAATGAATAATGCTTTTGTCAATAATAGAAAACCAAAGTTCTTTCGATTTACGTAAACAAAGGTGAAAACGACAATGGTTGGTATGAGGGATTCGAACCTTTGCTGAGCATAAGACGACATTGTAGAGAAAGAAGAGAATCCTGTCTCACTGATTCAATGGACTGTTCATCTCTCACATCCCAAATCCCAAAATGCCTCTTTAATTTAATTTGTTATTTATTTGCATACAAACAAATTCATATCTCAGTTTTGCTTTTAACACGAATCTTGGTCGGTATGTTTCTGTCTTTTTTTTAAGAAAAACAAGTAAATTTACATCTTCTTTCCCTTTTTTTTACTATACAATACATTTTCGTACTTTAAGACCCTACTAATAACTGTTCATAGATGAACGCAAGTGACATCGTTATAAGTTGAAAACTATTTAAAATCTGGCATTGGATCTCCGAGTAAGATTAGCTTAACCGGTTAGAGTTTAAACATTTGGGTTTACATAAGTAAATTTTGAATATGATATTTGAAGAATTTTTTATATATTGTGATAGTACATAGTATATATTGTCAATCCATGCATGATTGGTGTAAATCTTTACAAGTATAAACCGAAAACCCACTTCTCGAGTATATCAATAAAATAAAGATTACGTATGATGGTAGATATGGTGAGGAAGCGGGGACCAAAACTAGAAGAAAAACAACATAATAATGGCCTATTTTGAAATGTTTCTGAATTTCACATGTGGGGGGTCCGAGACAAGATAATGTCAAGAAAAAAACATTTACAATTTTTGGCAGTCGTACCAAAATTCGGTTAAAATTTAGTGAAAGAGAGTGTACCACTATATTGATAATTTGAAACAGAAAAATGTTTACAAAAACAGGAATTTTGAATAAAGATGAATGTGGAGACAGAAATAGATCTGAGTAAGGAGCAACATGCAACGAATTAAAAAGAATTCACATGCCTTCTCTATCTCTTCTTCCATTACAAGTGGTCCTCAAATCTTCTTCCATTTCTGGATTCATGTTGCCTTTACCCTAAGTTTATGGTAATGTTTCTTTGTTCTATATATGTTCTTTTAATAAATTAGATCGAACTATAAGTATATAAGTAGATAACTCCGATCGAGAAATAGAGGTAACATCATTTTATACCAAGTAACAGAGGTAACATCATCTGTTCACACACGCAGAAGTAACATCACCCAAAAAAAAAAAAAGTAGAGGTAACATCATTTTTCACTCCTTCACAGACCAGAAAAGCTTCAAGATCAAAGGCGTGTAATTAACATCACAGTTTATTTATGCAAAATATGCTCAAAGCTTTTTTAAAAAAACATTCAATCAAAACTCATTTTAGTTAAGATTCTCGTTAAGTTATCCAAAATCGCAATTAAAAAGCACAAAAAAAATTAGGAAAATTCAAAGTTGATTAAAATTACCAAAAAATCGAGAAGTAATCTCTCATGATTATAAACACATATTTTAAAATAGTTTATTACTTTAAACTAAATATAATTGATAAGTATGCATAAAATGAATTTCTTAACATATAATTAGACACAATAACAAACTATTATTAAGTAATATTATATAATTTTCTATTTATCTTAGATATTTTAATATGTATTATAAATTTTTCACGATTAAATTAATTGGTAACTATAAAATTAATAATCCATATAGTAGGCATATTAGGATTTTAAATTAAGATTTTCAATAGTTTTTTTTCAATGCGCTTTGTAGCTCACAATTTTGAAATTCAAAAAGGAAATTAAATAAATTCGAAATTAACTTAGAATGCCCAGTTCTTTTTGAAAAGCAGTATCTCTAATCAAAAATAAATTATCTTATTTAAATTAAATATAATTGATAAATAAATATGTGGATTTTAAATCATCCTATGAATAATTTTTAGATGGATAACTTTAAAATAAAATAAAAATTATTTAACATTAATGAAAATTTAATTCCCATATTACATAATCACACATAAGAGTTTATTATGAAATAACTAAGGTCGTTATAATAAAATTCAGTACATTACTACATCAAAGATCATTAAAATAAACAAACAAATTTTATTATTAAAATAGTTCTAATAATTTTTCATTTTGGGATTAGTAATTTAGCATATATTTTATATTATTTTTTCCTTTTTAATTTATCTATCTTTTTGACATATTTTCCTATAAAATATTAAAAACTCTGAACCTCCTAACACATAATCGTACATAATCGCAAACTAATATGACATGACTAACATCATATTAAAACTCATTTTATTTTCATATTAATTATCATTAAAAATAAACATAAACAAATATTATCATATATCTAGCCATATTTCAACCAATAGAAAAATAAATAAATAAATTTGTTAATAAATTTTGCAATAAAATTATAAAACGAAACTTATCTTAAAAATTTTTTTTACAATGATAATTAATCTGAAATGAAGGAAGTATAATTCTTGGGGGAATTGGTAATTCTTTGTGCCACTAACAGAATTTTCTTTTTTAAAGAAAAAAAACACGATTCGTTCTACCATTAATTTTCCTTTCCTTTACGATTATGAATTTTATTACACTACGATTTTGACATATAATCATTTTACAGCGATAAATTAAATATTAACTTCGAAGAAAAAAGTTGTATATAATAATATATGTAAATCAGCCCAATACTCCGAACCCTAAAGCATATGGAAATGGTAAGAACAAACTGTCTTCTTCAGATTACTAGCGATCTTATTATCTGTTGTTATAGAACACTTTTTATAAACAATTCAAAGACGCATTTAAATAGTTCGAAAGTTTTGAGCTATTAAATTTTAGATACATCTTTTATATCTGAGTTTAAATTTGACAAGGTCTGTAAAATATAAATTGTCTCCATTAAATTGTAGTTGGAATTCGTACACAAAAACAAAACAATATATATGCCTCATACTTTCAGTAAGATCTAAAGCAAGTAATCATCAAAACATATTATAGATTCTTAGGGATTTCTGAGATGCTAATTATGGCATACATATACAAATCTGTGTAGTTCAGGGTTTTGGTGATTTAATCAATAAAATTAAGGGACTAGAGTACTCAGCCTCTCTATCTATAAACTTAGGGACATTTATATGTGAAAGCAAGAAAGCCAAGCATGAAATATAATGGATTTAATTGTGATACACAACTAAACCAAATTGAATTCAGAATTTAACAACAAATGTAACTTAAGATGTAAAACAACCTCTGTATGAATGGATATCGATATGAAAGGTCTCAAATGTGTCACGAATATGAAATGTCACGATGGCTTGTGCCCTAGTCGAAGTTCAAGATCAGGCTCATTCACTGATGTTCTTGTCAACTCTTTCATCGAACCAGTGCTCTCATCATCTCCAGTCGGATACTGTATAAGCATAGGAGAAACCTCTACCGGCGATTTCAACAAGGAAAACTCAAGGTTGCTCGAAGGAAACGGCTCAGTACCATAAAAATTCATCACATCACTGGAATTACCAAACATGCCATTAGGGTTTTGCAATTGGTTGAAGTGGGACAAACCTTCACTGTTAGTTGCCGTGGATTGGATTATAAGCGTCGTCGTTGGCGGAACACAAGAACTGAGAAACGTTGTCCTACCGCCTCCGCTGCCGCCACCGCTTCTAGCCGCAACTACGGCCGCAGGACCTTGATGAGCCTTAGAGGCGCGGTCACGGCGGTGGACGTTCATGTGACCGCCTAAGGCTTGAGCAGAACGGAACTCACGGCGGCAGAAATTGCAAGTGTAAGATCTTGGAGGCCAAGTGGTACCATATATGTTGCCTTTCGTATCTTGCTCGAAGGCTTTGACTTCCCAAGATTCATCATCATCCTCCAATTCTTCATTTTTGCTATGATTCCACATCCATGCACCACGTTCAAGGATGAGTTTTTAGTTAAAGAAAAATCTCAGTAGAGAAGATGGAGAATAAGAAGAGAAGAAGATGGGGTTGATAGATAATGATGTAAATAATAAATATAGAGATGGACCCGAAATATATATACCGATATGCCAATTATCTTTATCATTTTCAGTAAATGAAAAAGTACGTTGAACCATTTGAAATTTCACAGAGAATAAGAGGTTACAAAATTTGTTTGTCAACTTTAAATTTACACATTTTAAATTAGCAAAAAAAAATCTTTTCACTATCAGAATAATACTACCTTTCTATTACATTCATTGCATACATATTTTCGCAACTACAAATGTAAAAGATTGAAAAGGTGTCAGCTATTTTATTGACTTACATATGTTTAATAAAACACGTTACCCAAAAAAACTTACATACATTTAGTTACCATTGAAAATTGTTTGAATATATATAGTTAGCGATTGTACGAAACTTAACATTACAACTTTAGCTCCTACTTATCTATGCTTTAGAGGCTTTAGTTGTTTTCATCTTGATACCTTAATCGGAGATTTATAATAATTTTAACATAGAGTCCCATATTGCTCTGCATTTAACACGGGAAATCAGTTAAAAACAAACAAACATGTAAACTATAGATACGTGAAGATTCAAAGAGAAAAAGTTAGTTGTAAGTTTGATATCCTATGTAAGGTATGACAAAGTTTGTTTGCTTTAAATGGCGAGGCAAAGATCTTATCTTTGCGTGATCGCTACTAAGATTCTCTCGTTAGAATCTGACAAATGGCTCGTGTAGCTTTACACCATGTATTTTAGATTATTTTCCTACATATACAATAAAGACCTATATTATAGACATCACAAAATGTACATATTACACATTTGTGGGGAGTAGAATATTATAAATAACTATTTCAATATTTTTCTATGTAGGAAAATTAACTTTTCGTACCAAATGACAAGTTTGTTCAGATTAAAATCCCGGAATTGTAAAAACAATCAAATTTGGGAAAAGTAGAAAAGGAAATATAAAAAGACCAGAAGAGCTGAAAGTGATGTGTCTTAATGTCCGAAAGATATTTGCCATGTTAAAGTTAGTGGTGCATTGGTGTCGTTGGCAGTTTAGTTAGATCTCAACTAAATTAAACTAAAGGAAAAGCGACCTGGTTTTTCCTTAGGAATTATACAATCAATGAGAAATGTCGGCCCATATAAAGGTCAATGTCGATCCTAGCGTTTGTTTCAAATGGGCCATCTGAGAAATAGTGTAGACCTTCATAAACAATATTAGTAGTTGGTCTGCCAAGGGCTCGAAGAATTGGTTTTCATTCGAAATTTTCATTTAACACTAATTTGCATACCGAAGAGTTCGATATTAAATTTTAGTATTTTCCATTGAAATTGTTTACTGTTAGAAGATTTAGGGTCTGAATAGTTAAAATGCAGTGATTTGAGTTGCGGTAGCAGGAGTTTGCGGTTGCAGATGGTTGCGGTTTTAAAAGATTTGTACTACTGGTACTACACATAGAAATTTGCGTATTTGCAGGATATTTATGAGTTATGACTAGTTAATTACCAAATGCAACACCAGTTAAATAATAATTAATAATATTTACATTTTATATAATTATAAAAATATCAAAACTCATAATATTATAATTAATATAAAATTATATTTAGAACATTATAGTTTTTTTTAAATTATAGAAATATTTTTATTTTAAAAAATTTATAATAATAATTAAAATATAATAGATATATTTTAGTAATTTCATAATTCTAATTTAAAATTTTTATTGAAATTTTTTATTTTTGTATTTATGTTAATTTTAAAAGAAGGAAAAAATTTTATCCTCCCACAACTGCCGCAACCGCAAACGCTAACTGAAATCAGTTTTTGAATTTTAGAGGTTTAAAATGGTTTGAAACAGTTTAAAGCGATTTGAATGATTGTTACAAAACGCCAACAATTACTACCAACCGTAAAAGTTGCGTTTGCGGGTGGTAGCCGAAAACGAGTCATGCCCTAGGTACCAGTCTCGTTACGGTTTAGATATTTGAATGAGCTTCCGACTTGAACGGCTTCCTCACTTACCATTTCTCCACATCCATAATCTCTCATCCATGTTGGTAGTTTCCTAGCTCTTGTTCTTTTACCAATTGATGTTCTTTCTCCCTCATCTTGTTCTTCAGCTTCGATTTGTTTCTCATTGTTTTCTTCTGCATTTTCATTTTCTGTGTCTTCTGCGTTATCATTATCAAGCTCTCCCTCGCTTTCATTATCACTGAGATTATCATCACTCCACTGTTATTTTGCTCCTCGAAATTTCTGCCCCAATCCCAGCTTTTTCTTCAAAGACAACATCTCTGGTCACAACAATTCACTTGCTTTTGGGATCATGTGGTTGATGATAGCCTTTGGACTCATCAGTAACTCCAAAGAATGCACATGAGAAACTTTGATCATAAAATTTACCTCTTTTTGATTGTGTTAAGTGGACGTGTGCTACATAACCCCAGACTTTCAAGTGTTCAGCTGGGGGTTTAACACCACTCCATGCTTCTTGTGGTGGGATGTTCTTATAGTGCTTGCCACGCCATGTGGCTGAAGAGTATCTTAAAACAGCTTGAGTGCATAAAGATGAATGCATTGACATCTTGTGTGACAACACTTCCACCATCAAACCGCAAAAACAATCCAGTTCTACATGGCAAAAGCATATACATTCGGAGATGAGATATCATTTTTTCAGAAACTTGACCAAAGAAGGCACTATAGCTCTTCAACATTGTGGAAAGAACAAGACGTTGACAAAGCCGTTCAAGTCGGAAGCTTTTGTCAATTTCAGAAACATGATGGGGGCATGTGAAGTCAACGAGATAATCTGAACAAGTGTCACTGTTGTCAGATTAAGGGAGAGTCTGTAGAATTCGTTGAACAAGTAACTGGTTTAAGTTGCTCAACATTCTATAAGTCGATAAGTTTAGTTTACGAGATTTGTAGAGTGTAGGAGCTAGTCGTTTTGAATAGATTTATGTAAAACAGAGTTTTAGGATTTCTGTTTCAGTTGTACGAATATATAGCCCTCGTTCATTTTCAATTAAAAAATATACAGTTGCTTTTTTTCTACAAAATAGAGAAGAAGAAATCAAAACAAAAGGACAAATATGATATCCAGCCAAGAAGTGGCAGAGAAGCCATTACCAATCGAATGGATTGAAAAACAAAAAAATATGTTTAGTTGAGAGGATTTAGAAAGAGAAAATATATATTTGAGGTTTTATTCCACAAAATATTTCTCTAAATCCTAGTATATAAAAACACACGTTATTAACAATACTACAATAGAACGGATATAGTATCAGATTCTTGTATGTTGGTGTGTGCATAATGATTGCATAGTAAAATTATATATTCCTTGTCTAAAATTATTAGGAAAGTCATATTTATTTATATGTCTAAAATTATAAGGAAAGTGTTCGTTTTATAATGATTGCATAGTAAAATTACATAATCATTGTCTCGTGGAAAATTTTATTGCACCAACCTATATCTCAATAAGAAATGGTAAAAGGGTAGGTATATAATATTACATGAGGAAAGTATGAATATAAAAATGCATTGGTTATTTTTGTAGTTGTGTTTCTTACTTCATATGGTTAATATGAGAGACAAGGTTTCACTTCTTAGATTTAGGTTAGGTTGAGAGATGATGAATAAGAATCGTGGGCTGAATCCCGTAAGTAAGCTCGATGAATGAATATGTTTTTATTGATGATCAAAGAATGTTACAAGAGATGTTTTTGATGACTACAAAAAGAATATGTAATGTGTTTAATCTAGTACAAAAATTGATATCCGGAGAAGATCCTTCTATCTTCGACCTCTCCTGTCTTTTATATAAACTAGGTCTCGCTTGTAGCTCCTTAACTGACCTCCGAGATATACGGCTTCAGTTACGTACTTGCCCCAGGTTCCTCTTGACCGAGTCTTCTCGAAGTATCAGCTCTCATTATATCGTGACCTCTATTATGACGACTTCTAGGTTCGGCCTTTGGTTCAGCTTCCAGCTCTCATTATTGTGATGGGCTTTATGCGGTCCACTTGATAGCTCACGTTTTACCGGTACCTCACCTGAGGATCATATTCGGGTCCAACAGTTGCCCCCAGCTTCCGAATAAAATCTTTTGTCTCGGAAGCTAGATTCTAGCCTTCGATCTTATCTTTCTGCTGAGGTAATAATTAGTTCTTATCCTGTTAGATTCGGTTTACTCGATCTAACGGTCTTTATTGCTTATTGACAAAATCTACGGCTCAGACGGAGGGGATTTGAAATGACGTTTCCGAATCTCGAGAGGTGATGGGATATAAAGCTGCGAGCATTAACTGCTACGCCTCCCACTTTCTCCACGCCTCCGTTCAGTTTCCACGGTAACTTCCCTCTCCTCTCTTTATTTTTACTGCGGTTTCTTTTTTTTTTTTATCTTTCATCTTCGTCATTGTTCTGCAAATTCTCTCCCCAAACCTTGCAATCGATTTTCTCCTTAACCTCCCCATACTATGGATCATCCGAAAGAAGGTTCCGGAGAGTCCGGGATGCCTCCCTCTGCTTCTGGAGCTAAACTACTGAAAGTTAAGCAAGAAGTCGGAGCCAAGATGAGGAAAGGGAAAAAGACAGCCAGGGAGACGATCGCGACCAGAGTTTCCAAACGGAAGAAGAAAGACGATTCCAGCGGGAGCAGTCCTCACTCGCCTTCGTTGCTGAAAAGTCAAGATGTGGTTAACCTCATGGTTCAAGCTCTCGGCCAAAAGGAGCTTGGCCGTGCTTGTACTTCCGACGAAACCCCGAGACTGCTCCGGAGGGTTGGTTCTGTTGCCATGAGAAGTACATCTCCAAGTCTCACTTGAGATTTCCTCTTCCAACCCTACTGCTTGATCTATTAGATCATTATCAGTTAGCCCTTTCCCAACTCTGTCTCTCAGTTATTCGTGTGATAAACGGCTTTATCACTAGGTCCAAAGAGGAAGGGGTTAGCGTCGGTCTTACCGAGCTTATGAGCCTCTTTTCCCTGAAGGAAAGTGCTTCTAAGGAGGGTGGTACCAGGACCTACTACCTCCCTAGTCGTCCTAATCACGTTATCTTCAGATTCTCTAGTAGTGATGATGACTGGAGAAAGAAGTACTTTTATGTTAGAGTTGACCCTTCGACGGTTCCTGTAGGTAGGAACCTCAGGGTCACTTGGACTAATCCATCTGGTTAGAAATTCTAGGAATACGCTTTTTCCCATTTTATTTATTTATGGTCGAATAACCTTTTTTGCTCTGATTTCCTTGCAGAAATCGAAGATCCTCCGAAGCTCTCTACCAAGCTTACCAGAGCTCTATACCGCAAGTTGCAGCAGAGTCCCTGTACCTGGGTAGCTTACACTACTTCTCGAATAGGTGCAGCCAGGTTCCCAGACACCTACAACGCCTCTTTCCAAGATCCCATTTCTGTTGAGAACCTTGAGGGTAAGTTCTAGTTTGAATCTTTTTAACGATTTTGTTGTCTTGAAGTTTTTTAAACTTAAGAATTTCCATTGTTCCAGTTTCGGCAGGTGATTCAGTTGTATCAATCTCAACTGGTGCTAGTGCTTCAGGAACTGAGAAGTCTCAGCCAGGTGACATGACTCTGCGACCATCATTCCGTTATAGGGGTAACCCTTCTAAAGCTGCCAGTGCCTCTCGTGGAAGTGACAAGAACCAAGGAGGATCGTTCCTTGACTCAATGAAGGAAGTTTTGGACGACGGAGGATCCAAGCCTGTTGCCGAGACTACTCCTACTGAGGTCGTAGCTCAGGATGCTGCTCCTCTCCCTGAGGTCCAGGTGCCGGAAGCTGACTACCAGGCTCCGAGAGGTGCCTCTGAGGTCGAGCCGTCGAGGCACAAAAGGCCTAGGACTGATCAAACCGGGGCTCCCACCCGATCATCTTCCTCGTCTTTCAGAGGAGGAACTGTCGGGTGGAGTTTTACCTATTCGAAGCCGGGATCAATCTTGGATGACTCTTGGGGCTTAGCCGCGATACTGAGGCATCTGAAGAGGGTGGAATGTCCCCTTCCAGCGCTTAAGGACCTGACAAACCGAGATGAGTATCTCGACATTGCTCACTGCATGGGTCAGGTATATGATTATATCTTCTCTTCATTTAGTTAATAATTTTTTCTTTTGAAGATGATGATATATATATGTTTGGTTTTTTTGCAGTTGGCTGGTGCCGTTAATAGGGCCCAGCTCAAGTTTGAGAACACTCTTCAGGATGCCCCCAATGCTGGTGAGCTCGCCGAGGTTACCGAGCTGGTTAAGGCAGCCAAGGCTGATCTTGATCAAGCCCGTGCTTGAATTTGGGAACTCGAATCTGAGGTGAAGAGATTGGGTTCTAAAGCTGATGCTCAACATGGGAAGATTGAGAGTCAAGAGCTCAACATCCAGGTGAAGAGCAGAAGGATCAACGAGCTGGATGCTGCTCGTAGGGTAGCTGAACATCAGGTCCGTGACCTCATTACCGCGTCTCAAGACAGCGAGAAAAACAAGGAGGCTGAAATCAAGTTAGCTGTGAGGGAAGGGAAGAAGGAGGTCGCCGAGGCTTACGGCAAGATCCTGGCCTGTGTTCAGGAGAAGTTTGCTAAGAAGAAGGATGAAGTCAGTGCTCTGGTTTATGCTCAGGAGCTCCAAGCTAACGCTGACCTCTTGAAGGACATGTCGAACAACAAGATCCAGAGTGTTGAGGAGGAGTACAACCAGTTGGTGGCCTTGTTGCCGGGGGCGACAACTGCGTATGAGAAGGCTCAAGTCTCTGACTTTTCAGTCAGCAAATTTCCTCTTCCCCAGATCTCGGATAGCTCAGGTACTTTCGAGATTAACATGTTTAATCCATCCTTTTCTGGGGAGTATGGTTCTAATTTGGATTTGATGGCTCCTAACTTAGCTCCGGTCGAAGCAGCTCAAGGAGGCAATGATGACGTGGCTGAAGGAGAGGTTCCAGCGGGTGATGGTGAACCGATCCAGGATGAGAAAGAAGATTGAGAGCTATGGCTCTTTTAAATTTGTGTTTTGTGTTCTTCAAGACTTTGGCCTTAGGGCTCTGTTTCGTTTAAGCTTTATGACTTAGTGCCTGAGGAGGCCTTTAAACCTTTAGACTTGTCGGATTTCGATAGCCTGGGGAGGCTTTTAAACTCTTTCCTATGTTTAAGTTTCGGTTATTATTCTCAAACTTTTGAATCTTAACTTCATTCTGTTTAGACATAGCGGATTAGGATCTTCAATTTTAAATCGTGATAAGTGTTTAGCTTAGTAAGTATTCGGTCATGAGGACTTTGAAGGGAAGTTTTTGATATTAGCTCGGGGACCTGAGTCCGATTCGAAAAGGTTCTGGGACCTGGTTGTTCAGGTTCGTAGGAACCTGGATTTAGACTTATAAGGACCTGATTTAGTTAGAAGGATTTCGAGACCTTTGAAGTTTAACGGATGAAATTGGGGGATTTCGAGATTTTCCTGATTCCTTAGGATTTTAAGACCTTTCGATTTTGATAAGGGTTTTAAGACCTTGTTGATGTTATAGGATTTTGAGACCTTTTTTTTTGTTTTGGTAAGGATTTTAGGACCTGACTGTTGTTAAGGATTTTAAGACCTTGTTGATTGTTAAGGATTTTAAGACCTTAATTTATGTTAAGGATTTTAAGACCTTGTTGATTGTTAAGGATTTTAAGACCTTAGTTTATGTTAAGGATTTTAAGACCTTTGAATTTATTAAGGATTTTAAGATCTTAGGTTTAGGTTTTCAGGGACCTGAATGTATTCGAGATTGTTGAGCTTAGGTCCCGATTTAGGGGGACCTGAATTTTCTTGGAGGGTTTTAAGACCTTTGATGTTTATGAAACTGAATTATTTGTTTTATTAATATCAGATATCAGGGAATACATGATTCAGATTATTCTCATAATAACTGTTTTCAGGCCATGTGTTCTTGGTAACATATGCCCCTCTTGCTTAGGTGAAGAGATTGGTGAAAAGAGGTTGGGGCTGCACTCATGACGGAGTGGCCTACGTACCCAGTCAAGGGATCAAGCCAAACGTAGTTCAGGGGATTTGTGTACCTAATGATAATATCTTTTGAGGTTCGTGACGTTCCACGATCGGATTTCAGGTACCCCGGTTCGTACCTTCTAGAGTTTATAGACTCCGGGTCGTACTATGTGGATAATTCGGTAGGGTCCTTCCCAGTTGGTTCCTAGTTTTCCAGCTCCCGGTTCTTTAGTTCCTTCGAACACCTTTCTAAGTACCAGGTCCCCTACAGCGAACTGCAGGGGCCTTACTTTGGAATTATAGTGCTGTGCTATTGCTTGTTGGTAATTTTGAATGCGAAGCAAAGCTTGGTCTCGTCTCTCCTCGATTAAGTCGAGGCTATCCATCAGGAGCTGGTTGTTAGCTGCGGGATTTGAGGTGCAGAGCTCCCGTCGGAGGCTACCTGCAGTGGTTTCTGCTGGGACGACAGCTTCCATCCCGTAAGCTAAGGAGAAAGTAGTTTCTTCTGTAGCTTTTCGTGGGGTGGTTCTGCAAGCCCATAGTACTTCGGGTAGTTTTTCTTACCAGAGCTCCTTCTGGGCTCCTAGGCGTTTTTTGAGGTTTGCTAAAATCGACTTATTAGCAACCTCCGCCTGGTCGTTACCTTGAGGTTGCCGAGGTGATGAGAATGTGAGGCGTGTTGGACCCGAATATGACCCTCAGGTGAGGTAACGGTAAAATGTAAGCTGCCAAGTGGACCGCGTAAAGCCCATCACATAAGTACGAGCTGGAAGCTGAATTGAAGACTGAACCTGGAAGTCGTCATAATGGAGGTCACGTTATAACGGGAGCTGATACTTCGGAGACTCGGTCAAGAGGAACCTGGAGCAAGTACGTAACTGAAGCCGTGTATTTCGGAGATCAGTTAAGGAGCTATCGACGAGACCTAGACTATATAAAGACAGAGGAGATCCAAAATAGGGATCCATCTCCATAGACAAAAACTTTCAGATTAGATTAAACACATTACGCTTTCTCTTTGTATTCATCAAAAACATCTTTTGTAATATTCTTTGATCATCAATAAAAACGTATTCATTAATTAAGCTTATTTACGGGATTCAGCCCACGATTCTTATTCATTATCTCTCAACCTAACCTAAATCTAAGAAGTGAAACCTTGTCTCTCACAATTGGCGCCGTCTGTGGGGACAATTAATCGAATCCCTTTCTCCAAAGCTTAAAGATGAATCCACTCGATGGAACTAATCCATCTAACCCCGATCAATCGAACCTGAGCAATAGCTCACCGAATCGCACTGCTTCGGGGGCAAATAACTCGAGAGCCCCCGGAGGGACCAACTCTGGGTCCTCAGCCCTCAATAACACATCGCATCAATCCGTTCCGAACCAGACGGAAGCTCAGCTTTCTGAGATCCGGCAGATGATGCTTCAGTTAGTGGACAAAGCTCAACAAACCGAGCGAACAGTGCAACAGCTAGCCGAACGGCAGCAACAATTCGAAGAGATAACCAGATCTCAATCCGCAACAACCCAACCGTCTGTCCATCAGGGAAGAGGGATCACGTTCCATGAACGAATAGCTGACCCCTCCTTCCCTCGAGAGCGTCTGAATTTCTCCCTTGATAGTTCTGGAGCAGACGGTCAGGAACCTGCTTTCCAAACGCCTCGCGCTAGGACAGCTCCTGCGTTTGTCCCACCAGTCATCAGCACCATGGGGAGCAACGTAGCGACGACGAGCTCCGCACCCGATCGAAACACCGCTGGGAGCACGCGATTGCCTCCACCGCTACCTCCTTCGGGGTCTGGAGCAGGAACCAACATTCCGTCCGGGGGCAGAACATCAGCTCTGGTGTTCCAAACTAGGGTTTCAACCCCAAATGCCGACGGATTTTAAAGAACGGATGTTGATCCTGCAGCTCTTCGCACTAATCTCGCTCGGAACCTGAGGACGAACGAACGATCCGTTTCGCCAGCTAACTGGGAAAATGATCAAGTCAGATTCCGCCAGGAACCTGTGCGCCGAACACCTGAAAACGATCCAAATGTCCTTCCCTTCGAGGGACCCGACGCGATTCGCAGATACATGGAGCGAACCCACGCAGCTCTCCAGAAACTGGGAGCTCAGGTTCACAAAGCAACGAGCTCAGCTCCCGAAATCGAGAGCCTAATCGAAGAGACTCGTGGAACTCCGTTTACCGATAGAATTGCTAACTCTTACATAAGAGATACTCGAAAAATCAAGATCCCTGAGTACGATGGAAACACAGACCCAAAGGCTTATTTAAGAGCCTTCCAGCTAGCGATCGTAAAAGCTCACTTCACGAAGGAAGAATGCGATGCAGGATATTGCAGAACATTTGCTGAAAACCTGACTGGAACAGCTCTAGAATGGTTCTCTAGTCTAGAGCCAAACTCTATAGACAGCTTCGATCAGCTAGCTAACGCCTTTATGAAACAATATTCAAACCACATCCTGAAACAAGCCTCCGAAGCTGACCTCTGGAAGATCAGACAAGGACTGGGAGACTCATTGCGAGTCTACATCGAAAAATTCAGGGCAGTAAGAACCAAACTCTCGAACCCTAACGATCACGTAGCTATCGAAGCCCTCAGGAGAGGTCTCTGGTACAAATCAGGCCTCTTCTCGGAGCTGACGCTAAATCCTCCTCCAACTATCGACGACGCCCTCCACAGGGCCTCTAGATACATTACTTTGGAAGAAGAAACTGCGGCGTTAGATAAACTCCACAGAAAATCACAGAATCACCCGAAAGGCGAAGCCTCCGACGGGAAGGGACCTCATAAAAGAGGAAGCTCCCGAAATAACCAGACTCAGGGAGAGCACTCCTATGTAATCGAGGATGACAAGGAAGAAAAACCTGTCGCCGCGACAGGCAAAGCCCCCTGGTCCAAAGGCTACGACGAGAGCAAACATTGCTCTTATCATGATCGAAAAGGACATTCAACCGAAGAGTGTTGGGACCTCCAACGACAACTGGCTGCTAAATTTGCAGCCGGAGAAATAAAAGATGTGGACCTCAAAAAACCACAGCCTTATCAAAAGAGAGGTCCCCGTGATGACTCCCCGAAACGCGAAAGGTCACCTGAAAAGGAAACAGATTCGCCACCTCCCGCTCCCAAGAAGAGAGTCGAGATGATCCTTGGGAAATTCCCCCAAGGAAAAAGCCTTCAAATTGAAGCTCTCTTTAATAAAACACCTCCCCAATCGAGCCCCGACTCAAGGGTCGATTACATCCTTGGAGGGTCCGATTCATGTCAAGACTCCGTTAACTCTATTAAAAGTCACGTACGGAAAGCTGTGTCCAATACTCAGTCTAAACCGACCAAACCCGAGTCTAACACTAAAATCTCTTTTTGGGAAAGTGAGACATCAAACCTTGACAGACCTCACGACGATGCCCTCGTCGTAACGTTAAATATAGCAGGCTACGAAGTACCTAAGCTCATGATCGACACCGGAAGCTTCGTCGATCTCATTTTCTATAACGCATTAAAGGGAATGGAAATAGATGATTACGAAATTGTCGACCAGAAATCCAACCTTGTAGGCTTCTCAGGAGAAACAGCTACCTCACTAGGAACCATCAAGCTCCCAGTCATAGCTGGCGGAGTCATGAAAATGACCAACTTCATAGTTGTCGACAAACCGTCTCCCTTCCACGCAATCCTTGGAAGACCTTGGATTCATAAGATGAAAGCAGTGGCTTCAACTTATCACCAATGCGTGAAATTTCCAGCAACCGATGGGATAGTTACCATACATGGTAGCCAAAAGATTTCAAGGATCTGTTACCTGGGAGGGTTCGAGATCATAAAAGATTCCCCCCAATAGCAATTACAGGTCCAGGAGAGTCGCGAAATGCAACAGAATATCCGAGGTCCTCCCAAGAACCTCATCGAAAAAGTTAGCATTGACGACTCGAACCCTGAAAAACAAGTAAGCATCGGATCTGAGCTGCCTCCCGAAGCTAAAAAGGAGCTCATCGAGTTCCTAAAACAAAATGTCAAAACCTTCGCATGGGCCACCAGTGACATGAGGGGCATAAACCCCAACGTCACCACACACAAGCTCAATGTAGATCCCACCTTCAAACCGATCAAACAGAAGCGTCGTAAGCTAGGTCTTGAAAAAACCCAAGCCGTTAATGACGAGGTTGATCGACTAACAAAGGCCGGATCAATCCGAGAAGTTCAATACCCCGATTGGTTAGCCAACCCAGTGGTAGTAAAAAAGAAGAATGGGAAATGGAGAATCTGCGTAGACTTCACTGATCTAAACAAGGCCTGTCCTAAAGACAGCTTCCCGTTACCTCACATCGATCGCTTAGTCAAAGCAACGGCTGGCCACCAGCTCCTGTCCTTTATGGATGCGTTTTCTAAATATAACCAGATTATGATGGAGCCTGAAGAAGAGAAAACCGCGTTCATAACCGAACGAGGAACCTATTGTTATAAGGTCATGCCATTTGGCTTGAAAAACGCGGGAGCTACCTACCAGAGGTTAGTAAATAAAATGTTTGCTGGACAACTTGGAAAAACCATGGAAGTCTACATCGACGACATGTTAGTCAAATCTTCGATGGGAGAGGACCATATTTCCCATCTAAGGGAATGCTTCGACATCCTCAACAAATATGACATGAAGCTAAACCCAGCTAAATGTACCTTCGGAGTACCCTCCGGCGAATTTCTAGGCTACCTCGTAACCGAAAGAGGCATCGAAGCCAACCCGAAACAAATAGCGACATTCCTAGAAATGCCGTCACCTAGAACGACCAGAGAGGTACAAAGATTGACTGGACGGATCGCAGCACTAAATAGATTCATCTCCAGGTCCACTGACAAGTGCCTCCCATTCTACAAACTTTTGAAAAATAATAAGAAGTTCCTATGGGACGAAAAATGCGAGGAAGCCTTCAAACAGCTGAAAGCATACCTCTCGGAACCTCCGATACTGTCCAAACCTGTAACTGGAGAACCACTGTACCTGTATCTGGCTGTATCGGCAGCCGCAGTTAGTGGGGTGCTAGTACGAGAAGAGCAAAACGAACAAAGACCTGTCTATTACACTAGTAGAAGCCTAATAGACGCCGAAACGAGATACCCTACCATGGAAAAACTAGCCCTAGCAGTCGTAACAGCTGCTAGGAAGCTACGACCATATTTCCAATCACACTCAATCATCGTAATGACCTCACATCCATTACGAACGATTTTGCATAGTCCTAGCCAGTCCGAACGACTAGCTAAATGGGCTATCGAACTCAGCGAGTACGATATCGAATACAGACCTCGAGCAGCTGCAAAAGCTCAGGTCCTTGCCGATTTCGCTATCGAGCTTACGTCCGAACATTTAGACCAAGAGATAGAGGTCCCAAAATGGAGCCTATACGTGGACGGAGCCTCGTCAAAACAAGGCTCCGGCGTCGGTCTAAGATTAACCTCCTCAGCTGGGGAAACCATCGAACAATCCTATAGACTCGGATTTAACGCCTCCAACAACGAAGCTGAGTATGAAGCATTAATCGCCAGCTTAAAATTAGCCCTTAGCCTCGGAATCCGAGAGCTGAGCGCCTACTGTGACTCTCAGCTACTAGCTAGCCAGTTTCACGGAGAATACGAAACAAGAGATGAAAGGATGGGGGCATACCTCGAAGTAGTCTTAAGCCTGACAAAACAGTTCAATAAGTTCGAGCTAACGAGAATCCCACGAGGAGAGAACTCTTCAGCAGACGCGCTCGCTGCGTTAGCCTCCACGTCTGACCCTCTCGTAAAACGAATTATACCCGTGGAAGGAATCGAAAAGCCGAGTATCGACATAGCTACCAAAGCTGAATTAGATAACATGTCAAAAGCAAAAGTCGAGGACAACAGCCTTCCTACGGAAGCTACCCAAATCTTCACGACATTTTGGTTCCCTAAAACCAGAGCACGCAGCTTCAGAAAACACTCCTTTAACAAAACAACCAAAAACTTAGAGGACCACAACCAAAGTGAGGGCATTCACCGAAGTTCAGACTCTCCTGAGCCTAACTTAACGAATACCCCCGGGGGCACCACCGAAACCTCGGAACCACTCGTCCTCAAGGTACAAACAAGAAGCCGCGCAGCTCGCAAAAACACGTCTAGAAACACCACACAAACCACCGGGGACAATGAAGGAATTGGAGATATTCTTCAGAACTCAGACCCCTTGGAGCCTGTTCCAACGAATACCCCCGGGGGCACCACTACACCAGGTCCCGAACAGGAACCTCCCTCCTCTCTTCACAACAAAGTCGTAGGAAGAGAAGACTGGAGGATACCGATCATGGATTACATCCTCGAGGGAAAAATCCCACCCAATAAGTGGGAGGCTCGAAAACTCAAAGCCTTAGCAGCAAGATATTGCATAATCGAGTCAGCCTTCCACAAACGAAGTGTCTCCGGACCTTACCTAAAGTGCGTTCATGGTCTAGTAGCTATGAAACTCATGAAGGAAATGCACGACGGTTCATGCGGTAACCATTCCGGGGGCAGAGCTCTAGCTATCCGAATTAAAAGGCAAGGCTACTTCTGGCCTACTATTATCGCGGATTGTGAGGTCTACTCCTCATCATGCGACAAATGCCAAAGGCACGCACCGATCATACACCAACCAGCGGAGAAGCTATCTAACATATCAGCTCCCTACCCGTTCATGAGGTGGTCCATGGATATCGTAGGCCCATTGGTACCATCAGGCAAAGGAAAGAAATTATTGAACCTCCTGGTCCTAACCGATTACTTCACGAAATGGATCGAAGCTGAAGCTTTTCAACAAATTAACAGATTCAACGTCGAGGGATTTGTATGGAAAAATATCGTATGTAGGCACGGTGTCCCATACGAAATCGTAACCGATAACGGAGGAAAATTCAAATCCCATGATTTCAAAAAGTTCTGCGATAAGTGGAACATCCGTCTCACATTTTCATCACCTCGGCGACCTCAAGGTAACGGTCAGGCGGAGGCTGCTAACAAGTCAATCTTAGCCAACCTCAAGAAACGCCTAGGAGCTCAGAAAGAACTCTGGTCAGAAAAATTACCCGAAGTACTATGGGCTTGCAGAACCACCCCACGAAAAGCTACGGAGGAAACTCCTTTCTCCTTAGCCTACGGGATGGAAGCTGTCGTCCCAGCAGAAACTACCGCAGGCAGCCTCCGACGGGAGCTCTGCACCTCGAACCCCGCAGCTAACAACCAGCTCCTGATGGATAGCCTCGACTTAATCGAGGAAAGACGAGACCAAGCCTTGCTCCGCATTCAAAATTACCAGCAAGCAATGGCTCGGCACTATAACTCCAAAGTAAGGCCCCGGCAGTTCGCTGTAGGAGACCTTGTACTCAGAAAGGTCTTCGAAGGAACTAAAGAACCAGGGGCTGGAAAGTTAGGAACCAACTGGGAAGGATCCTACCGAATCATCCACATAGTACGACCCGGAGTTTACAAACTCCAGAAGGTACGAACCGGGGTACCTGAAATCCGATCGTGGAACGCCACGAACCTCAAAAGATACTATCATTAGGTACCCAAATTCCCTGAACTATGTTTGGCTTGATCCCTTGACTGGGTACGTAGGCAACTCCGTCATGAGTGCAGCCCCAACCTCTTCTCACTAATCTCATCATCTAAGCCAAAGCGGCACGTGTCACCAAGGACGCTTAGCCCAAAAATAAGCTACTATGTAAACAATCTGAATCATGTACTTTTTGATATCTGACATTAATAAGACGATTAATTCAGTTTCATGAGCATCAAAGGTCTTAAAACCCTCTAAGAGAATTCAGGTCCCGTTAAACCATGACCTGAGCTCAATTATCTCAAACACACACAGGTCCCTGAAAATCTGGACCTAAGGTCTCAAAATCCTTAACACAACCTAAGGTCTTAAAATCCTTGACATAAGCCAAGGTCTTAAAATCCTTGACAAATCAATAAGGTCTTGAAACCCTTAACGACAACCAAGGTCTTAAAATCCTTGACAAATCAATAAGGTCTTGAAACCCTTAACGACAACCAAGGTCTTAAAATCCTTGACAAATCAATAAGGTCTCAAAATCCTTAACAACAATCAAGGTCTTAAAATCCTTGACAAACCAATAAAGGTCTTAAAATCCTCATAAAAATCAAAAGGTCTTAAAATCCTTGGGTTCCTCGATTTCATTCACTGCATTCCAAAGGTCCAGAGATCCTTCGGATTAACTCAGGTCCCTATGAGTCTAACTCAGGTCCCGACAGACCTGGACGCCAGGTCTCAGAACCTTCAAATTGGACTCAGGTCCCCAGATTTTCCGAAATAATGACAAGGACCTCTCTTTGAAGTCCTCATGACTAAATGTTAACTAAGCAAAAATGTTCACGACAAATCGAAACTAAAAGTCCTAATTTGATTCATCAATCGTTATGATTAAGTAGGACATGACCAAGCTCAAAAGCTCGAGATGAAAGCAAATAAGTCTTAAATTCGACAAAGGGTTTAAAAGCCTCCCCAGGCTATTAAAATCCTAAACAACGATAAAGGTTTAAAGGCCTCCTCAGGCACTAAAGTCGTAGAATTCAGACGAAACTTAAACCAAAGTTTGAAAAACACGAAATATAAACTTAAAAGAGCCATAGCTCTTAATCTTCTTTCTCATCTTGGATCGGTTCACCATCACCCACTGGAACCTCTCCTTCAGCCACGTTAGCATTGCCTCCTTGAGCTGCCTCGATCGGAACTGAATCAGGAGCCATTAAATCCAGATTAGAACCATATTCCCCAGAAAAGGACGGATTAAACATGTTAATCTCGAAAGTACCTGAGCTGTCCGAGATCTGGGGAAGAGGAAGCTTGCTGACTGAAAAATCAGACACCTGAGCCTTCTCATACGCGGTCGTCGCACCAGACAACAAAGCCACCAGCTGGCTGTATTCCTCTTCAACACTCTGAATCTTGTTGTTCAGCATGTCCTTCAAGAGATCAACGTTGGCTTGGAGCTCCTGAGCGTACACCAAAGCACTGACCTCTTCCTTCTTCTTAGCAAACTTCTCCTGAACACAGGTTAGGATCTTGCCATAAGCTTCGGCGACCTCTTTCTTCCCTTCCCTGACTGCCAGCTTGACCTCGGCCTCCTTGTTCTTCTGGCTCTCCTGGGATGAGGTAACGAGCTCACGAACTTGGCGCTCAGCTATTCTTCGAGCAGAATCCAAGTCATTTATCCTCCTGCTCTTCACCTGGATATCGAGCTCTTGGCTCTCAATCTTTCCTTGTTGAGCATCAGCCTTCGAGCCCAGCCTCATCACTTCGGCTTCGAGTTCGGAGATTCGAGCCCGGGCCTGATCGAGATCAGCCTAGGCTGCCTTAACCACCTCGGTAACCTCAGCAAGCTCACCAGCATTGGGGGCATCACGCAGAGCATTCTCAAACCCGAGCTGGGCCCTGTTAACAGCCCCGGCCAACTACGATAACATCAAAAGAAAACGAATGAGTGTTGTTCCCAACAAGCGTAAATAAAAGAGCGAGTAGAGATCACGCACCTGACCCATACAATGGGCAATGTCGAGATACTCCTCCCGGTTAGTCAAGTCTTTGAGTGCTGGAAGGGGACATCCTACCCTCTTCAGGTGCCTCAGTATCGCGGCTAAGCCCCACGAATCGTCCAGAATCGACCCAGGCTTTGAATGGGTAAAGCTCCACCCAACGGTTCCTCCCCTGGAAGACGAGGAGGAGGATCGAGTGGGAGCTCCGCCTTGGTCAGTCCTAGGCCTCTTGTGTCTCGACGTCTCAACTTCGCAGGTACCCTTGGGAGCCGGATGATCAGCCTCCGGCGCAGGGACCTCAGGAAGAAGAGTGGCATCCTGAGCTGTGACCTCAGCAGGAGCAGCCTCAGTGACAGGTTTGGATACTCCATCATCCAAAACGTCCTTCACCGAGTTAAGGAAAGATCCTCCTTGGCTCCTATCTCCCCCACGGGAGACGCTAGCAGCCTTCGAAGGGTTACCCCTGGAACGAAACGATGGCCTTAAAGTCATGTCACCTGACTTGGTCTTTTCGGTACCTGAAGCGCTAGCACCGGTCGAGATTGATACAACAGAGTCTCCTGCGGAAACTGGAACAAAGGAAACTCTTATAAGAGTGAAAACTTCACAAATGACAAGACTAGTAAAAAAAAAAAAAAAAAAGAAAGGAGTTCAAGCCTGAACTTACCCTCAAGGTTCTCAGCAGGAATGGGATCTTGAAAAGAGGCGTTGTAGATGTCTGGGAACCTGGCTGCACCTATTCGAGATGTGGTATAAGCAGTCCAGGAACAAGGAGTCTGAAGCAACTTGCGGTATAAAACTCTGGTAAGCTTGGTAGAAAGCTTCGGAGGATCCTCAATCTCTGCAAAAGAAAAAATCAGAACCGAAAAAGGTTAATCAACCGTAAATAAACAAAACAGGAAAAAGGATACTCCTAGAATTCCTAACCAGATGGGTTAGTCCAAGTGACCCTAAGGTTCCGACCAGCGGGAACCGTCAAAGGATCAACTTTAACATAAAAATATTTCTTCCTCCAGTCATCATCGCTACTGGAGAATCTAAAGATCACGTGATTGGGACGACTAGAGAGGTAGTAAGTCCCGGAACCGCCTTCTTTGGAAGCACTCTCCTTCAAAGAGAAGAGGCTCATGAGCTCGGTAAGACCAACGCTAACCCCTTCTTCTTTGGACCTAGTGATGAAGCCGTTAATCACACGGATAATCGAGGGACAGAGTTGGGGGAGGGCTAGTCGGTAATGATCTAGTAGATCGAGCAGTAAAGTCGGGAGAGGAAATCTCAAGTGAGACTTGGAGATGAACTTCTCGTGACAACAGAACCAACCCTCCGGAGCAGTCTCAGGGGTTTCGTCGGAGCTACAGGCACGGCCAAGCTCCTTCGAGCCAAGAGCTTGAGTCATGAGATTGACAACGTCTTGACTGTCCAGCAACGATGGCGAATGTAGGCTGCACCCGCCGGAATCATCCTTCTTCTTCCGTTTAGAGACCCTGGTTGCGACCGTCTCTCTGGCTTTCTTTTTCCCCTTCATCTTGGCTCCGACTTCTTGCTTAACTTTCAATAGCTTAGCTCCAGAGGCAGAGGGGGGCATTCCAGATTCACCGGAACCTTCTTTCTGATGATCCATAGTATCGGAAAGATGAAGAGAAATTTGATTGCGAAGTTCGGGAGAGAATTCGCAAGAAAAGTGACGAAGAAGATATAAAAAAAAAAGAGAAGAAATCGCAGTAAAAATAAGAGAGGAGGGAAGTTACCTTGGGAAAACCGAACGGAGGCGTGGAGAAAGTGGGAGGCGTAGCAGTTAATGCTCGCAGCTTTATATCTCATCAACTCTCGAGATCCGGAAACGTCATTTCAAACTTCCTCTATCTGAACCGTTGATTTTGTTTAACGTGATAAGGACCGTTAGATCGAATAAACCGTATCCAAACGAGATAAGAACTAATCATGACTTTAACGAAAAGATAAGGTCGGTAGCTGGATTCTAGCTTCCGAGACAAAAGATTTTATTCGGAAGCTGGGGGCAACTGTTGGACCCGAATATGACCCTCAGGTGAGGTAACGGTAAAATGTAAGCTGCCAAGTGGACCGCGTAAAGCCCATCACATAAGTACGAGCTGGAAGCTGAATTGAAGACTGAACCTGGAAGTCGTCATAATGGAGGTCACGTTATAACGGGAGCTGATACTTCGGAGACTCGGTCAAGAGGAACCTGGAGCAAGTACGTAACTGAAGCCGTGTATTTCGGAGATCAGTTAAGGAGCTATCGACGAGACCTAGACTATATAAAGACAGAGGAGATCCAAAATAGGGATCCATCTCCATAGACAAAAACTTTCAGATTAGATTAAACACATTACGCTTTCTCTTTGTATTCATCAAAAACATCTTTTGTAATATTCTTTGATCATCAATAAAAACGTATTCATTCATTAAGCTTATTTACGGGATTCAGTCCACGATTCTTATTCATTATCTCTCAACCTAACCTAAATCTAAGAAGTGAAACCTTGTCTCTCACAAGGCGGAAGTTCCATTTATCACAGAAATTTTTGAAGTCATGGGATATGAACTGTCCTCCATTGTCGGTTACGATTTCGTATGGGACGCCATGCCTGCATACGATGTTTTTCCAAACAAATCCTTCGACCTCAAATCTGTTTATTTGTTGGAAAGCTCCAGCTTCGATCCATTTCGTGAATTAGTCGGTCAGGACCAGGAGGTTTAGTAACTTTTTTCCTTTCCCTGAAGGTACTAATGGACCTACAATATCCATGGACCACCTCATGAACGGGTAGGGAGCTGATATGTTAGACAGCTTTTCCGCTGGTTGGTGTATGATCGGTGCATGCCTTTGGCATTTTTCGCATGATGAGGGGTAGACCTCACAATCTGCGGTAATGGTAAGCCAGAAGTAGCCTTGTCTTTTAATTCGGATGGCTAGGGCTCTACCTCCGGAATGGTTTCCGCAAGAACCGTCATGCATTTTCTTCATGAGTTTCATAGCTACTAGACCATGAACGCATTTTAGGTAAGGTCCGGAGACACTTTGTTTGTGGAGGGCTGACTCGATTATGCAATATCTTGCTACTAAGGCTTTGAGTTTTCGAGCCTCCCACTTATTGGGTGGGATTTTTCCCTCAAGGATGTAATCCATGATTGGAATTCTCCAGTCTTCTCTTCCTACAACTTTGTTGTGAAGAGAGGAGGGGGGTTCCTGTTCGGGACCTGGTGTCGTGGTGCCCTCGGAGATATTCGTTGGAGTGGGTTCTAGGTTCTGAGGAATATCTCCAATTTCCTCGTTGTCCCCTGTGGTTTGTGTTGCGTTTTTAAGAGCTGCGCGGCTTCTTGTTTGCACTTTTAGGATAAGTGATTACGAGGTTTGGATGGTGCCCCCGGGGGTATTCGTTGAGTTAGGCTCCAGGGAGTCCGAACTTCGGTGAATACCTTCACTTTGGTTACTGCCCTCTGAGTTCTTTATTGTATTTTCAGGGGTGTACTTTCTGAAGCTGTGTGTTCTAGTTCTAAGGAACCAGAATGTCGTGAAAACTTGGGTAGCTTCCGTCGGAGGACTGTTATCCTCAATTTTTGCTTTTGATTTGCTATCTAGCTCAGCTTTGGTAGCTATGTCGATACTCGGCTTCTCGATTCCTTCTACGGGTATAATTCGTTTTACGAGAGGGTCGGATGTGGAAGCTAGCACGGCGAGCGCGTCTGCTGAAGAGTTCTCTCCACTTGGGATTCTCGTTAGCTCGAACTTATCGAACTGTTTTGTCTGGCCTAGGACTACTTCGAGGTATGCCCCCATTCTTTCGTCCCTCGTTTCGTATTCTCCATGGAACTGGCTAGCTACCAGCTGTGAATCACAGTAGGCGTTCAGCTCCCCGATTCCGAGGCTCATATCTAGTTTTAAACCGGCTATTAGTGCTTCATACTCGGCCTCGTTGTTGGAAGCGTTAAATCCAAGTCTATAGGATTGTTCGATGGTTTCTCCGGCTGAGGAGGTTAGTCTTAAACCGACACCGGAGCCTTGCTTTGACGAGGCTCCGTCCACATATAGGCTCCATTTTGGAACCTCTGTTTTTTGGGCTAAGTGTTCGGATGCTAGCTCAATAACGAAATCGGCGAGGACCTGAGCTTTTGCTGCTGCTCGAGGTCTGTATTCGATGTCGTATTCGCTAAGCTCTATAACCCATTTGGCTAATCGTCCGGATTGGCTAGGGCTATGCAGAATTGTTCGCAATGGCTATGAGGTCATTACGATGATTGAGTGTGATTGGAAATATGGTCGCAGCTTCCTGGCAGCTGTCACGACTGCTAGGGCTAGTTTTTCCATGGTAGGGTACATCGTCTCGGCGTCTATTAGGCTTTTGCTAGTATAATAGACAGGTCTCTGTTCGTTTTGTTCTTCTCGTACTAGCACTCCACTGACTGCAGCTGCCGATACGGCGAGGTACATATACAGTGGTTCACCTACTACAGGTTTGGATAGTATCGGAGGTTCCGAGAGGTAAGCTTTCAGCTGTTTAAAGGCTTCTTCGCACTTTTCATCCCACAGGAACTTCTTATTGTTTTTCAGGAGCTTATAGAATTGAAGGCACTTATCGGTGGACCTGGATATGAATCGATTTAGTGCTGCGATCCGTCCGGTCAATCTTTGTACCTCTCTGGTCGTTTTAGGTGACGGCATTTCTAGGAATGTCGCTATTTGTTTCAGGGTTGGCTTCGATGCCTCTTTCGGTTACGAGGTAACCTAGGAATTCGCCGGAGGGTACTCCGAAGGTACATTTAACTGGGTTTAGCTTCATGTCGTATTTGTTGAGGATGTCGAAGCATTCCCTTAGGTGGGACATGTGGTCATCTCCCATTGAAGATTTGACTAACATGTCGTCGATGTAGACTTCCATGGTTTTTCCGAGTTGTCCAGCGAATATTTTGTTTACTAACCTTTGATAGGTAGCTCCCGCGTTTTTCAAACCAAATGGTATGACCTTGTAACAATAGGTTCCTCGTTTGGTTATGAATGCGGTTTTTTCTTGATCCTCAGGATCCATCATAATCTGGTTATATCCTAAAAAGGCGTCCATAAAGGACAGGAGCTGGTGACCAGCCGTTGCTTCGACCAAACGATCGATGTGAGGTAACGGGAAGCTGTCCTTAGGACAGACCTTGTTTAAGTCGGTGAAGTCTACGCAGATTCTCCATTTCCCATTCTTCTTTTTTACTACCACTGGGTTAGCTAACCAATCGGGGTATTGAACTTCTCGGATTGACCCGGCTTTCGTTAGTCGATCAACCTCGTCGTTGACAGCTTGGGCTTTTTCGAGACCTAGCTTGCGACGCTTTTGTTTGATCGGTTTGAAAGTGGGGTCTACATTGAGCTCATGGGTGGTGACGTTGGTGTCTATGCCTTTCATGTCACTGGTGGTCCATGCAAAGGTTTTGACATTCTGTTTTAGGAATTCGATGAGCTCCTTTTTGGTTTCGAGAGGTAGCTCGGATCTGATGCTTACCTGTTTTTCAGGATTTGAGTCGTCGATGCTAACCTTTTCGGTGAGGTTCTTAGGAGGACCTCGGATATTTTGTTGCATTTCGCGACTCTCCTGGATCTGTAATTGCTATTGGGGGGATTCTTTTATGATCTCGAATCCACCCAGGTAACAGATCCTTGAAATCTTCTGGCTACCATGTACGGTAACTATTCCGTTGGTTGTTGGAAACATCACGCATTGGTGATAAGTTGAAGCTACTGCTTTCATCTTATGAATCCAAGGTCTTCCGAGGATTGCATGGAAGGGAGACGGTTTGTCGACAACTATGAAGTTAGTCATTTTCATGACTCCGCCAGCTATAATTGGGAGCTTTATCGTTCCCAATGAGGTAGCTGTTTCTCCTGAGAAATCTACGAGGTTAGATTTCTGGTCGACGATTTCGTAATCGTCTATTTCTATTCCCCTTAATGTGTTGTAGAAAATGAGATCATCGGAGCTTCCGGTGTCGATCATGAGCTTAGGTACTGCGTACCCTGCTATATTCAATGTTACGACAAGGGCGTCGTCGTGAAGTCTGTCGAGGTTTGATGTCTCGCTCTCCCAGAAAGAGATTTTAGTGTTAGACTCGGGTTTGGTCGGTTTGGACTGAGTGTGGGACACAGCTTTCTGTACGTGACTTTTAATAGAGTTAATGTAGTCTTGACATACATCGGACCCTCCGAGGATATAATCGACCCTTGAGTCGGGGCTCGACTGGGGAGGTGCTTTACTCAAGAGGGCTTCGATTTGAAGGCTTTTTCCTTGGGGGAATTTTCCAAGGACCATATCGACTCTCTTCTTGGGAGCTGGAGGTGGTGAATCTGTTTCTTTTTCAGGTGACCTCTCGCGTTTCGGGGAGTTATCCCAGGGACCTCTTTTTTGGTAAGGCTGTGGCTTTTTGAGGTCCACATCTTTTATTTCTCCGGCTGCGAATTTAGCAGCCAGTTGTCGATTGGAGGTCCCAACATTCTTCGGTTGAGTGTCCCTTTCGATCGTGGTAAGAGCAGTGTTTGCTCTCATCGTAGCCTTTGGACCAGGGGGCTTTAGCTGTCGAGGCAACAAGTTTTTCGTCTTTGTCGTCCTCGATTACATAAGAATGCTCTCACTGAGTCTGATTGTTTTGGGAGTTCCCTCTTTTGTGAGGTCCCTTCCCGTCGAAGGCTTCGCCTTTCGGGTGATTATGAGGTTTTCAGTGGAACTTGTCTAATGCTGTTGTTTCCTCTTCCAAGGTGATATATCTAGAAGCCTTATGAAGGGCGTCATCGATAGTTGGGGGAGGATTTAGCGTTAACTCCGAGAAGAAGCCTGATTTATACCAGAGACCTCTCCTAAGGGCCTCAATGGCTACCTGATCGTTGGGGTTTGAGAGTTTGGTTCTTACTGCCCTAAATTTCTCGATGTAGACTCGCAATGAGTCTCCCAATCCTTGTCTGATCTTCCAGAGGTCAGCCTCAGATGCTTGTTTCAGGATGTGGGTTGAATATTGTTTCATAAAAGTGTTAGCCAACTGATCAAAGCTGTCTATAGAGTTCAGCTCGAGGCCGGAGAACCATTCGAGAGCTGTTCCGATCAGGTTTTCAGCAAATGTTCTGCAATATCCTGCATCACATTCTTCCTTTGTGAAATGAGCTTTAACGATGGCTAATCGGAAGGCTCTTAAATAAGCCTTTGGGTCTGCGTTCCCATCGTATTCAGGAATCTTAATTTTTCGAGTGTCTCTTATGTAAGAGTTGGCAATTCTATCGGTGAACATAGTTCCACGAGTCTCCTCAATTAAGCTCTCGATTTCGGGAGCTGAGCTCGTCGCTTTGTGAACTTGAGCTCCCAATTTCTGGAGAGCAGCTTGGGTTCGCTCCATGTATCTACGAATTGCGTCAGGTCCCTCGAAAGGAAGGACATTTTGGTCATTATCAGACACTCGGCGAACAGGTTCCTGGCGGAACCTAGCTCGGTCGTTTTCTCAGTTAGCTGGCGAAACAGGTCGCTCATTGGTCCTTAGGTTCCGAGCGAGATTAGTGCGGAGGGGTGCAGGATCAGCATCCGTCCTTTGATATTCGTCCGTATTTGGGGTTGAAACCCTAGCTTGAAACACCGAAGATGATGTTCTGCCCCCGGACGGTATGTTTGTTCCTGCTCGAGACCCGCAAGGAGGTGGCGGCGGAGGCAAACGGGTGCTCCCACCGGTGTTTCGATCAGGCATGGAGCTAGTTGTAGCTACATTGCTCCCCATGGCGCTGGTGATAGGTGGGGTAAACGCAGGAGCTGTCCTAGCGCGAGGCGTTTGGAAAGCAGATTCCTGCCCTTCTGCTCCAGGGCTATCGGGGGAGAAGTTCAGGCGCTCTCGAGGGAAGGAAGGGTCAGCTAACCGTTCATGGAATGTGACTCCTCTTCCCTGGTGGACGGACGGTTGGGTCGTTGCGGATTGAGATCTGGTTATCTCTTCGAACTGTTGCTGCCGTTCGACTAGCTGTTGTACCGTTCGCTCGGTTTCTTGAGCTTTGTCCACTAACTGGAGCATCATCCGACGGATCTCAGAAAGCTGAGCTTCCGTTTGGTTCGGAGCGGATTGATGCGATGGATTATTGAGGGCTGAGGACCCAGAGTTGGTCCCTCCGGAGGCTCTCGGGTTATTTGCCCCTGGAGCAGTGCGATTTGGTGAGCTATTGCTCTGGTTCTATTGATCGGGGTTAGATGGATTCGTTTCATCTAGTGGATTCATCCTTAAGCTTTGGAGAAAGGGATTCGATTATTTGTCCCCACAGACGGCGCCAATTGTGAGAGACAAGGTTTCATTTCTTAGATTTAGGTTAGGTTGAGAGAGATGATGAATAAGAATCGTGGGCTGAATTCCGTAAGTAAGCTCGATGAATGAATACGTTTTTATTAATGATCAAAGAATGTTACAAGAGATGTTTTTGATGACTACAAAGAGAATACGTAATGTGTTTAATCTAGTACAAAAATTGATATCCGGAGAAGATCCTTCTATCTTCGACCTCTCCTGTCTTTATATAAACTAGGTCTCGCTTGTAGCTCCTTAACTGACCTCCGAGATATACGGTTTCAGTTAGGTACTTGTCCCAGGTTCCTCTTGACCGAGTCTTCTCGAAGTATCAGCTCCCATTATATCGTGATCTCTATTATGACGACTTCTAGGTTCGGCCTTTGGTTCAGCTTCCAGCTCTCATTATTGTGATGGGCTTTATGCGGTTCACTTGATAGCTCACGTTTTACCGGTACCTCACCTGAAGATCATATTCGGGTCCTACAGTTAATTGATTATTGTTCTTGTTAGTATGTCTCGCTTTTTTTTGTAAATTTATAATGTCTAACTTTTAAGAGATTACTGCGAATCGCATTATTATATACATCCATGTTATTTAACTACATGTACACTATTTAAATGCATAGATAAGATGAAAAAATCATTAAGAATTTAGTCAAAAAATGAAAAGTCATTGTCTAGTGATCATAATGTATTTTAGATACTTTTATGCTATAGATGAGTAAAAATGATAATGTTGACAAGCTATAAATTATAAAATATAGCATATATGACTTAATTACTTATCATATAAATATAACTAATCTAATCAAGAAATTCAATATCTCACAATACTACCGTTGACAAACATAAATATGTAGGACTTGTAGGGTTGTAAGCGATGGCCATCTTAACCTTTAGGCTAAATGTGTATTGAAAACTAGCTACAAATATTTTTCTTACCCGGAACATATTATGTATATAATTAAATAATTAAAATCATTACGAAATCTTTGTATCACCTTATTTCTTTTATAGTCTCGAATTCAGGACATAATTTGAGCTTTGTCCCAAAAAAAGAAATAATTTGATCTAGTTTATTGAAGGGATAAGAATGATTCATAATTTTAGTCGTCTAGCTATCGCTAGTATCCAAAACTCCGTATTAGAGGCCGACAATTATAGATTTGCGTAATTAATTCTAAAATTAACTAGCTAACGACATTAGTTGATTTATGATACTCCCTCCGTTTCACAAAGAGTGTCACTCAACCTCTTTTCACACATATTAAAAAACTCATTAAAATGCATTTATATTTTTATTAATATCACATATCTAACCAATAGTATTTTAGATAAATAGGTTTGTTTATAAGATCAATGCATTTACAATTAATTTTGAGCTGAAAGTTTATAAAAAATGCATTGGTATTCTAGAATGATACTTATTATGAAACAAGAAAAATCAGATAAAGTGACACTTAATATGAAACAGACAGAGTATGATTTATTTATAGTGGAGGGTTAGTTTTCAAGACCAAAAGTTGTAACTGTGGGGACTGCGGACTTAAATACGCATTAAGGCAAGCTAATCACTGATTTCGCGTCCGAAAGTCATTATCCAATTGGTCTTGGTCCAATTCTAATATTAATTAAATATTATATTAATTAGGTTTATGGTGGGAAATGGACAAATTAGCTCATGCATTAAGAGTTTAAGACCATTAAATATTAATGACTTGGAAGAATCGCAAAAGGCTCTTAGTGGCCTCGATTATTCGAGTTGGTCAATTGGAACCCTGATTAGTGACTTACTCGTTTTTTTTGAATACCAGAAGTTCCGAATCGAAACTCTCAGACCAAAACCCACATCATTTAAGGTTTCTGACTTTCTGTCATATACTCACGAGTATAGATACGCTTACAAAAGTAACAAATTATTTCATAAAAAACCTTAAATTTACTTTAGATTCTTTGATTCAGTAGTTCTATACTTTAAACTAATAACTGTATATGTTAAACATGCATGTATGTGCTATAGATATTAAAGGCATCCCCAAAATAACTTATTTTTGAATTCCGTGAAACTCCAAATCTGAAGCTTGATTTTTTTTTTTACATTTTTTACAAAAGTTCTTACTGTTACAAAAATTTAATAAAGGTCATAATTTTTTTGTATAGCAATAAAATATAAAAAAATATTAACAATGTTATTTGATATAATATTACATTCAAATAGAAAGTATAAAAACAAATATAGATACAAATTAAATCATAAAATTTAAATATAAATATAATTATTCATTATAGTTATTGTCATAATGTATTATATATATAGATCAACTAATGTATTTTATATTAATAAATGAAGCTATTTTTTTTCTAGATTGCGAACTATATATATTTGATAAATATTATTAGATTATTTTAAATTTTACATAAAACAACAAATTTGAAAACTAAAATGATAACAATAAAAACTAACGAGGTTGGTTCGCAGAGTCTTAGTTACTTTGAATATGTATGTTGATGTCAACAAAGAAAAGTTAACAAGATTATTCGAAAGACATAATTATAAGGACCAAAATTTATGAATTTCATATATAAAGTTTCAAATAGTAAATTTCATATATAAAGTTCTAATATTCATAACTTCAAAATTTAAAGTTTGAAGTTCAAACACTCTATAGTTGAAGTCTTTTTTCTTGGAGATATTATCTAATGTATGAGTAAACTGGAGAACAGCCAAATGGAAAAATTGTTGGATTGGATCAATTTTCAGATGATACTCCCTGTCTAATGTTTTAAGAAGGAAGACGTAACTATTTTACTACAGTCCCAACCTTTAATTTCCATTCACACAAAAAACTTTTTGTTTCCTTTCTTCTCTTATGATGAGCTATTTACCTTCTTCTATATAATTGTCGTTTAGTTAACACATTTGTGCTTCTTAGGTGCGGAAATGAATGTTTACTTATGTGTTGACCGGTTTTTTCGCTACCATCCGCAAACGCAGCTTTTACGGTTGGTAGCGTTTGTTGGCGTTTTGCAATAATCACTCAAACCGCTTTAAACCGCTTCAAATCGCTTCAAACCGCCTCAAACTTCATAAATTCAAAAGCTGGTTTCAGCTAGCGTTTGCGGTTAAGGAAGAGTAATTTTTTTTTCAAAAACAATATAAATACAAAAATAAAAAGATTCAATAAAACTTTTAAATTAAATTATTAAGATACTAAAATATATCTATTATATTTCAATTAAAATTTTAAAATAATTTTTTTTATAGTTTTAAAAATTTTAAAACTATAAATTTCTAAATATAACTTTGATATTTATTATAATTTTATGATTTTGGTATTTTTATAATTATAGAAAATATAAATACTATTAATTTATTATTCAACCGCTGGTTAACCAGTCATAAGTATCCCGCGAGCGTATAAATTTCAATCTGCAGTATTAGTCGTATAAATCGCTTAAAACCGCTAGAAATTGCAACAATCCGCATCCGCAAACTCCCGCAACCGCAACCGCTGTGGTTAAACCAATCAGACCTTTAAAAGTATCAATTTATCTTAACAAACACTACAAGAAAACATATTTTTTACGAGGGCGCTTTTCGATGTTAATTCGTCGTAATAGGAGCTTTACGACGAATTAACATCGAACAGCGTTTCGTTGTTAAACGCTCGTCGTAATGGAGCATTCGTCGTAAAGTCGAAGTTACATTTACGAGGAAGCTTTTTCCACATAAAGTGGAAGGAAATATTTCGTCGTAATGTCCTCGTAATACGCGTTGTAAATGCCACGTAATAGTTCGTTGTAAAAGACACGTAAGGCTTCGTCGTAAACTCGATGTAAAGTTTACAACGACTTTACAACGAGCTCATGTAACTTCGACGTAAATGTTACGAGGACTAAACGTGGAAGTTTACAACGAAATTACATCTCCATATTTAAAATATTTATTAATTATAATAATTATATATTTATTAATTTTTAAATTAAAATATTTTTCGAAAAAAAAAATATGAAACCAAAAACTTTATAAAAAAACTAGAAATTCATTAATTAATATAATTTAAAATTTTTTTACAAAACAAAAGAAATAAAAAAAAAATCTAATGAAGACCGACATCATCGTCATCGAAGTAGTTGGCTGAGGGGTTCGGGTCTGAAGATGGTCCTGCTTCGGGATCCGGCTGGCTCATCCCGAGAGCTGCTCGCCTCGCCGCCAAAGCCGTCTGCATAGCTGGATTTCCCACCGCCATCACATCCAGCAAACTTTCGAGAGAGTTGAGACGCTGCTGCTGGGTATCCATACGAGCCTGCATCCGCTCGTTGTCCTGCTCCCGTCTCGAATAGTATGACGAAGTCGCCCTTGCAACTTTGTTAACGGAACCTATTCCGACCGTCCTTCCCTTCTTTCTAGGAGCCACCTATATGTATATATATAAAAACTTATTTAGAGTTCATTAATAAATAATAAAAAAAAATATTAAATTTTACCTCCTCGAAGATCTGGTCGACTTCTTCGGTTGACAACTTGACGGGCAATCCGTCTGCAGACTGTTGGGTGAGTTGCGTCTCTCGCTCTTCTACCCGAGACGCCACAGCGTTGAAGAGTTTCTCTGATGCATGATCAACAAAAACTCCATCTGGTGTGGCGTGAGTCATCTTGAATAAGTCCGAGAGAGATGACAGAACTCCCGTCTTCTCCAACTAATAAACAAAAATAAAAAATTAATTAAATATATTAATAAATACAAAAGTTTATAATAATGAAAATTAGAAATTAAAATAAAACTTACAGCTTCGAGACGAACTCCGGCATGGGGTTTTTGGCCGGTTCTATGAACCATGGGCAAATGGCCATCTTTATCCCTCGTTCTTCGGGAAGCGGAGCACGAGTTGGCTTTGCGGATGTTGACGGGGTCGGTCCAATAGGCGATGAGGCCATCCCATGCGTCCTTGGTGACCCCGCTCGGCTTCCCCTCATAGCCGTAAATCTCCCACTTGTCCTTCCAGTCGGAGACAGTGTTGCAAAGACGAGTTTTCGCCTTTGCAATAAATTCGCTCTTCACCCTCTCGGTGATTCCTATGGACCAGTTCCACCTTTGCTGAAAAAAACAAAAAAATTAAAAGATTAGAAAAAATAATAATTATTTAATTAAAAAATTAATTATTTATTTAAATTACCGCAAAACATTTAAACCACGTCGTCTTGACGTGATCGGGAGTGGACGTCTAGTTGGGATAAGGGCCGTCATAATATCCCTTCATCGTCTCTGAAACGCTCCGGCTAACTTTGTTGTTAGCCCCAAACCTGCAAATAAAAAAAATTTGTTAAAAAAAATTATCAAAGATTTTAAATTTAAAATTAATAATTTTATCTACTTACCAAAAAGTACCCCGGGGTGTATCCGGGTCAAGAATCTTTAAACCCTCTTGTCCGGGCTGGGTCAGCAAATCCTCTACGGTGTATCTTGCGAATGGTGCATAAGGTGGCACCCGCAAGTCGGGATGAACTGGAGCCGGTGGGGCAGGCTGATCCGGGGCGAGAGGTGGAGCAGGTGGTGGGGGAGGCATATGAGCTGGCTGTGGAGGAGGGGTCGAAAAAACTCTCCTCGATGTCTGAGACTCCGGAACTGTCCCGGAAGAAGACGATGGACCGCTAGAAGAAGATCCATCGCCAAATAGATCGGCATACGTAGGTGCAGGAGCTGCTGGTCTCGGTCTAGGAGCCATCTAAAAAATAATTAAAAAAAATAAATTAATACATTTCTCAAACGAATCACCTAAACTAATTCCGGTAACTAATCACCTAAACTATTCACCTAAACTAACCACCTAAACTATAAAAAAAAAAAAAAAAAAAAAAAAAGAAGATAGAGAGAATGTACCTTAGAGAGAGGGGAGGAGTTTGGGAGGAGGATACGAGTAGGGGTGGTCTGAGAGGATTCTCGCATATATATAAAAATGGATTCGTCGTAATGGCCTCGTAATTTTAGGGCCTGTTTTATTTTACGACGAAGTTACCAGGCCCGTGTTTTCGTTTACGACGAAGTTACCAGGCCCGTGTTTTATTTTACGACGAAGTTACCAGGCCCGTGTTTTCATTTACGACGAAGTTACCAGGCCCGTGTTTTTTCATTTACGACGAAGTTACCAGGCCCGTATTTTCGTTTACGACGAAGTTACTAGGAATGTATGAAACCACGAAAATTAAATCCCTAAACCCCAAACTTATCATCTTTACCTCTCATTCATACTTTCATCCTCTTTATCCAACTAAAACCCTTACCTTCAACAAAATAATTTTTTTTTCCTTAACAAATAATTTTTTTTAACCTTAAGAAATATATATTATACATTAAGAATTTCACTTAAGCAATAAAAACAACATTGCATACAATATTTTGGAAAGACAAAAACAACATTTGTTACATATATTACATCATTCTGAATCGTTTGAGTTCTCATCAACATCAGAACATTCATCGTCATCACTACAATCAAACTCGTCTTCACGTGCTTCATCTGTCGCATCTTCGGGAAGATCTTCATATTGATGGTTATTTGGGTCGATCAGAAGAATTTCATCAAGTTGTTGGTCAGGAACCTCAACTTCATTAATAGCATCTTCTTCTTGCAATGGTGGTTCTTCTCCAGAAACAATTCGTCCACGAGGTGTAATTTTGATAGTAGCCAACCAATTAATCCCAGAACTTCGAAGGCGAGGATATGGAAGAAAGCTAACTTGTTCAGCCTGGGAAGCGAGGATGAAAGGCTCGAATTTGTTGTATCTTCTCCCAGAGTTGACATCCACAACACCAAATTTGTTAAATCGAACTCCTCGATTCTCAACGGGATCGAACCATTCACATTTGAAGAGGACACATTTTAGCTTCAATAACCCTGGAAATTCCACTTCAATAATCTCCTGCAAGATCCCGTAAAAGTCTGTTTCGCCTTTCACACATATTCCATAGTTACTTGTTGCCCGATGTCTTCCATACTCGTATGTGTGAAAGGTAAAACCTCGTGTGAAGTACATATTTGATGTGGTGACCTTTGCTACTGGACCTTGGATCAATTCGTGAAACCATACAGGGTAATATGGATCATCATACTCAACCTACAAAATACACCACCGTTAGAAAAGTACCAATTATATTGCTTCATTTTAATCAAATATAATACCTGTGATTTTAACCACTTTACAAAGTGCTTTTCTTTTCTTCCTTCCACTTCAGCTGCAGATAATCCCGGTATCGCTTCTTCAACTTGAGATACAAACATGCTGCAAATTAAACAAATATATCATATCATATAATTAACAACAAATTTAATAAAATTAATTAACATAGACAAAAATTTACCTTTCAAACGAAGACGTCATTGCATCTTCGCAGTTGAGCGTAATATATGTGTGGGCACTATGCTTATCCTCTTCACTAGACCACCAAACTTCTTTCAGCTTACCACCAAATCGCCCAATTTGACAGAAAATGTCAGGAACACCGTCTACGGCATATGACGAAGGTACTCCACCATCATCATATCTTCTAGGAACTCTTTTCCTTGTACGGACAGTTGGTGCAAAGTAGTAAGACGTGAAGTTAGAAGTTTCTGCTGTCAAACTCCCAGCAATGATCGAACCTTCCACCTTTGCTAGATTTTTTGCTTTTCCCTTCAAATGTTTCATGTACCTCTCATATGGATACATCCATCCGTTGTGAACTGGTCCACGAAGTAATGCTTCGTACGGGAGATGAACAACTAGATGTTGCATCACATCAAAAAATGATGGAGGAAATATCTTCTCCAGGTTGCACAATATGATGGGAATGTTCTCCTGAAGCTGTTCGATGACTTCTTCCTTGAACGTACGTGTGCTAAGATCTCTGAAGAATGCTCCAATTGATGTATGTTGCAAATATAACACAATTAATAACATTTTATAAACATATGTAATATATTATAAATTAATATTTACCTGCAAGTGCTTCATGTACATTTGTTGGAAGGAGCTCAGCAAAAGCGAATGGAAGTAGTCGTTGCATAAACACATGACAATCATGACTCTTCATTCCGGAAAACTTTTGACCACGTTCAACACATCTTGACAGATTTGAAACATAACCATCCGGGAACTTAACTTCTGATGAGACCCAATCAAACAAAGTTGTTTTCGCTGCTGATGACAACCGAAATATGGGAACAGGAACACTGCCATTGCTCTTGATATGTAACTCACTTCTCCAGCAGATAGAAGGTAAGTCCATCCTTGACTTTTTGTTATCTTTTGTCTTTCCTGGGACGTTCAATATTGTATTCATGATGTTGTCAAAAAAGTTCTTCTCTATGTGCATCACATCTAAGTTGTGGCGTAAAAGAAGATCCTTCCAGTAAGGCAGATCCCAAAATATACTCTTCTTATGCCAATTGTGAGAGACCCCATACCCATCAGGCATATTTCCCGGAACATGCCAGTTTCCTCCACACGCCACAGTTTCCTGAGCTCCATAATAATCAATTTCTGCTAGGATCTGTTGCCCGGTGAGATATGGAGGAGGACTATCTCTGACAACTTTTTTGTATCTAAACAATGTCTTATTTCTTCGGTACGGATGGGAGATGGGAAGAAATCGACGATGACAATCAAACCAACAACTCTTTCTACCATTCTTCAGTTGAAAAGCATCTGTCGATCCACGACAAATTGGACAAGATAATCTTCCATGAGTTGTCCACCCAGACAACATCCCATAAGCAGGAAAATCACTAATCGTCCACAGTAGAACTGCTCGCATCGTAAAATTGTTTTTCATGGAACAATCATACGTTCTCACCCCTTCTGACCACAACTCTTGTAGCTCTTGTATCAATGGTTGGAGAAAAACATCAAGCGACCGTTTTGGATGCTTCGGCCCAGGAATTAATATGGTTAAGAATAGAAATTCTTCTTCCATACACATCTCCGGCGGCAAGTTATATGGCGTAAGAATGACTGGCCACAATGAATATTGCCTCCCAGACATTCCGAATGGACTAAATCCATCAGTGCTTAACCCAAGATAGACATTCCGAATATTGTTAGCGAAATCTGGATATACCTTGTTGAAATGTTTCCACGCTCTTGCATCTGATGGATGAGCGATCTCGCCTTCCTTCTGGACATGTTCAGCATGCCACCTCATCGATGCAGCAGTTCTCTCAGATTGATATAATCTTTTTAACCTGTCTTTAATTGGTAGGTACCACATCCTTTGGTACGGTACCCTATTCCTTCCACGTCCTTGCGGTTTGAATCGTGGTTTCTTGCAGAATCGACACTCTTCCAGATTCTCATCGTCCTTCCAGTAGATCAAGCAGTTGTCGATGCAAACATCTATCATCTCCGAAGGCAATCCCAGACTATAAACCAATTTCTGAATCTCATAATAAGATTCAGCCGACAAATTGTCTTCTGGCAAGTACTCTTTCAACAACTCCGCCCAAGAATCCATGCATTTCTCAGATAGATTATGATCCGTTTTAATATTCATCATCCTAGCTGCTAGAGACAATTTAGAGAGACCTTCTCTACAACCAGTGTAGATTGGTTGATTTGCAGCATCTAGCATTTCATAAAACATTTTTGCATCCAAATTAGGTTCTTCTACATTCCCGGTTTCATGAGCTATTGTTGTAGTTGTTTCTAAAAATGCATCAGTAATCATGTCTTGAATCCTATCATGATCTATCATCTGCTCATTCTGATTCGGTTCTTCATTATTAACAGGATTCTCAAAATGATTACTACTACTACTAGCTTCATTTCCACCATAACCCTCTCCATGTTGATACCAAATATAGTAATGCGGTATGAATCCTCTATTTACTAAATGCTTCCAAACAGTTTCACTAAGTGTAAATTTTGAATTCTTGCATTTCCGACAAGGGCAAAACATCTTACCGCTTTCCTGTGTGAGCGGTGTAGAACCTGCCTGCTGCATGAATGTCTCTAGCCCGCTCAGAAAGGTATCCGTCACTCTACCGGCAGAATCTTTATGTGAATACATCCAACTCCGTATCTCGTAGATATTGCATCCATCAGCCATTTTTTTTATTTGTGTTTTTTCAGTTTTTTTTTCTTATTTTGTTGGTGGTGTGTTTTGAGCATTGAGAAATGACATATATATAGAAGATTTTCGAGTTTGGTAGGTAAAGGTTTAACAAGTATTTTACAACGCAATTTATTACTACGAATTTACAACTTTTTTACATGGAATTTACATCAACTTTACAAGGAATGTAGTTAGGTATCAAGCACAATTAATACACGTTTCGACCAAGTGTAACGGTAACCTGATTCGTTGCTAAATCCTTGTTAAATTACAACGTCTTTACGTGGAATTATGTTTCGTCGTAAACTCCATGTAATATTACAACGTCTTTGAGAAGGAGAGATAAGGAAACAGGTTTCGTCGTAAAGTCCATGTTAAATTATAACGCGTTTACGTGGAACTTAATTTTCCACGTGAACGCGTTGTAACTTTACATCGACTTTACGACGAAAGGGTTTCGTTGTAATATTACATGGACTTTACGACGAAACTGCTCTTCGTCGTAAAGTCGATGTAAAGTACTTGTAATTTTACGAGGAATAATTTTCGTTGTAAATTTTCGTTGTAAAGCCAGTGTTTTCTTGTAGTGAAACTCGTATGATAAAAAAAAAATTGAACCATTAAAACTTTGTTTTTTGTTGTTTAAAATATCTGGAACTGGAAGTACGCCTAAAATTTGTGGAGGCTTCTTAGGGAAGCACGAAGAGCTTAATAAATTCTTTAAAAGGATATCTCCAGCTTCAAGCAAACCCCATACCTCTGAATCCTTTACCTGCTGCTCTTCTTATTCCTCACATCACATTCACACCACACATATAGATACATCATGTACGTTGTATATTGAATAATTTGTCATTGATAGATGTAATACCAGTTTTGTTCTTTTCAACGAACCCAATAGATTAATTGGACTTTCGTGGAATTTTATCTAGTTTACTAGGACAAAACTTCTCGGATCGGGGATGCCAGTACTAGTTAAATATATATCTGCAATTTTAATTTGTGAACTAACGAACTTACCTTTTTAGCAGAAAAAAAAACCTACCTTTAAACCAAATAACTAATGATTAAGTGAATCAAAAATAATTTTGTATCAACAATAATACTTCCCATTTGCTTTTGAGAAATACTCGGGTTCACACTCCCTAGAGCGAACCTCTAGATTCACTAACCAATAAGATTCACTCATTTTAGATTTAATATCTTTTAAAAAGGAAACTAAATAATGAAAAATTGTAAAATAATGCTAATTACCAAAAAATTTCTAAATAAATAAAAACAGTGCTAATTACCAAAAAAAATTTATTATTGATCCGACAGCAAATACTAAACCCTAAATTCTAAATACTAAACTCTAAACTATTGGATAAATCATGAACTCTTGGATAAATGATGAACCTTTGGACAAATCCTAAATCCTTAATCATAAACTATAAACTAAACTCTAAATCAGAAACTAAATTTTAAACCCTTAATCATAAACTCTAAACCTTTAATCTTGAATCCTAATACTAAAATCCAAATCATAAATTTCAAAATGGTTCATGGTTTGTGATTAAGAGTTTAAGATTTGTCCTTGGATTTATAGTTTAGTGCTTAAAATTTAGAGTTTGGCGTTTAGTATTATAGTTTAAAATTAAGGATTTTGTTTATAGTTTATAATTAAAGATTTAAGGTTTATGATTTGTCCAAGGATTCATGATTTACCAAAAATTTAAGATTTAATATTTAGAATTTAGGGTTTAGAGTTTAGTATTTGCTGATAGTTAAACTATTTTTATTTATTGAAAAACATAATAGTATTTCACAAAATTTTTATTATTTGATTTTTTTTTAAAAGATACTAGATCTAAAATAAGTGAATCATATTGATTGGTGAAACTAAAAATTTACTCGGTTAACCCAATTATTTTTCTTTTATAAGAACTATAAAACCTATCTCACGACTTCTCTTTTGGTATAACTAAGCATTTGATTTTGTATCATAAATATTTCGAAGATCAACAGAAAAGCGGTGAATTAGGGCAGGTGAAAATGCAGGAGCCTAGTAGACAGATGTTCTTACACAACTCCCCCGAGATTTAAGGGCTTTAGAGAGTGAAAACAAACAAAGAGCAATTCCCAATGTTTTCATGAGTGAGAAGTGACAGCCTGTCGTGGCTGACAGCAATACTCTCTCTCTCTCTCTCTCTCTCTCTCCTCCCTCCCTCCCTCCCTCTCTCCCTCCCTCCCTCTCTCTCTCTCTCACGTGTCTTCCTTCTCCTTCGCACGTGCCTATTCACATTTTCTTCAAATACATGTTTGCAAGACCCGTAAGTGCAGAAACGAAATGATGATGACTTTTATTTTGTCAAAGTGATGATGAGTTCTGCTGAACAGTAGTTTTCAACCTCGTACTTTTGCTGTTCCATGTCTGTGTTTGCATAAACAAAATTAGGTAGTTCAGTATTCATCATGTACTTTTGTAGAAACCTATACGGAGATAATTTAGCTTGTTTTCCCTTTGGATAGAAACCCTAGTGGTTACGTGCTTTGATACAAGAATTTGGATTTTTGTTTTGATAATCATAATGTGATTTTAAAAGTTTTCTAGGCCCAAAAATTAATTACCATAAAGTCTACAGAAATTCGGATTTTCTTGCCGTTTAAAACATCAACGAATGGTCAAGAAAAATCAAACCCATGATGAAAACTCCAACTGGAACCCTTTTACCACTACATCAAAACTAATTAACGAGAAAATCCGCTCGTTTACTTAACGCAAAATTCTAGCTACACTTGTACCCTATAATTAAATCTAAGATTTTTTTAGTACTTACAGATTTGTTTTTTACTAATTCAAGAATCTTTTTATTTGTCGTGTTTAACTTTTAGCTTTTACAAATTGTATGTTGGAAACGAGTTATAATTCATCTTTTTATAAATGTGAAAAATTTCAACCTTAAATTTATTATCTTACAGGTTATATCAATTTTTTGAAAATTCTTGTGTAAATGATAATATCATATAAAAACATAGAATACACAAAATCTACTAACACTATATTATCAACACTTAATTTATATGAGATCACGTAAATTTAGAACATTTTGTGATAAGTGTAAAAAAAAGTTTAACTTTAATTATTTATACTAGTTAAGCATATCTCCATATCATGATTACTTTTAAGTTCTATAACCATTTATAAAGTTACTAGGTGTTCTCCTGCGCCATGCGCAGATATTAAAATCTAAAAATATTTTTTTTTAATTTAAAAAATAAATTCGTAATGTATTTTTCTAGTTTGATTTATCGAAGTTTAATTTAACTTTAAAATTTTATTTTATTTAAGTTTTAATAAAAATAATGAAGTTTAATAAAGTTATTTTACTCATATTATACTTTATTAAGTTACTTTTATTTTAAATATGTGTACTGCAAATATATAAGTTAGTTCTGTACATTAAATATATATATAACATATATAAGTTGATAAAATATATAATTATAACTATACTTTTGAATAATATAAAATATGATTCATAAGTTGATGTAAAAAAATATATTTGTAATTGTTATTTATATATACAATATATTATTTTAATAGATATAGAAAAGTTATTAGGTATTACCATATTTCTAAAATCTTACCAAAATAAATATTTATAGAGAATAAATTATTTTTGATATAAAATTCATTAACTATATTACTATATTATGAAAATTTACCTAAAATATAAATCCGTATATAGAAAATAGTCATCACCATATTTAATAAATTCTACCAAAAACATAAATTTTGATATAGTAAGTTTTACATATCACAATTAAATTAACACCATATCATATTTATTTTAAGATATGTCATTATTTTTTTGTTGAAAATGAATGTATTGATGATACATGTACAAAAATTACTTCGCAAATAAATATACAGGGGATAAGGGATGGCCTAGTAGCCAATGACTTAGTTTTCCAGACATGAAAGTAACGAGTTTTTTTCCATCTGATATTTTTATGATGTGGGCTGCAATGCCTTTTGAAAATAACGAGTTTAGTTTCCTACCACCTGAAAATATATAATTAACGATGTTGCAATATCACATCAAGGATTCACTCTGTTATATATAGGACCATTTCATAAGGTGCACTCATATTTTTTTGTCAACATAAAGTGTACTAATATACTAAAATATGCGCACTAGTATCTTTTAATTTAGGATATATATATCCATGAATAATACTAATGAATTTTGCTTGTTTTTAAGAACCCTTGAATTTAGTTATTTATTGGTTTCGCAGTTTATGTAGACTATAGTAAAACTATCTTTGTATTGTATATATTACATGATATGAATCTCAAAATATAAAATGAACCGATCGGTGATTCGATTATTATTTAACAACTCTAATGTTACATGGTCAATAAATAATATAAAAATTACTTTACAATATATCTACCGACTAACATAAGTATGTTTTATGTTTGATATACTATACGTATATAAAATATGATTACCTACCCTGTTAAACATACTTTAAGGACGGCAGTATGGCTAATTTAATTTAACAATAAAGACCCACTTTCTACAATAATATATGTAATATAAATGTTATATATGTGCCTACAAAAATGATATTGGACAAGGAACCATAAGCCACAAACATCCTTAAAATATAATATACGAAAACAACACATAAATAATCTTATGAACAGTGTATATTATATATGGCTTCGTCAGACACCACTACATTATTTCGTTACAAAAGTCGTCATTACCAATAGGTTGTGCTTTTCAATTTTAGTGGTTACAAATATATCAACTTATCAAGTTTTAAACAATTTCTTAGATACTATAATTTACAAGCGACTCACACATCTTCTAAAACACACTGTTTACTAGAACTAACGATTTTCACTGAAAAAGCAAGCTCTTTTGATTGTACATTATTCTAAGTCGTAACGTGGAAGACATAAATTCTAAAGGGCTGAAAGATCTACAAAACTTTTGCACGTGGGATGTGCAATTAACCCTATAATATTGAAGCCAACTAAACAAATTATAAAGACACAAGTTATTTGATGTGCTTATAATCATTTTGCCATAGAATTAATCGACAAATTCATACTATGTAAATCAGATGATTTAGAGTGAAAAGAAATTATTTCAAAATTTATTAAGCAACTCTAGATGTTGTATCTCTCAACCGGTTAATACTAATTTATTGTTTGGGTTCAATCTAACGGTCCTAAACAGATCATGCGATTATGGCTTATCCCTTTACAATATAAGAGAAAATGCGATTACGACAAAACGATAGTTATAGTAAGAAACAGTAGTTCAAGTAAGCTGAGCGCGTTATATAAGTTCCTCTCTCCGTCCCAAAAGAAGTGGATTTTTAGGTTTTTGTACGTTGATTAAGAAATTACAAATTTTTATTTTGTCTTTCTCGTTTGCCTAAAAACATCATTGATTAAAATAGTTTCAACTAATAAACAATCATACTACAAAATATAAATAATTAAAAATATTAAAATACATTATTTTTTACCTAGAAACTTGAAAACATCACTTAAAATGAGACAAAAAAATTCTCTAAACTCCACTTAAAATGAGACGGAGAGAGTATATTCATTGGAATATGTCAAGACGGAAACTAGACAACAATAAATCTGAAATCTTACAATTTTAACACTTGTGTGCCCGCAGTTATGATATTTTATTTTATGAAATTAAAGTTGGTTTTAGTTGTGTTGAAGTTAAGTCATTGTGAGCTTTTCCTAGTAATTCTAGACAAAATGAATCACGTGACTCCAAATTAAGTGATTTCTGATGTAAACAACTTTACTAAACTGAGTTTATCGTTATTGAATTTTCTTTTGATACATACATATATATACTTCTAACTTCATTCACTGTATTTCTGTGTGGTGCTGAACTGCTGATAGATTTTCTTCAAAGTAGTTGTGTTTGTTCAATATACTACTCCCTCTGTTTTTAATTGCAGGTAATTTTTAGCAAAAATAATTTGTTTCATAATATAAATAGTTTGTATATTTTAATGTATTTTTTTATTTTTTGGATACTGTATGACCAATGAAATAATGTTAGACTTTTTATAATTGGTTGAATTTTTTGACTAAATGATTTGTTTTAAAAAAATAACAAATTCTAAATATTTGTGTTTTTATCAAAACTATTTACAATTAAAAACAGAGAGAGTACTATTTACTAATTAAACAACAATATCAATTCAAAATCTTTTAGGTTGCGTAAGGGGTAATTAAATTAATAATTCGGGTTGAGAGGACACTAAAAATGTAAAACTAGTTTTGTCAAATATAAAAATTACTGTTAAACAGATTACATATTTTGTGAAAATTGAGAAACTACAATGATATAAAAATTTAAGAAACGCAAATTTAAATAATGAATTGAATGCAACAACATTAAGTCACGCAATTATTGGTTTAAAATGATTAGATCCCAACTCATTTACAACCAAACATGGTCAAAGCTAAGTAATATCTCCAGCTCTTCATGAGACCGAAGAGAAACCCATCCAAATGGTTCAGACAATCGTGGACCCCACGGGCCGCTTCTCTCTTCGCCCCACTTAATATTCTCTCTCTATGAAGTTTAACACTGATTAATTTTGGTCAACTTTTAGCTAACCATGGTTAGCTAAAAATTATTCGATTTCCAATATTAATTATTTATGTACAAGTGATTACATATATGTTGGCCTAAGTTTTGTTTTCTTTCTAAATTACTATCTTGATTATTACTATTCTTGTTGTTATTTGACATGGCTTACATCTGAATTTAAGAAACTAATATGATCGCTATATATGAGGCACATTCATAACACTTATTAATTTTAAATAAATTATCAATAACAGAGGCTAAGCAATGATGGTGGAGAATGTTTTGAAGAACAGAAAAGAGGAAACATCTTAATGAAACCCACAAGATAACCCCAGCCACATATTATCATGTTGGCTTCATCCATTATAATTATAACTTTCATTTTCTCAAAATATTAGTAATTTATTATACCAATTATATCACATCCACTCACTCACATACATCTCCTTCAAAACTTCTCACACGCCTCATCTTCGCGTGCAAACTACCTCCTTTAAACTTCTGATCCTGGATACAGTTTTTGCCAATTTTGAAGCCGTGTGTTCATATACTCGCAGTCTCGCACCAATACCAATTTGGGCAATTTAATTTTTTTTCTTTGATATATCTGAAAATTTTAAATTTACCTTTTAATAAAAGTAATAGTTTATTATTATAAACAAAATTCTGAATAGTAAATGGATATACAAAAGCATAAATCCTAAAGTAGTATACCCTAAAATACTTAACTGTTATAGTTTGTTTAATACAAATATGGTATATAAATTGTAAGCATAACGAAAAACACCGATGCAAACACAAACCTCTACTATATTTTTGCTTATGGTATTCGCCTATAGCTCACGCCCTTGAGAAAAAAGGTGGAATTACCTGTTGAGTCCAAAACTCACAAAAGACATAATATTTAATTAATATTTGAAAGTTTGAATTGAAGTCGATACGAAAACAAAATATTTCATTAATATATACCTGTAAGAGTTTAGGTTAGACAAGTGACTGCATTTACATACATATATCTAATCTATATATACGCAATGATAATTTCTTCTTGTTTAATGCTTTATTTTAGTCTCACCTTCTCCTTCTACTTTTTATCATTTCTCTTCCCATATTCCTCTTCCAATCTTCTTCGCAGTCCTCTCTCATTATTTTTCTAGTTTATTTTTTCTTGTTATAAAAGAAAAATTATAGAAAATCTACAAAGAAGAGAAGCTTTATTTTAATCTTGTTGTTGTGTGTGTGTGGTTTTTATATATTTTTTTACAAATTAAAATCTCTACTTTGCTTTTGATGTGGGCATGGCTGGTCTTGATCTAGGCACAGCTTTTGGTTACGTTAATCACCAGCTCCATCGTCCCGATCTCCATCTCCACCACAGTTCAGCATCAGATGACGTCACTCCAGGAGCCGGACTTGGTCATTTCACCGTTGACGACGATGATAACAACCATCAAGGTCTTGACCTAGCCTCTGGTGGAGGATCAGGAAGCTCTGGAGGTGGAGGAGGTGACGGCGGCGGAGGAGGCAACGTCGTTGGCCGTCGTCCACGTGGAAGACCACCTGGATCCAAAAACAAACCGAAACCTCCGGTGATAATCACGCGCGAGAGCGCAAACACTCTGAGAGCTCATATTCTTGAAGTAACAAGCGGCTGCGACGTTTTTGACTGCGTTGCGACTTACGCTCGTCGAAGGCAGCGAGGGATCTGCGTTCTGAGCGGTAGTGGAACGGTGACCAACGTCACCATACGTCAGCCATCTGCGGCTGGAGCGGTCTTGACGCTACAAGGAACGTTCGAGATTCTTTCTCTCTCCGGATCGTTTCTTCCTCCTCCGGCTCCTCCTGGAGCTACGAGTTTGACTATATTCTTGGCCGGAGGACAAGGACAAGTCGTCGGAGGAAGCGTTGTCGGTGAGCTTACGGCAGCTGGACCGGTGATTGTCATCGCTTCTTCGTTTACTAATGTTGCTTATGAGAGACTTCCATTAGAAGAAGATGAGCAGCAACATCTAGGAGGAGGGGGAGGATCTAACGGCGGAGGCAATTTGTTTCCGGAGGTTTCTGCCGGAGGAGGAGGAGGACTTCCCTTCTTTAATTTACCGATGAATATGCAACCGAATGTGCAACTGCCGGTGGAAGGCTGGCCGGGGAATTCAGGTGGAAGAGGTCCTTACTAATGTATATATACTGCGATAATCATTATATATACCGGCGGAGGACCTTTTCCAGCGAAGAATTTGCGAGAGTGAAGAAAGGTTAGAGAAGTTTCTAATGCGCTAATGAATTTCACATTATAATCGCTATTCCAGACATTATCTCGTTCATCATGCTATGTTTAGGTTTTTCCTTTCTTTTCTTTTTGCGGTTTGTAGAATTTTATGTTTTAATCCTTTGCTTCCTTCTGTGAAACTCTATCTGTGCTCGTCTGCGATGAAAAAAAATCCTCATATCTTTCTTCATATCTAACTACAATTCGTATATCATGAAATTTCATTTTGACCATTTTGTCTAAGAGTTTAATTAAGGTTATCGGTTATGAATCAAATTTCTACATATGTACGTTGCTCTATATAGGTCTGTTGAGGTTTAGATTAAATCCTGGTCCTTTTTGTTTTCGCCATTACAATGATTAAGAGCAGACCCATACATATTTTAGGTGGTTTTGGTGATAAGAATATATGAATTAATTTTCTCAGATAGAACACTACCAAACCAAAAAACATTGCTCATATGGATATTCTTCTTAATTGCTGCTATATTGAATATATGATCTCTTCATCTCTATATACATGTGATTATGTATGGGTGTGGCATGGTGATAAACAAACATATATACATCATGTCTGTCTATGATCTACTGTCAATTAAACATTTCCTTTCAATTTATTGAAGCCCTAAGATATCTATTCTGTTTTGTTTTGGTCTGGAGGAACTAAACAATGAAACATGTTCGTTTTTCTTATTAGCTAATAATATTTCTCCAATTTTATTGGAGTCATGTTATATGTTGTAGGTTTTACTATATTTGTAGAACTATACTTGCTTTGTGTGTTTAAAACATCACTTATGTTTATGATATTTGGGTGTAATTCTTTTGAGAAAATAAGTCTGTTTTTGTACGGATGATGATTGTTTTCTTCTCGTTTGGTTAAAATCTTTATATAAGATTCATATGCTTATAATAGTTTAACTAAATTGTTAATGATTTTATGGAATCTCGTATTGGAAGCAGGCTGATTAAGTTATTAAACCATTGTGCTGTGGTGCATGCTTATCTGTAAGAGAATTTTCTTTTAATTAACTAGTTGAACTTTTATTTGGAAATTATATTCTCTGAAAAAGTTCCTTGGCCTATCTTCTTATTTTTATGTACCTCCTGTTATACTTCATTTTTGCAATACTATATTAAACGTAACATATTTACTTATTTGTTTTTAGATAAAACCCACTTTTATCATATTTTTCTTATCGATCGTTATACATAGCAGCTCCTTTTTGGTGACATCTAATTATATTATTCATCTGGGAGAATATAGATATGTTTCAATTTTTTATTTAGCATAGTTAACATTTATTTTCTTTATGTTTATAGTTGTATTTGTATATTTTAGCAAACATTATATATGTTAGATTTAAAAGTTTTTATTTATTTATGATGTACGGCGGCTAGTAATACATTAAACACTATGAAAATGTTTTATCAAAAAGAAAAAAGAACATCAACTATACCAGATAAGCATGCAAGATATACATGTAACAGAAGCAAACATTCTTCAAGACAGTTAATTTAACTACATGTAATTTTGATGTATGATAAAGTTTTGAACTGGGATAAATAAATAAATATACGTATATATATAAAATCAAATTTTGGCTGCTTTTCAAGTTTAACACGAGCGTTATATGTACATTAGAATAGAATTTTTCAGAATAAAACTGGAGATGTTTGTGGGTAGCTTTTGCATCAACTAATGTGTTTAACTAGAGCATATGAAATACTGAATAAGTTTAGGATATGAGCCATTTTCTGAGAGATTAAGATGCAGCATTCTGTTAAAACAACCTTAAAAACCGTTGGAAGAAAGAATAAAGAGTTTCTTTAGAGCTCTCCAGTGCCCAAATTAAGCATCTTTTACAGAAATTAGTATAATTAATCGAGAAGATGGGTTTATGAGAAGTCTTGTCCAAGAATTGAGAATTCTATCTGTCATATGTTTATGATAGTCACTTATACATACAAAGAGGGGTTGGAACACTCTTCCTTAGATTGTATAGTGGATATCCGAGTGTAGACTATGAATGAGAAGAGTACTTACCTCAACACTTTTAGGTTTGATCCTTGTGTTTGAAATTCTTTGGGTTGATCCCTTCTGTTTGGCTTATAATCCCTTCTTTATTTATAAGAATGATGGCTAACTACCTTATCCACAAACCACAATATAATGATTTTCTCATTTGATTTTTTTTTTCTTAAAACCATTTATGATCACCAAACAGTTGACTGCAAAACTGGAAAGCATGGTAAACCCCTTCTGTATCTAGATTTAGAGCATCCCCGACGATTACACTATAGGTTTATAAAGTCATTTGAGGGACTTCAAACAAAATTTCTTTGAAAAATTTGAAGCATTCAAGGATCAATGTATCGGTAAACTAAAACTCGTTGCATGAATCTTGGTTGCTGTTTGAGAAGCGTTTGAAAATTAGCTCTTAAGGAAGGAATATTATTCTTAGTTAATTTTTCTTTGTATTCATTTCTATTTTAAGAATTTTCTCTTAAGTAGTTTATCAGCCTTAATTTCATAAGAGTGAGATTGAACCGTCAGCATTTTCCATTGTATTCAACATTCAAGATTGCACGAAAATCATATTTTTAAATTTAGGACATTCTAACACTAGCAAATTCCACACGATTAGTGATTTAAGCTTTCTGTTCGTGTGATGGCTTTCTGCAAGAGGAGCCAAATTTCTCCAAATCAGAACATTTATTTTATTGACTATGGTTGACATGGACATGGATCACAATAAAACCCCCAAAATAGATTGGTTAGGCTTCATTCATTCCTTTACACCAATCTGGTTTACAAGATTATTATATTCAAACAAAAAAACCTTAAAATGGGTAGGGCCTCCAGGCCTAGCTTGGGCCTTTCCCTCGCCCTATCTAGTTTCGGTTTGCTCCACTTGTCTTTTGCAACCATTGAATTTCCATCATTTATTCTTCCTCTGATTAGTTAAAAGAGTTTGGATCTAGGTCAGTGGTAGGATCAATTGAAGCCTGAGGTTTTTAGCATAAACTCGCAGCGAGAACAACAGAGAGAGTCCCTTCAAATAAATTATGATTGGTACCCTTTGTGCTAAATGGAGATTAGGAGAAGTAGGTTCCACACAACTACAAATTACTACCGAAGCAATGATTTAGAATATTAGATAGGTCATGAGACCCAAGCTAAGACCACTTTTATGGATATTTTATTATAAAGTAGGCCCATAAACATGTTGTCAAAAGGCCCATAAAACCCATTTAAGATGTATTCTAGTACATAATAAGTTTAACAGCATGACGAGAACATGTGGGATCTGAAATTGGTCCTAAACATTCTAAATATATACACACACAAGAGGCTTTCGCAATGTTCTCGATCATCAGCATCGTCATCATCATATCCATTCCATGAGAAAGCTTTGTTGTCTTACGTTTCCATTGAATTACTTCTCCTAGACCTTTTTCTTGCTAATTAGGGTTGGAGTCACAGAGAGCACACCGATGAGAAACAGAGTCGCCACAGAGCTGAAGTCATAGAGATCTCCAACTGATTTCAGCTCCCCAAGAGCGATCCCAGCCTGTACCACAAAACCAAACACATTACATTCGTACTCACTCAAAACCGTAAGAAAAAAAAAAAACAATGAAGATGCCATACCCGGACAGTGACATAAGCAGCAGGAATCAGACCGATGAACGTAGCGAGGAAGAAGATATGGTAAGGAACATCAACAATAGGAGAAGCAACATTAATGAAAGTGTTAGGCAATGTCGGTGTTAGTCTCAAGAAGAGCATATAGTTCAGCAACCCGTCTTTCCTCCTCGCGACCTGGTCTTGGAAGAAGATGAGCTTGTCGGGCCAAAGGGAGAAGATCAAAGGTCTACCGATGAGCTTAGAGAGGAAGAAGCAAGAGGAAGCACCAGCTGTTGCGGTAGAGACAACGAGAGCCATTCCTTTGATAACTCCAAAGAGAGCACCAGCAAGGAGAGACATGAAGACAGTTCCGGGGATCATGAATGTCTGCATAAAAACATACACCAGACAATATCCGACAAGAACTTGAACTGTGTAATCACTCGTGTAAATCTCCAGATTGTCTCTGTAATAAAAGAAAAACATCACATCTCACATCTCAGATTTGCAGTAAAATCAAAACTTTCATATATTCATCAAATCATATTAGATTCCAGAATCCTTAAAGGTTGAAACTTTATGGAAACCCAGAAAATAAAGATTAAGAATTGACCTGAGGATCTGAAGATCTTGGAGATTGCGAGGGAGCTTGAGGAAGCTGTAATCAGATTGAGGCATTGTGAGATAAACGCAGAGAAGGCCAACGAGAAAGCCCAAAACGACGCCGGAAGCTGTCGTGACCTCCCAGAAGCTCAGAGAATATCTTCTCGGAGTCGCCGGAGCAACGCCGGCGATTGTTGTTTCTCCTTCTCTCTCCATCTCTCTTTCTCTGTTTACGATTTGGTCCAAAGAAGAGAGAGAGAGAAAAGGAATGTTTTGTGCTTGCTTACACGATTCCTTTCTCCTCTCTCTCTCTGTCTTCTCCAAATCTGAATGACGGGGAAGATTGAAGGAGGAGAAGAAGAAACAATAAATAAAACGAATATTCGAATTTGGATTTTGAAGATTTGCTGGATTTTTTTTTTTGTAAAATATCTTGAAAACAGCGAAAAAAAAAACTAATTTTTGCAACTTCAAAATCTACTTATGGCCCCTCTATTTACGTGGTTTACGAATTTACCCCCAGCATTTATAGAGGTGTGGTCGTACTCCCTTATATAAATCATTAAAACTTTGGAAATAAGCAAGTGTTTGCTTGGACAATGAAGTAACGATTATACGATAGGATAGATTACGTAAACAGTAGGCAGGCCAATGACTTGAACCGGGGTTGGAAATTGAGACGTTCCGGTTAAGCAATAAAATCATTTATTAACTTTGCCTATAGTCAAATGTAAACATTTACGTATGTTTTGGCTCTTATTTTTTTTTTCTTTGTTTTTATTTATAATGTCATGTTCAATGTTGTCGGTTTATGAACCTTGTAAATAACTAAAATATCCATATTGCATATACTACTAGGTTTGGTGTCCATGTAATGGTGAGCACTGAGCACTGAGCATTGAGCAAAATATATAATCATCTTGATCTGATAATTGATAGTGTGGTGCTTTGGCCACGGAACATGGCAGATGGCACGTTAAAACGGTACATTGACATGTGCCCTTATAATTGCCTATGTTGCTTCACGACAAAAGCAAATTACATCGACATGTGAAGAGAATACATACTTAAGTATTTAATTAGAAGCCTGCACAAATAAGAAAAGAACTATTTATTGCTCCAGAAAATAAGTAAGAGAACGCAAATGATATTCCTGCCAAAATACGGCGGAAAACTAGAAACAAAATGGTAGTACGTTCGTGTTCGAATGGGCAGAATTGGTACTCCAAAGTTCGAAATGGTAACCGATCACGGTACGAAACAAACGGTTTAACCGTGATACAATTTTAACAAGTTATAAAAATATATAGATATATGATATATGCAAAGATTTTTTGTTACTGTTAACTGTGTATGTTAACTGTGTACGGTACAAGCAGTTTGTAATATTAGGAACTAAATATGATTTTTACTTCTTCTTTTTGGTAACTGAGGTGACTTTACAAAAGTTCGAAAACCTATGATTATTTGTTTTGTTTATGTTTGAAAAAACTAAGTTCCCCCAATAAAATCAGCCAGTTGCCGAATTATTAGCTTTTCACAGAAAAGAAAACATTTCGTTGAAAAGCCAGTCAGGTTATCACTAGCAGGAGTGGTCAAAATATCCGTAAATTTTGATTCGTTTCGTTATTTGTTTCAATCCGATTCAAAAAATCCGGATATCACTAACTTTACAAATCGAAACAAATAATAAAATTCAATATCCGTCAAAAACGAAGCAAATCACAAATATTAAAATTTTGGGAAGCGGATATCCGATCTGATCCGATCCGGCAATATATAAGTACATGTATATATTGATTATATTTAAAGTTTTATATGTATAAAATTATATAATTATTGTTCTGACATATGATTTGACAGATTTTATTTACATTATTACTTATATAAAAATAGTACATAAAAGAAAAAAATATTTTATGATAATTATAATTTTTGTCTTAAGTTTTGTGTTATTATAATCGTTAACTAAATTAAATTTTTTTACAAAATATGTAAATTTACTACTTCTTTTAATTTTTTATCTTATATATCACGTAAAAATATATTATACAAAACAAATATGCATCAAAATTGTAAGATCATTTGTACTAATCAAAACATATGAGATATACGTAAGTATTCGCAAAGATCCGCAAATATCTAATTATTTTTAGGATATCCGTTTTTTCGAATATCCGTATTTCTCCGAAACAAAGCAAATACAAAAATTAGATATCCGTAACATATGAAGCAAATCACAAATACCTTCAAAAACTCGGATATCTGATCCGTGCCCAGGCCTAGTCACTAGTTATCATTTAGAGTCACAAATCTGTCGGTGTTGATTCATTTCCAATCGAACATGTTTTTACCATTTAAGCCATACAATTAATAGTATTGATTAGTACCTTTTTTTTGTTCAACATATAGATTAGTACCTATGTTGACTTACCTATATGTACCTCTGAATCAGTGTCGATGATTTTGAGGAAAGAAAGTTAAGAAACACAGCAAATTAAATAAACTTGGGAAATTTGGGAGGGGAAAATGCATGAAAAGGAGAGACAAATGTCTTGTGTTTTATACATTAGCTTTTCTGTCACACAAGAAACATACAACGCATCGCATAAAAGAGGCTTTCACTTTGTCAAGATTCTCTAACTTGGAGTGGCACTCTAGAGTCCCGAGGAGCGTCAACGTCCTGGCGATGTATCCACTTTCTAAGGCTATTAATTATTACATAGTTTTGGACGACCTGTATATAAAAGTTGAACAGTGAGTGAATACTGACATAACCTGATATAGTTATTTACAAATTTTACGACTTTTTTAAGAAAAAATACTTTTCCAAAATTTCGGAGTGATAAATTTCAGAGTATATATGATACTCCCTCCGTTTCATATTAGATGATGTTTTAGAATGTTTTTGTTGTTTCAAATTAGATAATGTTTTGATTTATTAATGTTATTTTTAACTTTACTAGAAACTGTGTAACCAATTAGATGTTCCGGTCATTTTTGTAATTGGTTGAATAAATTTTAAATTATATTTTTAAGAATGTTTTTTAGAAAAAAACAAATTTTTTAATCTTTGTACAATGTGTCAAAACTTCAAGTATTATGAAACAGAAAGAATACTAAATTAGCTAACGTTTTCACACAGGTATAGAGAAAGAGAAATACTTGAACCATGATTTGTAGCCCAGTGGTGATTAACCTAAGGGCAAAAACCTAATATGGTAAAGTTACCAAAGTTCGAATCCTGATTACTGAAAAATTAACGGCATTATTAGAAACAAGAAACCAACGTATGGCAACACGTCGTTAGTCTGGACCACTTCTATAGAGTTAGAATACCCATATAAATTCAGAAAAGAAAAAGAAATATTTACGCTGATTGCATAGCTAGTAGGATTATGGATGTATTATTAGAAGATGTAAAGAGATTAAATTTCTAAAAGGAAAAATAAATGGGCGCTTAGGTATGCATATATGTATCATACATCATACTTATATACGCAACTAAGAATACAGAGGGGTGATAACTAATTCTCTCATGTGGTAACAATCATTTCTTTGTTTCAATTTAATTAGTGTGATAGTAGATTAAAATAAATGTCGTTTCAATTTTTCAATACAAAGTTTATGAATACTATTCTCTAATTTATTTCTTTTCCTGGAAAATATAATTACGTGCATAGATTATGATGTTTTATTTTGGAAATGCATAAAATTAATGATTTTTTTTATTTGTATGCATAATCCTAAAACAGTAATCAAAATAAAATGGAAATAATATATTTTATTACTGACAAACTCAAGTATTGTTGTTGTATCTTAGATTCATGCATAGGTCGACACTAATCTTAAAAAGAGGAAACTGCGGTCTATGAATAATATTCTCTCCAAATTTTTCAATGAAAAAGCGGTCTCATAACCGCATAACCATATATGTTTGGTGTCGTGAGATCGATTTAAATCCAAATCTCCCCAAAAATCCACTTACCATCAGACCATCTCCCAATGGTTAACTCGACTGTTGTTCAACCTACAGCGCTAACAGTAATTTTAAACTATATGAATATCAAACTCGTTAGCTTTTTTAAAAATTATAAACTCGTAACATATTAGCAATATAGGAACTGCGCCGTGCATAGTTAAAGATGAATCACACATTAGACTATCTGCAATCATTTCTATATTTTTCTCTAGTTTCTCTAAAATAGATAATGTTTACTATAGAGATAGATTTATTACAATATATGTTTTTATAATAATTTGATGAGTTATATATGGTCTTACTAAATTACAGGATCTAAGAAGATAGTGAAGATGAGTACCATAAAACAGTTTCTAGACATAATCAATGCCCATAACAGATACTCCACACATATATATTTTGTGTTATAAAAACAAAGTACTTATATATCAAGAATAGCACTGGTCATGCTTGACTACTCTGTACGCCACTAGTGTTCGATTTCATCATGAGATCGGTGTTTACTTGTGGCATACAGGGAGCCAGGCAGGACTATACTACACTAGACTTCTAAATATGAATCATGGATGGCTTATCTGGTCGTTCAGTCTTGATTCCAATAGAATATTATTTTTTGTGTAGTTTCATTTGGGTGGGAGAAATGAACCAGAGAAAAAAAATGGAGTTATTCTTTGCCAAGGATTAGCGGAGACATATGTATAAGAGGAATGGTGAGACAGATATATAGAGGAGAATAACAATAAAATAAACTTTGGTATAATACTGAAAAGAATTCATAAGAGGAAACAAAAGTAGGATTTTGAAGGAAGTATGAATAAATTAATAACTGAAAAAATACCTTTATCTTTATTAAAATTGTGTAGTCTTTGAATTGGACTTGAAATTCCGCAGAGAGAAAAATACCCTACTGGTGGCGAGAGCCCATTTATTTACACGATTATGATATGTAGATTAAATATAAGATGGAAATCAGTATGGATTCTCTTTTGTTAAAGGTGATGAAGAGACAGATACAGCGTGCAACACTTTAGGGTTACTTTCATCTAATTTAATTTACAAGTGGTTCTGATCAACTTTTCATTTTCGTAGATACGTTTAAGAAATGTTCATATTATTCAAGATAAAAAGATATATTATTATCGAAAAGATAGAAAGAGTCCATGGACCATGCATCATCATCACCACATGTACCAACATTCTCACCTCAATCGAGAGTATTGGATCTAGATCATTCAAAATAGTCTAATCCTCTATGGATTATTAACCCTGAAAATTAGTACAACGCAGTGGTCAAGTGATTAAGTTAGTTCCCTCTTATTCTCATTTAGAACAACTTTGTTATGTGTTAGATAGTCGGGGGTGGATGGCAGTGTCATTTGCAAAGAAATTGAACTTTAAACCATTCAGCTGAAAATCCGGTCAACAATGCTATTTTCTTAACAGAGCTATTTCAGTGAAATAGTTTCTCTTAAATAAAGCAGAACCCAAATAGTAGCCCTGTAGAGCAAAGGTTCTTGCATCTAAATAGCACACAAGTCCGATATGTCATCTAAATCATCCAAAAACACAAAAAATATATATTCAAAAGCGTTCCGTAAATAATTCAATCCTCAAGTTTGAACAGTTTTGAAAGAAATAATGAAATAAACTCTTAAGGCCACCCATATTAAGGGATTGTAAGAGAGAGTCACACGAATTTCAAGAAAAGAAAACAATATTATAATAGATTTTCCATGAACCCGTTTCGTGAAAGTACGTCCGCATGAACCGATTCATAACAATTCTGCGATTGATCGATTTTTAATTTTTTTTTATTTTTAAAATGAAACGAAAAAAAAGTAAAAAAAATTGAATTGGTAAACCTCCCCATACGGTTCATCAATGTGGATGCCCTAATATTACATAACGTTTGATGTTTTTTTTGTCACCGTTTAATGTGTATCGATGTTCGCTTAATGAGCTATACCTTCACGTTATTTTACTGTAAAAAAGGTTTCAATAGTGCATATGTCCCTAGCAATTCACAGCTTTAATCCTTTTCCTTGGGTCGTGGGCTCTTTCGACTTTGCCTTTAGCTTTCTATAATTAAAGAGGCGTTTTCTCTGACCAAAAAAAAAAGTCGTGTTTCAAGCTTCGACAAAACCAGCATGTCTGTTGTTTCCAAAAATAATTGAACCAAAACCGAAGATAAAATCAGTAACTATAGTGTCCTTGCAACCAGTTCAGTTCCATTTGTCTACAACTGAATAAACCAAACTAGTTTTAACCAACTCAATATTTCTTGAAATACATTTTTTCTAATATATTACATAATGATATAACTATATTTTATTTAGTATGATGATATCGTTTCCTTTTTGCATGGCAAATAAACATATACAACAAAGTTTAATATCCAAACAATTGAAATAGTAAGAAAAAGAAAGTGCGTCAATATGCATATATCAAATTTTCATCAACAGAGTAAAAATTAACGTTAAAAACCTAATTAATAGTATCGGCCATGTTCATTTTTCTATTTGAAAAAGACAATATCGGCCATGTTCATTTGACAGTTTATAATAACAATAATAATATACATTTGTTTTGTGAAAGAGTATAATAATAATATACATTTGTGTGTAGAAACACGCATTCACATTTGGAACTCTTTTTAGAATGTGTTATTTTTGTTCGGTTAAAATTACTCAACTATTTATTGGCATGTTCAAAAAAAAAAAAAACTATTTATTGGCGAAAAATAACTTTAGTGTTGTCAAATTAAGATATGGGTTCGTTATGTAACGACAACTTATAATATGACAATTAATGTTTGTGTTGTTGGAAAAGACCGAAACATATAACGACTCCAAGAGACACGATCACGGTTGTTTCGCTTTAATATAAGACAACTCTATATAAATTTTTACAAATGGTATTTTTATGCAATTGTGTTTATTTTATTGTTTTGAAATTTGTTTGTATTATATTTTACGAATAGGTTGGCCAGGCCATTGGTCGTTCAAATATATTTTACAAGTTAATTGACTTTTCCAAGAGTTCCCCATCTACCAAATTACATACTTCCTTGGCAAGAAAGTGAGATAAGAGCTTCTAAAAAACTTCTCCCAAATCTTGCTTTTACATCATTGACCACAGTGTCACACAAAATATTTGGCATTTGGCACATACATTTGTTTCTTGACGAGACCTGGTTCATGTATTAAGTTCTAAAAGATAGCAGAAAAGAAATATTTGTCAGTAAATAAATAAATAAGACTGTGCCTTTAAACGTATTGACTATCCGAATTTATAATTTGAACTTGATATATAGTACATGTAAAATATTTTTCAATGCTTTTTGAAGATTTGGTTCGAAAAATAAATCCTTTGTAGACACTTTATTTAATTAAAAAATAGACTATGTGTTATTATCATCATATACCAGAGTGGATAATCAAATTATCATGATTTATTTAATGTAGAGTATAGATTATATTATTATCATTATATCAAACTAGATAATTAAATTATCTATTCAACGTTTAGAGTTTCAAAAATATTATAAACTATGAATTCAAATGCGATAAAAAAGAACTTAGGTTTTTTTTTGGTTAAATAGCGTAATAGAAGTAGTTTTGAAGTATAATTCAAGAATGCTTAAGTGCACGTGTTCGCGTTAATTACTTTATTTGTATTCGAAAAACTATTTTATAGAACGACAGATATAGAAGGAAACCATAAATTGGATTTCAGTTTACACTATTTAACTACGAAATATCTTTTTTTTTTCTTTTCTTTACAGCAATCTACGAAATATTTACGTAGCGAAACAATACTGTAACATGGAATTTTTAGCTTTGACTTATCTACATTCGTTGACAATATCGCGTAAAAATAGGAATGAATGAGTTTTATATACAATTTGCTAGCTGCTACTTATATGGAAATCTTAGTTTATACGACTGTTTTATATAGTCAACGAGATAAACAGGAAGTTTTGTTTTAAGCAAAAAGTTGGTATATGTTTGGTTTAATTTGACAGTGTGAATCAAGCCTGAACATTGACCCTTTAATCCATGATAGTAATTAACGGTTTAGTAATTAAGTATATAATCGAGATCTTATATGAGAGTGAAATCTCCTTGTTAAAATTACAATAAACGTTTTCTCCAACTGAAGGAAACTTCGTTTTGTGTTTCTTCTAATTTGTCGTGATATATCTCATTCTTTTGAAGACAAGAAAGATCTATTTACATGTAAGATATTTGTAAAAGTCCGATAGTATAATACAACGTTATATATAATACCAACTTTATGGTTACACCTTCTAATATAATCCACCTTACGCTATCGAATAAATTTTTTTGAAAGCTCGAGAAGATCAGAGAAATGAATTAATTGAATAAAGCAATTACGTTAGAATGTACATTATTTTGCAGATCTTTAATTAAGTGATCATCTAACTGCGGAGCTAGTTCACAATTAGGATTGACCCATTTAAATGTTATCTTTATAAGCTTATATAATTAGTGTTTAATAGATAATTTGTTTGAGGTTAATAAGTTTGACTCTCATGAATAAAGCTTAATCTTTCCTTTGCACCATTTAGAATTTTTTTTTGCTTTATATGTTTATGTTCAATGTTTTCAATTTCCCATCTCTTGTATATTAATTTTAGCATTTTCTTCTATAAATTATTTGATGTGTCTTTCATCTACAAATCATTTACATAACCGTTAAATTATATATATATATTATTTCAAACCAAAAATAGATCATTATTCATGATATATTTATTAAAATACAATAATAATATTCATAATGTTTTTAATTAAAATAGAATAAATTTTAAAATTAATTATATTTCACCAAAAAGTCCTTTCGTATAACAGTGTACATATGTAAAAATCAGAATCTGGAGACAATCTATATACTTAAAAACAGTTCCATGAGTTTACATTATTAAATAACGAAAAATAATATAAATAATGATAATTCCATTAATCATTTATGGCAAAATGTATATTTGTGACTGTATTTTTGTTTTGGGAGTGTTGAACTTACGCAGGCGGTTATATGGCTTGGTTAGGAGAATTAAGAAGAGCAATATTCGTTTGAATTCAAATGGAGGACGGAGGGAGAAGGAGTCGGCTTTGATCATCAATGAGACATTGAAGCAGGTAGAGTCGTCTTTGAATGCGGTGGAAGCAATCACAAAATGGTAAGAACAAGATTCCAATTTTGATGAAGATTGCAATGAGAACATGATTTAGCGTAATACAATTAAATTTTACTTATATATACTTCTCAAGAAAAGTAGTTAACCTTTTTAGTTTATTATCATGCATTTAGTTTTAACCTTTTTCATATCAAACTCTAGGTTAACCAAAATAGCGGAGCATATATATACATGGGAAATATTAAAATTTTATCATATGTCATCATTTGAAATGTGGGTTTTATTCTCTTTTTGGAGATTTTTTTTTAAAATATAATTTCGATAAGATTAATATGGTTTTAAACTATATATAAACTATAAGTTGCATTGGCCTAAACAAGTAAAGTACGTAACAATTCAGCTAGAGTTCTTAATATAAAGAAATATATTCAATGCATTTCCGTTTTTAGCATCGCTAGGGAAAATATCTTATACGTCAACACACCATGAAATCCATGATAAATAAATAAATATATATATATATATATATGTTCTTAACTTTTATATAAACATTCTTTCTTTGAACATCATTCACCACGAATTGCTCTGCGAACGCCATGACATATATCATATTAGCATACCTAATCTTGGTTTGGCTATTCAACTTATTTGTTGTATGACTCTTATATTGTAGACTTGCCACACACTATTAAAATAGTATTTACATAAAATTCTGACGAATGCATATGACTCTAGAAATGTGATGGCTCCTTTGCACACATGTTGTGTATATATATATGCATACAAACTAGACCGTAGAGAGCTATCAGATCTTCAATAATCTTCAAGAAATTAGGATTGTTGATCAGAAAATATATAAACATAATGGGAAGATCACCGTGTTGTGATCAAGACAAAGGCGTGAAGAAAGGACCGTGGGTGCCCGAAGAAGACGATAAGCTCACCGCTTATATAGAGAAGAATGGATATGGGAATTGGCGGTCGCTTCCTAAGCTCGCTGGGCTTAACCGTTGCGGCAAGAGTTGCCGGCTCCGGTGGATGAATTATCTACGGCCTGATATCCGGCGAGGCGAGTTCTCGGATGAAGAAGAGAGTACTATCGTTAGACTCCATGCCCTACTTGGCAACAAGTAAGACGTTTTATTAATTAAATTTTACATATTTAACATTTTTGAACTATAAACCCTTTCACTTACATAAAATGTCTGTAAGACTTTCAAATATCATTTTGTGTGTTTAGTGTTTGCGCTCCTAGCGCTTACAGTGAAAAAAAAATTGGTGGCCCTTGTGGGTTTATTTAGCAAAAATATACATACGTTTATATATATATATATATATATATATATATATATATATAATATAAAACATGAACACACAAATGAAAACATAAACTAAAGAAAACAAAGAAAAAGAGTTGTGGCCCAAAACGACTATATATATATATATATATATATATATAATTCTCTTCCATTGTACTATCTTTTTGCTAATAAAGGGTTCAGTTTTCATAGCCTTCAGCTTAAGATCTCTAACCATGCAAAATATTTATATTTGGTTATTGTAGTAACGCTTGAAAATTCATTTTATAGATGGTCGAAGATTGCAAGTCATCTTCCAGGAAGAACCGACAACGAAATCAAAAACTATTGGAACACTCATATGCGGAAGAAGATGTTACAAATGGGGATTGATCCAATCACGCACGAACCAAGAACCAACGATCTTAGCCCTATCCTCGACGTTTCTCAAATGCTCACGGCGGCTATTAGCAACGGCCAACTTAGTAACAGTAACCTCCTCAACAACAACACTTCTTTGGAAGATCTTCTCAAACTCCAACTGATCCATAAAATGCTTCAAATCATAACCCCCAAATCCATACCAGATATCACTAGCTTCACTAACAATTCATTGAATCCTAAACCGGAGGCAGTAGTCAATAGCTTCAGTACCAATTCAGTGAATCCGAAACCGGAGCTGGCCGCTGGACAGCTGAATGCTACTGAACCACATGTTTTCATAAACAAAAGTGCAAATGAAGATTTCATGATGCCATCGTTTGAAAATATTTGGGATGGTTTTGAAGACAACCAGCTTCCTGGTTTGGTTACGGTTTCTCAGAAGAATCTGAATACAGGAACCGGTATGATGCCGGGTCATTATGGTGATCAATTAAGTGAGATCCCATCTAATGGTTCCATATCGGTTTCTCCTGAAACATCCGGCTTGACCTATCCCACTCAACACTCAACCGGTTCGGATATCCTAGAGGACTGGGAGAAGTTCCTTGATGATGAAACGAGTGACTCTTGCTGGAAAAGTTTCTTAGAGTAAGATTTTTTCTCCTCAATTTACTGTATTTTTAATTATATATGCTAGTATTCATATACATGTATAGTAACAAAATATACTTTCTCAAATTAAAACATCTATTAACAGAGTATTGCTATTTGATATGCAGCTTAACGTGCCCCACATTGTCACCCGGCCCATGGTAGAACTGGATTTTGTTGAAGTCGTATAGTTATAGTTTTACAGAAATATCATACACAAAAAAAAAAGTTCATACACAAAACATTCGATTAATATGATTTATTATTTTTTTGTAACAAAATTATTGTATTTATATGTTTATATCTCTTTTCTTATAGGAAAAAAATGTTTGTATTGTATTTTCTTCTATATGGTTTGTTGTTGTGTAAAGAAACACATTGTAATCGCATTTCAATATTGAATCACATTTCGGAGTGATATTTTGGTTAAAACATATGAGGTATTATATGCTAACAAAATCAATTCTCTTCACAGTAACCGTATATTGATTCAGGAACATTGCCCCAAAAAAACTCTTAAATCTGTATTTTATCACATATTATGCAACTGAAAATAATAAAAACTAAGGATTTGAATTAGTAATTAATTATATGAAATCATTACTTGATCCACAAGTCATCTACAAATATTACAAAACCTCTGTTCTACACTCTTGATTATCATTTATATTAATATGAAGTGAATGCCTCTTTATAATATAAATTATACGTCGGTCTTTTCTCTCTTTTGCTACGGTGGTTGGTGGTTCTCACCGCCACCGGGAGCGGCTAAGACTCCGGGAAAAGAAGCTCTCAAAGTTCTTTACCGCCGACTTTCTGTCTCCGGGAGAAAATGGCTCTTCTAGCATCTCTATCGCCGGCTTTGTGTCTCTGAGAATGATGGTTTTTCTAGCATCTCGATCACCGGAACTTATGTTCTTGTGTGGTGAATTGGTTTTAGTTTGAAGTCGTGGGAATACTTCTTTTGTTTGGTTCTTGCTGTTCAGTCACTTCGTCGCATCCTAAGTTGGCTTTTTGAATTCGTGTTTTGTGATTTATGTTCACTGTGGAGGTATCTACTAGACGAAGCAGTTAACTTGATCTTCAGTTCTTTTCTTACGAGGAGGTGAGCAGTTTTTGTTCTGTAGGTCACTTGGCTGCCTTGCGAGTGTCCGCATGTAAGAACTGATGGTCTTCTTTGACGTTTTTCCAAGTAGCGTTTCAAGGTCTTTTGTCCTTGTATCTTAGTTTTAGTGGTGGATTCTGGTCATGCAAGTTTCACATGGATAGCAGCTGCTGGAGTTGGTGTAGATTTGATCTCACAATTGTTTCTGATGTTGCTGGTTCTAGTATGGCTTGGTGATGTTTCCTTCAGGGTTGAGACCGCTCAAGACATTGGTTCTTTAGATCAGCTTCATTGATATCGAATTCTTTTAGAAAGGTGGAAGGAATAGACAGACGTGCGGACATAGATGAGTTTTAGGCTCTGTTTTATGTCTTTGTTTTTTGTTTGGTTTGTGTTCTTTGATTTTGGTTTCTATCAACACTATGTATCTCAATTTTCTTCGAGTTAAAAAAAAAATATAAGTTATACAATGACACTAGATATGCGTACCCTATCCATTATAAAGATTTGGAACTAACACAAAAAAGAAGAAGCTATTTCCTAAACTTGAAAACCATTCACAAGTCACAACAACAATAACTCATTAATCTTCATATCACACATCCTTCAAAAAGGATCTTTTATCGGAACATCAGTGGTCGAACCGGTTTGATCAGATATAGCTGCGGTGGAGGTGGCTAGAGTTTCAAGCATTCTGATTATCTCCGCCGTATCATCCAAATAGCGTATTCATCTTTGCTTGGCTTTTGTCCAACGGTGCAAGAAAATATCTCAACCACTGGAGATAAAGCTGGACCATCTTTTGCACCCATTATCACCTCAAACATATCCTCATCAGACCGATCATCGCCGATGCGGAGATTGAAGTCCAAAAGCTTCCATTTTTCTTGCATCGTCGTGAGAAGTCTTCTCCGCCACAAGACCTTTGTTCACACCCTATGGACCTTGAGAAGGTGAGAATTTAAAAAAGAGTAACACAGGTAATGAACTAAACTGTTTGAACTAACCTTTGGGTTTAACTTGAACGAGTTGTTGTCCAGTTTTGACCGAGACTGGATCGTTTGTGAGCACGTTTTAGAGGGGTTCCATAAGCTCTTTGACTTGACAAGAACCAAAATCAGGATCTGCGAATTGGTAATTCCAAACGAGAGCAGTCTCTTTAATTAGTTTCTATTGTTGATAAATCCGTAATCTCAGTGTAGAGTCTCATCACTGATAGTGTTTTTTAAATGTATTTGATGGTTTCGGGGCTTGGTGTTGTCCTAATGGACCCTGGCTGCACCATTGTGCCATCATAATCCAAAAAATGGCTTTGTTCAAGCGCCAGAACTCTGAAGCCTAAGCCAAAAACTATCCTCCAACACCTGTTCTTCACATGATCCCAACAAACCCTTTCAAGATCATGTATAAAGCTACGAACCCAATACGCGACATCATGCGTGCTCACATACTTGTGATGTTTCTAGTGACTCATCTGCGTCTGAAAGTCTCAAGGCATAGTTCATTGCTTCAGTCACAGCATCGATGTTCCATAGATTTACCCTAATTGCACCGCTTAAGGAAGGAGAACATCCGATGAACTCAGAGAGACAACAAGCATACTCTTCTTCGCAGCACAAAAATCCAAACCTATAGTCTCGTTGAGTTTTGCGTTACCTTGCATGCAGATAATGTACTGATAAGGTATAAGATTCATACCATTTCTTACATGCGATCCTTTCAATGAACTGAAGCGGTTTGTCAATCAGAACCACAAGTTGGTAACCTGGTCTTCCAAACATTTAGTTGATCCTTTTAACCGTGGCTGCAGTTTCAGACTGCACCTCTAAAATCTTTCCCACGTCTTCTTGCAGGGTTTGCGATCTGGAAAAACACAACTCGACATCTCTTCTCAGGATGTTATTGGAGAAGCTGTTCCATATTGCCACGAGTGTGAGACTGATTCCTTTGAAGATGTCCATGTCATCGACACCAGAAAAACCTCTTGATCCAAGTGAGGGCATTGACCATGCCTTGGTCATTATCGAGCTGGCAAGAGAGGTCCGGCCCGTCTGGTTCCATCGCGGGCGAAAGCGGATCTCTTGTTTTTGTCTACTTTATAATTCAAAGTAACATAGTCACTATGTTCCCTTCCCATAGCTACTATACTTGACAAATCATTCACAAAGAAGATGCAAATTATTCATTTCAGTTTTAAACATTTAATTAACCCCTCCCAAAAAAAAAGAACGTATATGAGTTGGTCCAAAAATGTTCCAATTATATTACATTAAACAAACAACATCTCGGCCAAACCATATTAGATTATATTTAGCCAACCGCAAATAATCTATACTATTAAATCAGATGACTGTTTATGAATTTGTCCCTCAATTTTTAAAGAAATTACAAAATATCTCATTCTCTTTCCATTTTTAATGAAAATCGATTTTTTAAATGAAAATTTCCCATTATAAGCCAGCAAATTCTTGGTACTAAATTTACTTCATGTTCAACGAAAATGAGCTTCAATTTTCGAGTGTGTTTATAAATGCATATAAATAATCATAAGAACTTTTTAAATACTCATACATGTTATGTATAATTATTTGTAAATTTATTCTATTATTAATGACCAATTTCGTTGTATTTAGTTTATAACCTTCTTAGTTGTTTTCTATATTCTAGGAACCCATATCTCTCATTTATACTAACTAGAATTCACAAATACATTATATATATATATATATATATATATGAGTGAAAATTAATTATAAATTTGAATTCACAAAATAATATAGAATAATGCCAGTTAATTTAATATTTGTTAATAATTATTATCTATATTATTAATTTTTGCTAAATGGCAGTTCTCTAATAATAATAAGGTATAAATGGTACTTTTAAGACTCCTTAACTCTTATTATATTAGTTTAATATTTATTAAATGAAAACACTAAAATAAAATCAAGTTCAAAAAATAGATAATTAAATCAACAAAACCATGTACGGGTCTGAATTATCTGAAATTCTTAAAAAATAGTTTCGTTTAAAATAAAAATTAAATCATATAAACTAACTTTAATAAAATTATATAAAAAGTTTGAAACACACAAAATTAATTTTTCAATACAAAGTGGGTTGAAAATACAAAATATTTTATCTAAATTATAAAAAATCAGTGTAAAATAATTTTAACGACGGGTTAAATAAAAAACATTAGTTTATGGGTTAGAATTAATTAGAGTCTTTAAAATTTTATTCATATTTAAAATAACTATAATAAGTCATATAAATAAATTAAGATAAATTTCATAAAAAATTAAAATATATAATTTATCAAAACTCATAATTTTTTATTAAGTGAAATAATTTTTCCAACAGAAAATATACCCGCCCTTAAAAATGACGGGTCAGAATCTAGTCTATCTTATTAAAGTAGAAGTGTCTTTAAGAAATGTTTGGAAACATAAATAGTAGTAGAAAAATTACACTGTTTAGAAACATCGATAATAGTATATTAATAGAAAATGGGCTTATGTTATTCAGAAAAATTGAAAATGTATTATATTATGAGAAACTATACATTTGAGCCAGTTTTTAAATATATGAAAATGATTCAATCTAATTATCTAAAACATTGTTTGTCTAAATAATCATAAAACAAAATTTAAACTTTATATACATATTTCATATCAAAATATTAATTTAAAGTTGATTTATTTCAAAAATTTGATTCAAAAGTATACATATATTCAAAAATTATTTTTTTACTAAAATATTTACCAATAACCATTATAAAAGGTGTTATAACGATATATAAGAATATACTATACAAAGCCCAATTTCAAACACCAACTTAAATAAAGATTTTTATGTGTCACATTAAACTTTTAAAATAATATGTATGATTATTTATATGATGGTACATATAAAATATTATTAACTATATGATTAAATCAATTATATGATGACATATATGATATATAATAGTGACATTAAAAATAAATAGCAACAAAATTTTGAAAAAAATAATATATGGAATATTATATTATAGTTATGAGAAACACAAAATAACATTTAATTCAAAATAACAATATAACATTGTCTACTTACAACAAATATATATTTGTATAAAAGATAAAACAAACACCCGTGCGGATGCACTAGTTAAAATCTAGTATATGTTTAAGTTGACTAATGGTTAGGTCTAAACTTGACCAACTTAAAGTTTGAGATTTTTCGTTCAGTGATGTGTTTGAAGCTTATTTTTCACGTAACTGTAAAAATTTGATATTCTGTTTTACCCTTTTCTTACAATACTTAACCATAACTTGTCATCGGTTAATCCTGAATTCTTTTTTTGCAGTGAAAAATGTTCTTCGATTGTTTCCATATGTTAGAAACCCATTTTGAAATCAGAATGCCCTTTTAATTAAACAAAGAATAACTTGCCTTCTTCATTTCAAAAAATTGGTTACAAAAAGCTAAGTTATAAGAATATATTCGTTAAATATCTGATATCAATATCAAGAAAGGCATAATTCTAAGAGTGTTCTTTTCATATAAACAAAGAATAACTTGTTGATATTGTAATGTTAAATCATATTGTGTATATAAATATGGAAAGTTCCCATCATTATGTGGAAACATAATAAAATTAGCAGTAAAAGTTATAATAAAAGCTTATTTTTATTTTTATTATGGAAAAACTCAGCAAAATTTATTCGCTGTATCAAACACGCGGGCTAAAATGTGACGGCTGCAATCTTGGTGAAGACTACTATGATGATGGCTATCGTTGCATTCGCTCTGGACTCTTCTTTCACAAGAAGTGTGCTAACTCTGATCGAGGTGTTTGCAGTCCGTATCATCCACAACATACATTAAAAATCAAGGCAGTTTTAATAATCAAAGATATTTGTGATGAATGCAAGATTTGTAGAGGTAACTTGCCAAAAATGTATTATTATTGTTCAAGATGTGATTTTGCCATCGATTTGTTATGTGCAAGAAAAGAAGTTGTCATAACGATTGATGTCCCAAATACCCACGAGCATCGTTTATCTCTTGTTCCAAAGATGATTATGTTTTCATGTCATATATGTCAACTGCTTGATGATCGGTTCCCTTATGCATGCGACATATGTGGTTGGAGTTTCCATAAAGATTGTGCTGAATCTTTACCAGAACTCAACTATTCATGTCATCCTAAACACCCTCTCAAGCGTCTCACGCGTGTTCCAAGTTATACCAATGGAAAATGTTGCTTTTGCAAAAGCAAGCTTCATATTGTGTTTTATCATTGTTTCATTTGCAATTTCAGCGTGGATGTCCAATGTGCAAAGAATCCATATCCTTTAACTCTTCACCACCCCGAAGCGCATGAACATCAACTCACTCTTTTGCCACGACGAACATTTGTTTGCGATGCTTGTGGAATGGATGATGATCCAAATCCTTATATATGTCTTCAGTGCAATTTCATGGTCCATAGAAATTGTATAGACATACCACACATTATCAAAATTAGTCGCCATGTTCATCGTATATCCTACAGTGATTGCCTCAAGGCCGGTGATTGGAAATGTGAAGTTTGTCTGAAAGAGATAATTTGGACATGTGGAGCTTATTCTTGTTCAAAATGTCCTGATTTTGCAATTCATATGAGATGTGCCACAAGGTTTGGAATTTGGGATGGGATTAAACTTGAAAGCATATTAGAAGATACCACCGACACTAAAGCATATGAAGTGATTGAAGAAGGAGTAATAACCCATTTCATTCATAAGAATCATACATTAAAGCTCAAAGAAGGGGGTGATGCTAATGGTGAATGTAGACGTTGCACAGCATGCACATATCCCATATTTTCTAGCCTATTCTATGATTGCACGGTATGTGACAAATTCATCATTCATCAGAAATGTGCTTATCTCCCAAAAAAGATAATAGATCCCTTCTACAAGATGTCCATGACTCTAGCCGCAAATACTTTTGATTTAAGTTTATGTAATGCTTGTCAGAACTTTTTTGAAGGTTTTGTGTACAGATGTAATAATGATATTATCCAGCTTGATGTGCGATGCGGTTCTATATCTGAGCCTTTTGTCCATGAAGGTCATCCTCATCATTCGTTATACGTCAGTTACTTAACAGAAGACAAATTCTGCAATGCTTGTGGAGATAAGGCACGTATGGTTTTGAGTTGTGAGGAGTGCGAATTTGTTTTAGACGTTAAATGTTCTATTTTGCCAAAGATGGTTAAACGCAAAAATGATAAAGATCACTTTCTGACTCTATGTTACGGAGAAAAAATGAGGGAGCAGTACTGGTGCGAGATATGCGAGGAAGATCTAAACCCTGAAAAATGGTTTTATTCATGTGATTATTGTGGCGCTACTCTTCATATCAAATGTACGTCTGGAGATTTCATATGGATTAATCCGGGAGGTGAGGATGAGTCACTATATATGGTTATTCCCAATAATTATGCAAGCCGGCCAGTTTGTGACGGGTGTGATTCTCGTTGTCAATACCCATTTATCCTCAAGTTTAAAAAATATATGTTATGTTCTTTACAGTGTTTTAAAAGTGTAGTAGCTCGCTAGACGCTAGTGATATATCAAATTGGATTTACAGCAAATTAAATTCATCTTTGTCTACCTCAAAAGATTGGTATTCGTAAAATATAAACGTTTATATGATGTTTGTTTTTGTTAGTTAATTCAAACTTCAGTGTGTACTTCTTATGTTGGATACAGTTTCTTCGCAAACTTTGTTTTCTTAGAGCATTACAACAAAAATGGAGAAAATATTAATCAATCAATCTACAAAATAAGATTAGATATATTGAATGTGATTCTTTCAAAAAAAAAAGAAATATGCATGACCAAGAAATTATCAAGTGAGAAACAAAGTACCTGTAAGGCTTCGTGTCTTCTCTTAAAGGTAACACAAGGATGAGAATTTTGTAAGGCTAATCTTTACACTTGATCTAGGCCACTCAAAACCATCTATTGCTTCTTTCAACGCTGATGACTGATATATTTTAGTAAAACCATTTGATAAAACTCTGAATTAAAAAATACATATATATATATATATATATATGTGTATATCATTTATTTTTAGGTGGTTACTGTAGAGTGTAACCGTAAAAGTCAGTGATGCACACACTTCCTGCATGCTCAAAATTATAGTCCCATTCACTGGAAAAAATACCAATTTCAACACCAACAATTTCAGTCATCTCAAATACAACCAAAACAAATAGTTAGTGCCAAATACGACCTCAACCCAATTATAATTCAAAATCATGAACTTTTTAAAACATGTTTACATTGATTTTAACATAAGTTAGTCAATCACTAACAAGATAAAATAACATCGTTTTCATCTAACTTTTAAATTAATTAATTAATTAATTATGGGACTCAAATTCGTGTCTCGATATCCTTCTAAAGCGCGAACTAACCACTAGACTAAAGTAACTTTTTGAAATATTATTAGAAATTATAAATTATATAGACTACTGTACTTCTTCGATTTTTTCAACTAAAACTTTGGTGACGATTGTTTCTGATTTATATAAATACATTAATATGTTTTTTACTTATCATATTTTTATAAACTTATATCTTTCAAAAAATAAATAATAAAATATTTATGGTTAATCTAAATTAAATATACTTACAACTTTGAAGCTATTTATAAGAAAATTCTTATATAAATTATTTTTAATTTTTAAAATTAAGTGGAAATATTTTAATTTATCAAAGTTAATATATAATATCAAATTTTGAAAATATCACAAATATATAATATTAAATTTGAACAGAGAAGATATTTCATCTTCAAAAATCATATGTTTAATCAAAACAAAATAATAATATTTAAATAAATCACGTATATCCATTATAATATAAAATGAAATAAATAAGTATTAATATATTATTATAATATATTTATTTTATAAATGTTTATATCTGTACACACATAAAAATCATATAGTATTAATTAAATCGAGTAAACAATGTCTTATCTTTAACCACCTCCAATTATTTCAAATTTAGCCAAGGCCCAGTTCTTAAATATTTTGACTTTTTCCGATCCGCACCCAAATATATGTACAAACTTAAAAGCCCACCAGAAAAGAACGACACGTGTCCCGTCGAGCTATCACAGAGCCCAAAATAAAAAGGGTACTATCGTCAAATCCAAGTCATTTTCACCCTCTTTTCTCTCTCTCTCTCTCCCCGTACAAGACGATGGATGGTGTCACCGGCGGAGATTCAAAAAGCGGCGAGGCTACGACGGCGCCGCTGCTCCGTAATCCGCATCCGGCTACGCTGCTCAGCGCGAACGCTCTACCGCCTCCTTTCCTCAGCAAGACGTACGACATGGTGGAAGATCCGGCGAGCGACGCGATCGTCTCGTGGAGCCCGGCGAACAACAGCTTCGTCGTGTGGGACCCGCCGGAGTTTTCTCGCTCCCTTCTCCCCAAATACTTCAAACACAACAATTTCTCCAGCTTCGTTCGTCAGCTGAACACCTACGTAAGTTAACCTAATCGAGTGAACTGAGAACGAAAGATTCAAACTTTACTGATTCAACTGATCTCAATTTTAAGAAAGTTAGGAACTTTACTGATTCGTTTGATCTCAATTTCAAGAAAGTTTCGAACTTTTAATGATTCATGTGACTACTCAAACAGGGTTTCAGGAAAGTGGATCCAGATCGGTGGGAGTTTGCAAACGAAGGTTTCTTAAGAGGACAAAAGCATCTCTTGAAGACGATAACCCGGAGAAAATCTACACAGGGACATGGTACTAGTAGTAGTAATACACAGTCTCGTCAGGGTCAAGGCTCAATGGCTTCGTTATCTTCATGTGTTGAGGTTGGGAAGTTTGGTCTCGAGGAAGAGGTTGAACAGCTTAAAAGAGACAAGAACGTGCTGATGCAGGAGCTAGTGAAGTTACGCCAGCAGCAGCAATCAACGGACAGCAAGCTTCAGTCTGTGGTCAAGAGTCTTCATACGATGGAGCAGAGACAACAACAGATCATGTCTTTCCTTGCTAAAGCTGTTCAGAATCCAACTTTCCTCTCGCAGTTCATACAGAAGCAGACAGAGAGTAGTAATATGCATGTGACCGAGGCTAGTAAGAAACGGAGACTCACAGAGGATGGTGGTGCCACTTCTGCTGCTGATGGGCAGATTGTTAAGTATCAGCCTATTAGAAGTGATTCTATGATGTGGAACATGATGAACACTGATGAGAAGTTACCATTTCTTGATGGGTTCTCGTCCGCAAACAGGGATTCTGGAGTCACTTTTCAAGAGGTGTTACCGCCCACAACGTCAGGAGAATCACAACCATATGCACCCTTACCCTCTGCTTCAACTTCCTTACCTGATACGGTAGTGCCAATGATTCCTCCCATGCCACAAGAGAGCATCAATGACTCCCCTACAGAAAACTACATGAATACAGAGAAGGATGTTTCAGAGGCATTCATTTCTCCTAGCCACTTCCTTGACGGTGGGAATCAGCTTGAGGGATTACCTCAAGACCTTGATATTGATGAACTGATGAGTAACTGTGATATATTTGAAGAGTATCTGGCGCAAAGCCCTGTTTTTGGAGATGAGACAACATTAGAGAGCAGCGACGCTAATGGTGAGAATGTGGATAAGCTTATAGAGGAGTTGGGTCATCTCGCTTCAGAGACAAAGCAGTTGTGAAGGATTATGTTTAGTGTTGAAATTGTATAGTCTTTCTCTACTAACTTGATGGTTGGGACGACAAGTTTTATTTTTTTGTATCAAGTCTCGTTTGTGTAAAAAGTTTTTAACTTTTGTGCAGAAATCTTCGTTTACATAATAAAACTTTTGTGGAAATGTATATATGATACTGATGGACGCAATGCCTATAGCAACCTCTGAGCCTCTTTTTACACGTTTTGCAGTAAGATAGAGTCAGTGTTTGGGCTTGGCAGTAACAGTCATTTCTTTACACATTATGATGTCCTGAAGTGACTTCCTCAGTGTCTCTAGACTACTATGAAAGTCATTTTCGAAAAGGCAAAGAGGATTTCTGTGGGTGCCTTGAGGATAACTACAGCTGCAACTTGTCTCAATCAAGGCCTACTTTTCTCTAGATGATTTTGATTTGTTCATACGAGTACAACTAATTGACTTTTGACCTTTGCATTGATTATAAAATTCACTTAGATTCATGATCAGCTAATCGAAACTAAGAATTTCCCTTATAAGTAAAACCACAAATAGAAGATTTGCCCCTTTCATCATTCATTCCGGTCTTCAAATGTACTGCAGAGAGTCAGAGACAAAGCAGTAACACTTTCTTACAAAAACCAACACCCACAAACCAAGCTGCAAACGAACAGAACTACTCTATATACTCAATAACAAGAGACAAAAGACCAACAGTCCAACAGACTAAATGGTAGCAACGGAGAGAGCCAGGAGGAGACAATGACCACCAGACACTTATCTTGATTGATAATGAAGTACTCTTTCATGCTTTCATACGTGCTGGAAAATCAAACAGCGAGCACTATAATAACAATTAGCAGCACGATACCAAAAATCACCAAGAGTAAGCACGTCTGCAAGGGAAAACAAAAAGGAAGTTTATAGGTTGCTCCTATCATCATCCTAAATCCTCAAACACATTTATGAGATTATACATGATCAAAAGCTTGGATAGTTTTTACCAGGGAAGAGTTCGATCTTTGTGTCTTTGAGGCTTTTGCGAGATGAGATTTTCCCAGTGCAGTTGCAGCGTGGGAGTTATCAATGTGAGTACTGATATCATCTGCGTACAAAAGAACAGGTGTTAGATTTGAAAACATGAAGACACGAATGAAACTTTTAGAATGACTTTACCAATCATGGTTCCTTGATCATGTACCAAAACTGCCAAGTCTTTGAAGATTTCATGCACCTCGCCAATTTGCTGCTGGATTTCTTCTATCCCTTGCTCTCTTTCCTCAATAATAGCCTCATTAAACGCAATCTCGTTGTCCAACAGTACAAGTTCTTGTCTGCAACAACAACAACAACAAACCAATCAAAAGAAAAATCATCTCAGTAACAAGAATCCGGACTTTTGTCTGTATAAACTTTACCTTTTTGATTCCACAAGAAGCGCACGCTGCTCTTGATGCTTATCTGCATACACATCTATCTCACTACTGGCTGTATAGCTGTATTTACCAAAGCCAATTAATCAAATACACAAAAAGTAAATAAACATAAACCATTTTGGATTCTTCAAGATGAGTACTATTTACCTAGAAGGAGGAGATGGTAGGGTGACAAGAGGAGCATAAACGGTTTCTCTTTCAGCAGCGAGACGCTGAGCCTTTTGAAACTCTTTCAGTACAGATTGGAAGTCTTTTGCAAGCTTAGCATCCACTATCTTCTTCTTTTGCTAAACTCACCAAAAATATAAACACAAATCATCAAAATTCGGATACCAAACATAAAGAAGAAGTATAAAGACACTCACATTGACACCTCTCTGATGATCAGTTTCACTAGCTTCTTTAAGTTTAGCTGATGTATCTTTCACTAATTGTCCGATATATAGTCTTGTCTTGTGCCTGCAAACACACATAAACAACTACTGAATTAGAAACAATTTTAACTCAAAAAGGAGATAATTTTGGAGGAATCTTACAGCTTATCTCGGAGCTCGGGCGTGTCTTTGGGAGTGCCGAGAGTGTTGACGAGTCGTTGGAAGCTGGAGACGCTTGTGTTGATCTGAAAAATACCGGAAGCTACGGCTTGCGTCGTGTCTTGTCGACTTCCGCCGTTGATGTTCCGCGAAGAAGCTAATGTTCTTCCTCTTCCCGCCTCTAAATCTTGAAAACTCATCTCGGATAACCCACCACGAAAGTCTCTTCCTTTTTCGACGGTGATTATCGATTCGGCGGGCGTGATTCTCTCTCTCTCCGACAATGAGATTGAGAAAACGTGAATCACGGAGAGAGAGAGAGAGAGAGAGAGAAAAGCGTGGAAGTGTCACATTAGCTGTATGAATGAAAATGTTTGTACCTTTTGTGTAATCTCATTCTTCTATCCTTACTGTTTCTGTAATATTCTGAAAGTGGCTTGATAGTTTAGAATCTAACAGTATATCCACCTCCAGGTTTATTATGAAAGAGGGTATGAATGTTAGGGGAAAAAGTACGGGTGTGTGTATGATAAGAATCTTATCTTTATGGTCTACTCTCGAATACAAGATACTCTTACGAAGTGAAAGATACTCTGAGCTTGAGACACGTGGACCACAGACACTGCTGGAAAGAGTGATTTCGTCACGTCGTTAGTTGATTTTGTCCAAATCATAGTTTTTACTAATTATTAGTACAACTAAATAGAATATTACATTATACAATAATACTTTTAACAATTTTGTTAGAAAATACTTTAATTAGATCCGAATATAATTTAAATTATGACAAGTATGGGCATTTAATAAATTAAATCTCAACAAAAACCTTTACGTGCACAAAAATGGTCAAAAAGTAGAATTTATTTAATTTACAATTAAACAAAAAAAATTGACGTTAAAGAGTTTCTCTCAAATGTATTTTCTGAGCTTCTTGCTATAAATTTTAAAAGAGTTTCTCTCAAATGTTTTGAATTTATTTCATTTGAAAAATTATTCAATTTTTTTTATAAAAATGTTAAGTAACCTCTAAAGAAACTACCAAAAATAAATTGTAACAATATAACCAATGAAATAGTTGATTTTCATTTCCCACAATTTTTCCTTTTACTATGTTTTATTATTTGGATTGTGTTTGAGATTTCTGAATCGGGTTTAATTTAGTTTAATATATTTATTGTTGAAAGAAAAAAAAAACAAATACTAATAGTTTAGAGACACTTTTACCCCCCCCCCCCCTTAGCACGTGAGAAGCTTCCGGTGAAAAAACTGCATCCCGACCAAAGCACGTGCCAAATCCGAAGACCTCTCGTCCATTTTCCAAGGTGGGGTCCCTCTTTATTTTTTATTTTTCTCTCCTCACATCAAATCCGCTTCCGAAGATTTTTTTCCTTTTCTTTCTTTGAATATTCGTTTTCGTTTCAAACAGCAAAGTTCAGTTTTCAGACCGCGTCGATCGATTCCCACCATGTCCACCGTAAGTCTCTCCAAACCCCTTCCTTTTTTTCTCTGTTCTTCTGCTGCTGTTGAGCTGATATAAAGGAAGATCTGTTGGTGATTGTTATCCCGGATAGCTTTTGTGCGAAAATGGTGTTAGATCATTTGGTTTGGTTTCTGTAACGTGTAGAATGCGATTCATGTCAAAATGATTAGTCTTTAGACAGAAAGATTAGTTTTTTAACGAGATTTATTTGTCATCAGTTATATGATTTCTCCAGCATTTGAAAAGGGTATTGTTCATCGTGCTGAAAGTTTGAAACTTTTTGACTTTTTGTGTTTTCATCTTAGCTACCATTAGTTTTGTTCCTCAAGGAGTGTAGTCATAGTTTAGGCGATATAAAGGGATGAGAAAATGTGGAATCGAACTCAAGCCTAAGATGTGATTTAGCTGTTGAACCATCCATAGTGTTAAGTCTCAGGATATTTGCATCTTTTATTATTGCAGATGACAAGTGTAAAAGTGAGCAATGTATCTCTAGGAGCCACCGAGCGTGACCTCAAAGAGTTCTTTTCCTTTTCCGGCGACATTCTCTACCTTGAGACCCACAGCGAGACAGAACGGTCTAAGTTGGCATATGTCACTTTCAAAGATCTACAAGGAGCTGAAACTGCTGTTCTTCTCTCGGTATTCTGTTATCATTTTTCTCACTTCCTCTTACGTTTCCTTTTTGTAAGTAATTGTCAAACTCTCTTTCAGGGAGCAACGATTGTTGATTCTTCAGTCATTGTCACTATGGCCCCTGATTACCAACTCTCTCCCGAGGCTTTAGCTTCCTTGGTAATTAATCTCTATAACTCATCATCTCTCATGAGTTGCAGGCTCTCTTATACCTCTCCCTCTCTCTCCAGGAACCAAAAGACAGCAGCAAATCCCCCCGTGGTGCAGCAGGTGGTGAATCCGTGCTCCGAAAAGCCGAAGACGTTGTCAGCAGCATGCTTGCAAAAGGTTTCATCCTCGGCAAAGACGCGATCGCCAAAGCCAAGAGCGTCGACGAGAAGCACCAGCTAACATCCACAGCGTCAGCCAGAGTCGCGTCTCTCGACAAGAAGATCGGTTTCACCGAAAAGATCAACACGGGAACCGTCGTGGTCGGTGAGAAAGTCAGGGAGGTCGATCAGAAGTACCAAGTCTCGGAGAAAACCAAGTCAGCGATCGCTGCTGCGGAGCAGACCGTGAGCAACGCTGGCTCTGCTATCATGAAGAACAGGTACGTCCTCACGGGCGCCACGTGGGTCACGGGGGCTTTCAGCAAAGTGGCTAAAGCCGCGGAAGAAGTTGGACAGAAGGCGAAGGAGAAGGTTGGTTTGGGTGAGGAAGAGGACAAGAGGAAAGTGGTTGATGAGTTTGCTAGAGTTCATTTGTCCGAGTCACCAAAGAAGGAGGAATCATCATCAAAGGAGGAAGATGTTGTACAAGAATCAAAACTCTCCGAGTCTCCTGAAGCAAAGAAAGAATCTGAACAACATCACGAGCCCTTGTCGCAGGTGCAGCAAGCTCCTCCTCCACCTTTGGCTCCGGTTCAACCTTAAGCTATGCAGGCAAGTCAATGTTTGTATACTGTAATACTTGGAGCTAAGTCCCTCCTGAAGATCGAACTTGCTATTTAGGACCAAGACATGTGTTCTTGCAACATTGGATTCATGGTTTGGTTTTGGTACTTAGACCTGGAAAAACAAACAATTTTGTAGTCCTTGTTTTTCGTTTTTATTTAACAGACGTCTCCAATGTTCTGCCATAATAGGAGAAACACCTTAATACCTGAAGTAAAAAAGGTCTAAAGCAAAACGAAACTTGTTACAGTATATATCAAATATTAATTGAATCCCAAGAATCCTAGCATTGGTGACGCTGCTACACTCCTCGAACATACTATAGTCACCACATTGTTCAGCTTCGGATCGCTTCTAAAGATGGAGCGCAGGAAATGATCGTGCAACTTTCTTGGAATGGTCGAGAGATTTAAGATTGGTGCACGACTCGAAGAGTAAGAGGAAACAGTCTTTATCAGCCCTTAATCGAGCAACTCGATCGCATATTTGTATCTCCTGAGCTTGAACAAGCGGACTATCTCTTCCACAGCTGGGGGTAACTCATTGTTCTGATTCTGATAATTGATTTATAATTTTTGATTTTTTTTGTTTATTTGTCATGTTCTCGAGATATTAATCAATAATTTTCATAAATATTTTTTATATGTTTTTATAATAAAAATATTTGAAAACATGATAATATAATTTTTTACTATACAAATATTTAATATTATCTTATTTATTCATTAAAGTTTTGATATATTTAGTGAATAATTTGTTATTTAACTGATCACAAATTAATACTATAAAATTATCTTGAAAAATAATAAAAACATGTCTGAAAAAATAAAAGATAATCTCATATATTTATCTTGCGTTTATCTACATATTTTTAATTTTATATACGCAAATAACAATTAAATTTATTATTATAATAAAATATTAAAAACTAGTTTTATAAAATATAAAAGACATTTATTTATTTATTTTTAAATGTATATATCAAGCCATATATTTTTCAAAACATATTGATTTTATTAACGAGGTTTATAAGCTATAACAATTAACTTTTTTTATAACAATTGATTTGATTTATATTTGTTTGTTAATGTTACTTTTTGTAGTGTTTTCTAATTATTATTAGTTGCAAAAATAACATTTATTTGTTATTAACGTTGAATATTTTTTTTCTGAGAATCATATTAAAAAATATTTTAAAAATATCTTCTCCAAAAAAGAATACTTTCGAAATATTACTTTTCTATTTACAACATGTACCTTATATTAAAAAATTAATTATGTTTAATTTTAACTTTTTCAAGAGTTTCACAGAGTTATAACTTTCTTTTAATTAAAATTTCTTTAGAAGACTATTATATAAAGAAAAGGGTGATTCTATATGTTTTAATAATATATTTTCGAATATAATTTGTTTTAGTTATAATTATTAAATATTGAAAGTTAAAAACCACTTGAAAATAAGAAAAAAAAATTATGATTAACAATAAAGAAATATCATTTTATAGAAAGTAGCAATTTCTATTTTAGAGTCAAAAAAATATAAATTGATTATAGCTTATTTTTTTCTCTATTATGTATTTGCTTATTTAATTAGATAAATATTTTTGCTTTAATATAGTAAAACCTGATTAAAGATAACAAAATATTTAAAATAAATATATAAACAGCGTCAGCCAGAGTCGCGTCTCTCGACAAGAAGATCGGTTTCACCGACAAGATCAACACGGGAACCGTCGTGGTTGGAGAGAAAGTCAGGGAAGTCGATCAGAAGTACCAAGTCTCGGAGAAAACCAAGTCAGCGATCGCTGCTGCGGAGCAGACCGTGACCAACGCTGGCTCTGCTATCATGAAGAACAGGTACGTCCTCACGGGCGCCACGTGGGTCACGGGGGCTTTCAGCAAAGTGGCTAAAGCCGCGGAAGAAGTTGGACAGAAGGCAAAGGAGAAGGTTGGTTTGGGTGAGGAAGAGGACAAGAGGAACACTACAAGAAAACACCGGGATTCTGACGACCGTTTTCGTAGGTATTTCCTCGGAATAACGGTATTCCGAGGACATACCGACGAAAATGGTCGTCGGAATAAACTCCTCGGAAATTCATTTTTCCTCGGAATTTCCTCGGAAAATTCCGAGGAAATACTGACGACTTGAGTTTCCTTGGAAAATTCCGAGGAAATACCGAGGAATGGAGTTTCCGAGGGAATTCCGAGGAACAATTTCCTACGACTGTTTTCGTCGGTATTTCCTCGGAATTTTCCGACGACTTTTAAAAAAAAAACAAATTTAAAAATAGTTTTAATAAATATAAAATGAAAAAATATTTAAAATTATTTTTAAAAAATATAAATTTTAGAAATACAAAAAATAGTTTTTAATTGACAAAAATGTTTTATAAATATATAAAAACCTTTTAATAAATAGAATATAGTTTAATAATTATAAAAATAGTTTTAAATCACAAAAAAGTTTTTATAAATATAAAAAAAAACTTTTGGTAAATATAATATGGTTTAATAATTACAAAAAATATTTTTTAAACACAAAAAGCTTTATAAATATAGGAAATTTTTTTAATAAATAGATTATAGTTTAATAATTAAAAATTTAATAATTACACAAAATAGTTTTTAATCACAAAAAAAGTTTATAAATATAAAAAACCTTTTAATAAATAGAATATAATTTAATAATTACAAATTTAATAATTACAAAATTAGTTTTTAATCACAAAAAGGTTTTATCAATATATAAAAAACCTTTTAATAAATAGAATATAGTTTAATAATTTTAAAAATAGTTTTTAATCACAAAAGGTTTTTATAAATATAAAAAACCTTTTAGTAAATAGGATATGGTTTAATAATTACAAAAAAAATAGTTTTTAATCACAAAATACTTTTATAAATATATAAAAAATTAATAAATAGATTATATTTTAATAATTACAAATTTAATAATTACAAAAATAGTTTTTAATCACAATTTTTTTTATAAATATAAAAAACTTTTTAATAAATAGAATATAGTTTAATAATTACAAATTTCATAATTAGAAATAATAGTTTTAATATATAAAAAATGTTTCATAATTACAAAAATAGTTTTAATATATAAAATTATAAAAAATTATAATTTGTTAGTATACATGATTTATACATATATATATATAAATGTATAAAAAATTATAAATTGTTTATAAATAGAGAAAAAAGGTTTACAAATTTTTTTAAAATTAAAAAAAACGTTTTATTATTACTGGAAACTTGAAAAACGTTTTTAAAAATAGAAAATCGTTTTTAAAAATCAAAAAACGTTTTCATATTATATACATAATTATTAATTCGATTTTTATAATCACAATCAATAAAAACTTTTTAAAAAATTGCAAGTCTCCTAAATACAACAAATAATCACAATCCTAAACCATAAAACCATAATCAAACTCTCAAATCACAACCCTACCATTCACCCTAACAAAAATCTATAAAAACCCTAATTTCACCATAGTGAAACTCGATTTTGAAGAAAATAGAGAGGGATAGGTGGTCTTACATGATTTGGGGATGAAATAGAGGAGAATTAGGTTTGAATCGCCGGAAAACGTTGCAGGAGAAGAGAGATGCGGCAGAGTTCGCGAGAGAGAAAGAGAAAAATGGGGAAGAAGATCCGCGGCGTGCCCTAATAAAATGAAAATTCCGACGGAAAAGGTCCGTCGGAATTTCCTCAGAATTTTTAATTGGGTCCGTCGGAATTTCCTCGGAAATCACTAATTTAATTTTCCCAAAATATTTGGCGGTTTGGGTTGCCGGGTAAATGAAAATATTCTGAGGAAATAACTTCCTCGGAATTTCCTCAGAATATTCCGAGGAAATTCCGAGGAAACAGATAATGTTCCTCGGAATTTCCTCGGAATATTCTGAGGAAATTCCGAGGAAACAGGGTTTGGGGTTTCAAATTCCGATTTTTTTTGTCGTATTTCATTTCTTATACAAATGTAATGCATATTATTGAGGATGCTTTGTTTAGATGATCGTAAACCATGAAATAACACAATTTCAAAAAAAAATTGTAAGTATTCCCTTTAACGTTTATTAAAGTGTATAAGTGTTTCTCTTATGTTATGTGGTTTTCGTTCAAGCAATCGTAAAAGTGTTTGTTATTGTGTAAAACACCAAAGTTTGACTTCATAATATGGTTAAGACACTTAATGAAGGTTATATACGTGTTATTTAATCCGCAAAATGTTGTTTTCGGTTTAAAACCCCAAGTTCCTCGGAATTTCCTCAGAATATTCTGAGGAAATTCCGAGGAAATACTGAAAACCAGTACTTTCCTCGGAATTTCCTCGGAATTTTCTGAGGAAATTCCGAGGAACTTGGGGTTTTAAACCGAAAACTCACATGTTCCTCGGAATTTCCTCAGAAAATTCCGAGGAAATTCCGAGGAACAATACTTTATAATCAAATCTCTAAATCGAGAAGGTAAATTCCAAGGAAATTCCGAGGAAACCCTAAAGTCTCTCGGAATATTCCGAGGAAATGTGTTTTCCTCGGAATTTCCTCAGAAAATTCTGAGGAAATTCCGAGGAAACCACATTTTTGGGTTTCCTCGGAATTTCCTCGGTTTTTCGTCAGAAAATTCCGAGGAAATCATTTTCCCTCGGAATGTCTCTCAGAATACTGATGTTTTCTTGTAGTGGAAAGTGGTTGATGAGTTTGCTAGAGTTCATTTGTCTGAGTCACCAAAGAAGGAGGAATCATCATCAAAGGAGGAAGATATTGTACAAGAATCAAAACTCTCTGAGTCTCCTGAAGCAAAGAAAGAATCTGAAGAAGATCACGAGCCCTTGTCGCAGGTGCAGCAAGCTCCTCCTCCACCTGTGGCTCCGGCTCAACCTTAAGCTATGCAGGCAAGTCAATGTTTGTATACTGTAATACTTGGAGCTAAGTCCCTCCTGAAGATCGAACTTGCTATTTAGGACCAAGACATGTGTTCTTGCAACATTGGATTCATGGTTTGGTTTTGGTACTTAGACCTGGAAAAACAAACAATTTTGTAGTCCTTGTTTTTCGTTTTTTTTTAACAGACGTCTCCAATGTTCTGCCATAATAGGAGAAACACCTTAATACCTGAAGTAAAAAAGGTCTAAAGCAAAACGAAACTTGTTACAGTATATATCAAATATTAATTGAATCCCAAGAATCCTAGCATTGGTGACGCTGCTACACTCCTCGAACATACTATAGTCACCACATTGTTCAGCTTCGGATCGCTTCTAAAGATGGAGCGCAGGAAATGATCGTGCAACTTTCTTGGAATGGTCGAGAGATTTAAGATTGGTGCACGACTCGAAGAGTAAGAGGAAACAGTCTTTATCAGCCCTTAATCGAGCAACTCGATCGCATATTTGTATCTCCTGAGCTTGAACAAGCGGACTATCTCTTCCACAGCTGGGGGTAACTCATTGTTCTGATTCTGATAATTGATTTATAATTTTTGATTTTTTTTGTTTATTTGTCATGTTCTCGAGATATTAATCAATAATTTTCATAAATATTTTTTATATGTTTTTATAATAAAAATATTTGAAAACATGATAATATAATTTTTTACTATACAAATATTTAATATTATCTTATTTATTCATTAAAGTTTTGATATATTTAGTGAATAATTTGTTATTTAACTGATCACAAATTAATACTATAAAATTATCTTGAAAAATAATAAAAACATGTCTGAAAAAATAAAAGATAATCTCATATATTTATCTTGCGTTTATCTACATATTTTTAATTTTATATACGCAAATAACAATTAAATTTATTATTATAATAAAATATTAAAAACTAGTTTTATAAAATATAAAAGACATTTATTTATTTATTTTTAAATGTATATATCAAGCCATATATTTTTCAAAACATATTGATTTTATTAACGAGGTTTATAAGCTATAACAATTAACTTTTTTTATAACAATTGATTTGATTTATATTTGTTTGTTAATGTTACTTTTTGTAGTGTTTTCTAATTATTATTAGTTGCAAAAATAACATTTATTTGTTATTAACGTTGAATATTTTTTTTCTGAGAATCATATTAAAAAATATTTTAAAAATATCTTCTCCAAAAAAGAATACTTTCGAAATATTACTTTTCTATTTACAACATGTACCTTATATTAAAAAATTAATTATGTTTAATTTTAACTTTTTCAAGAGTTTCACAGAGTTATAACTTTCTTTTAATTAAAATTTCTTTAGAAGACTATTATATAAAGAAAAGGGTGATTCTATATGTTTTAATAATATATTTTCGAATATAATTTGTTTTAGTTATAATTATTAAATATTGAAAGTTAAAAACCACTTGAAAATAAGAAAAAAAAATTATGATTAACAATAAAGAAATATCATTTTATAGAAAGTAGCAATTTCTATTTTAGAGTCAAAAAAATATAAATTGATTATAGCTTATTTTTTTCTCTATTATGTATTTGCTTATTTAATTAGATAAATATTTTTGCTTTAATATAGTAAAACCTGATTAAAGATAACAAAATATTTAAAATAAATATATAAACAGCGTCAGCCAGAGTCGCGTCTCTCGACAAGAAGATCGGTTTCACCGACAAGATCAACACGGGAACCGTCGTGGTTGGAGAGAAAGTCAGGGAAGTCGATCAGAAGTACCAAGTCTCGGAGAAAACCAAGTCAGCGATCGCTGCTGCGGAGCAGACCGTGACCAACGCTGGCTCTGCTATCATGAAGAACAGGTACGTCCTCACGGGCGCCACGTGGGTCACGGGGGCTTTCAGCAAAGTGGCTAAAGCCGCGGAAGAAGTTGGACAGAAGGCAAAGGAGAAGGTTGGTTTGGGTGAGGAAGAGGACAAGAGGAACACTACAAGAAAACACCGGGATTCTGACGACCGTTTTCGTAGGTATTTCCTCGGAATAACGGTATTCCGAGGACATACCGACGAAAATGGTCGTCGGAATAAACTCCTCGGAAATTCATTTTTCCTCGGAATTTCCTCGGAAAATTCCGAGGAAATACTGACGACTTGAGTTTCCTTGGAAAATTCCGAGGAAATACCGAGGAATGGAGTTTCCGAGGGAATTCCGAGGAACAATTTCCTACGACTGTTTTCGTCGGTATTTCCTCGGAATTTTCCGACGACTTTTAAAAAAAAAACAAATTTAAAAATAGTTTTAATAAATATAAAATGAAAAAATATTTAAAATTATTTTTAAAAAATATAAATTTTAGAAATACAAAAAATAGTTTTTAATTGACAAAAATGTTTTATAAATATATAAAAACCTTTTAATAAATAGAATATAGTTTAATAATTATAAAAATAGTTTTAAATCACAAAAAAGTTTTTATAAATATAAAAAAAAACTTTTGGTAAATATAATATGGTTTAATAATTACAAAAAATATTTTTTAAACACAAAAAGCTTTATAAATATAGGAAATTTTTTTAATAAATAGATTATAGTTTAATAATTAAAAATTTAATAATTACACAAAATAGTTTTTAATCACAAAAAAAGTTTATAAATATAAAAAACCTTTTAATAAATAGAATATAATTTAATAATTACAAATTTAATAATTACAAAATTAGTTTTTAATCACAAAAAGGTTTTATCAATATATAAAAAACCTTTTAATAAATAGAATATAGTTTAATAATTTTAAAAATAGTTTTTAATCACAAAAGGTTTTTATAAATATAAAAAACCTTTTAGTAAATAGGATATGGTTTAATAATTACAAAAAAAATAGTTTTTAATCACAAAATACTTTTATAAATATATAAAAAAATTAATAAATAGATTATATTTTAATAATTACAAATTTAATAATTACAAAAATAGTTTTTAATCACAATTTTTTTTATAAATATAAAAAACTTTTTAATAAATAGAATATAGTTTAATAATTACAAATTTCATAATTAGAAATAATAGTTTTAATATATAAAAAATGTTTCATAATTACAAAAATAGTTTTAATATATAAAATTATAAAAAATTATAATTTGTTAGTATACATGATTTATACATATATATATATAAATGTATAAAAAATTATAAATTGTTTATAAATAGAGAAAAAAGGTTTACAAATTTTTTTAAAATTAAAAAAAACGTTTTATTATTACTGGAAACTTGAAAAACGTTTTTAAAAATAGAAAATCGTTTTTAAAAATCAAAAAACGTTTTCATATTATATACATAATTATTAATTCGATTTTTATAATCACAATCAATAAAAACTTTTTAAAAAATTGCAAGTCTCCTAAATACAACAAATAATCACAATCCTAAACCATAAAACCATAATCAAACTCTCAAATCACAACCCTACCATTCACCCTAACAAAAATCTATAAAAACCCTAATTTCACCATAGTGAAACTCGATTTTGAAGAAAATAGAGAGGGATAGGTGGTCTTACATGATTTGGGGATGAAATAGAGGAGAATTAGGTTTGAATCGCCGGAAAACGTTGCAGGAGAAGAGAGATGCGGCAGAGTTCGCGAGAGAGAAAGAGAAAAATGGGGAAGAAGATCCGCGGCGTGCCCTAATAAAATGAAAATTCCGACGGAAAAGGTCCGTCGGAATTTCCTCAGAATTTTTAATTGGGTCCGTCGGAATTTCCTCGGAAATCACTAATTTAATTTTCCCAAAATATTTGGCGGTTTGGGTTGCCGGGTAAATGAAAATATTCTGAGGAAATAACTTCCTCGGAATTTCCTCAGAATATTCCGAGGAAATTCCGAGGAAACAGATAATGTTCCTCGGAATTTCCTCGGAATATTCTGAGGAAATTCCGAGGAAACAGGGTTTGGGGTTTCAAATTCCGATTTTTTTTGTCGTATTTCATTTCTTATACAAATGTAATGCATATTATTGAGGATGCTTTGTTTAGATGATCGTAAACCATGAAATAACACAATTTCAAAAAAAAATTGTAAGTATTCCCTTTAACGTTTATTAAAGTGTATAAGTGTTTCTCTTATGTTATGTGGTTTTCGTTCAAGCAATCGTAAAAGTGTTTGTTATTGTGTAAAACACCAAAGTTTGACTTCATAATATGGTTAAGACACTTAATGAAGGTTATATACGTGTTATTTAATCCGCAAAATGTTGTTTTCGGTTTAAAACCCCAAGTTCCTCGGAATTTCCTCAGAATATTCTGAGGAAATTCCGAGGAAATACTGAAAACCAGTACTTTCCTCGGAATTTCCTCGGAATTTTCTGAGGAAATTCCGAGGAACTTGGGGTTTTAAACCGAAAACTCACATGTTCCTCGGAATTTCCTCAGAAAATTCCGAGGAAATTCCGAGGAACAATACTTTATAATCAAATCTCTAAATCGAGAAGGTAAATTCCAAGGAAATTCCGAGGAAACCCTAAAGTCTCTCGGAATATTCCGAGGAAATGTGTTTTCCTCGGAATTTCCTCAGAAAATTCTGAGGAAATTCCGAGGAAACCACATTTTTGGGTTTCCTCGGAATTTCCTCGGTTTTTCGTCAGAAAATTCCGAGGAAATCATTTTCCCTCGGAATGTCTCTCAGAATACTGATGTTTTCTTGTAGTGGAAAGTGGTTGATGAGTTTGCTAGAGTTCATTTGTCTGAGTCACCAAAGAAGGAGGAATCATCATCAAAGGAGGAAGATATTGTACAAGAATCAAAACTCTCTGAGTCTCCTGAAGCAAAGAAAGAATCTGAAGAAGATCACGAGCCCTTGTCGCAGGTGCAGCAAGCTCCTCCTCCACCTGTGGCTCCGGCTCAACCTTAAGCTATGCAGGCAAGTCAATGTTTGTATACTGTAATACTTGGAGCTAAGTCCCTCCTGAAGATCGAACTTGCTATTTAGGACCAAGACATGTGTTCTTGCAACATTGGATTCATGGTTTGGTTTTGGTACTTAGACCTGGAAAAACAAACAATTTTGTAGTCCTTGTTTTTCGTTTTTTTTTAACAGACGTCTCCAATGTTCTGCCATAATAGGAGAAACACCTTAATACCTGAAGTAAAAAAGGTCTAAAGCAAAACGAAACTTGTTACAGTATATATCAAATATTAATTGAATCCCAAGAATCCTAGCATTGGTGACGCTGCTACACTCCTCGAACATACTATAGTCACCACATTGTTCAGCTTCGGATCGCTTCTAAAGATGGAGCGCAGGAAATGATCGTGCAACTTTCTTGGAATGGTCGAGAGATTTAAGATTGGTGCACGACTCGAAGAGTAAGAGGAAACAGTCTTTATCAGCCCTTAATCGAGCAACTCGATCGCATATTTGTATCTCCTGAGCTTGAACAAGCGGACTATCTCTTCCACAGCTGGGGGTAACTCATTGTTCTGATTCTGATAATTGATTTATAATTTTTGATTTTTTTTTGTTTATTTGTCATGTTCTCGAGATATTAATCAATAATTTTCATAAATATTTTTTATATGTTTTTATAATAAAAATATTTGAAAACATGATAATATAATTTTTTACTATACAAATATTTAATATTATCTTATTTATTCATTAAAGTTTTGATATATTTAGTGAATAATTTGTTATTTAACTGATCACAAATTAATACTATAAAATTATCTTGAAAAATAATAAAAACATGTCTGAAAAAATAAAAGATAATCTCATATATTTATCTTGCGTTTATCTACATATTTTTAATTTTATATACGCAAATAACAATTAAATTTATTATTATAATAAAATATTAAAAACTAGTTTTATAAAATATAAAATACATTTATTTATTTATTTTTAAATGTATATATCAAGCCATATATTTTTCAAAACATATTGATTTTATTAACGAGGTTTATAAGCTATAACAATTAACTTTTTTTATAACAATTGATTTGATTTATATTTGTTTGTTAATGTTACTTTTTGTAGTGTTTTCTAATTATTATTAGTTGCAAAAATAACATTTATTTGTTATTAACGTTGAATATTTTTTTTCTGAGAATCATATTAAAAAATATTTTAAAAATATCTTCTCCAAAAAAGAATACTTTCGAAATATTACTTTTCTATTTACAACATGTACCTTATATTAAAAAATTAATTATGTTTAATTTTAACTTTTTCAAGAGTTTTACAGAGTTATAACTTTCTTTTAATTAAAATTTCTTTAGAAGACTATTATATAAAGAAAAGGGTGATTCTATATGTTTTAATAATATATTTTCGAATATAATTTGTTTTAGTTATAATTATTAAATATTGAAAGTTAAAAACCACTTGAAAATAAGAAAAAAAAATTATGATTAACAATAAAGAAATATCATTTTATAGAAAGTAGCAATTTCTATTTTAGAGTAAAAAAAATATAAATTGATTATAGCTTATTTTTTTCTCTATTATGTATTTGCTTATTTAATTAGATAAATATTTTTGCTTTAATATAGTAAAACCTGATTAAAGATAACAAAATATTTAAAATAAATATATAAACAGCGTCAGCCAGAGTCGCGTCTCTCGACAAGAAGATCGGTTTCACCGACAAGATCAACACGGGAACCGTCGTGGTTGGAGAGAAAGTCAGGGAAGTCGATCAGAAGTACCAAGTCTCGGAGAAAACCAAGTCAGCGATCGCTGCTGCGGAGCAGACCGTGACCAACGCTGGCTCTGCTATCATGAAGAACAGGTACGTCCTCACGGGCGCCACGTGGGTCACGGGGGCTTTCAGCAAAGTGGCTAAAGCCGCGGAAGAAGTTGGACAGAAGGCAAAGGAGAAGGTTGGTTTGGGTGAGGAAGAGGACAAGAGGAAAGTGGTTGATGAGTTTGCTAGAGTTCATTTGTCTGAGTCACCAAAGAAGGAGGAATCATCATCAAAGGAGGAAGATATTGTACAAGAATCAAAACTCTCTGAGTCTCCTGAAGCAAAGAAAGAATCTGAAGAAGATCACGAGCCCTTGTCGCAGGTGCAGCAAGCTCCTCCTCCACCTGTGGCTCCGGCTCAACCTTAAGCTATGCAGGCAAGTCAATGTTTGTAAAAACTGTTTAGGGTAAACTTTTTATAGTGACTAGCCCCACCGCTTGCGCGGCCCCAAATCCAGGAAAATCTTCTCACACACGGCTACCCGAGGTCGCCAGTTCGATTCTCGGGGACAGCGGGGTGGTACTATGCCTCTCCAAATAAATCCTTCTTCATACGAGTAGGGACAAGCGGTGTATACTAACCAGTAGGTCCAAGCCGGAGGGGTTTCCCCATACGAGTAGGGGCAAGCGGAGTATACATTAATCCGTAGGTCCAAGCCGGAGGGGAGGGATTTCCTGGATTTGGGGCCGCGCAAGCGGTGGGGCTAGTCACTATAAAAAGTTTACCCTAAACAGTTTTATAACAAGAAAGTTTGAAAATAACGGCTCTATTCTCTCTCCTTGTGCGAAAAAAAGGGGGATTAGATCTCTGCCGTTGCGCCGCCGTCGGAGGGCCTCGAGCTCGCCGGCGATTGCCTCTGTTCTCTCTTCCTAAGGCTTGTCTCCTCTCCTCCCTCATGGTGCGATGCTCATCTCCAAAAAGAAGCGCCGTCCGCCTTTCTTCCGATCGTATAAAGCTTTCCGTTTGACTAATTCCGCAAGATCTGCTGCCATGGCTAAGAAGAAGCTTAGATCCGATTCTCGTGTCTCTCCTTCTCATTTCGCCTCGTCGGATTCTGGCCTCCTGCCTTCTCGATTTTCTCTTCCGTTCGGCTCGTCTCCGTCTGGGTCTGGTCCCCTGTCTCCGGTTGTTTCTGTTCAGGCTAGGTCTGGATCTTCTTCTCCGGTTGGGTCTGGTCCCCTGTCTCCGGCTGTCTCTGTTCGGGCTACGTCTGAATCTTCTTCTCCGGTGTCTTCTGCAACGTCGACTCCTGGTTCTGCTCTCCCAGCTCTGTCTTCTCCGGCTCTGTCTCCAGGGAGGCTTACCGCTACTGCTTCATTTCCTCCTTTGTCTCCTCAGGCTCTGGAGGCTCAGCAATTTTGCAGTAACTCTGGGATAGCTCAGCTTGCCCCAAGCCATACTGATAATAAAGCTTCACCTCCGCTGTTAAATTATGCGGCTTTACTTAAAAGCTCTGCTCAGTTGCAGGAAATTGGTACACCAGTGGAACATATCTCGGGTGCTCCCTTTGTGCTTATTCCGGATGAGAACATCGAGGCTGCAAAATTGGAGTTTAAAGACTTTATTTATGCTCGTTTTCATGGAGATTTCCCTTCCATGGGTAAAATCATTGGTGTCGTGAATGCTGTCTGGGCTAGAACAGGGCCAAAAATATTTGTTCACAACATTGGTGAAGGTATCTATCTCCTCAGAGTCACGAACCCTCGTACTAGAGAGGTCCTTCTTTCTCGTACCTGCTGGAACATTGGAGGACTCCCTATGTTTGTTGCACCCTGGTCTCCTGATTACTCCCCGGATGAGGCCCCGCTTACTAATGCCATTGTCCCGGTTGAAATGCGCAACGTTCCTTATCTTCTCTTCAACAGAGAGAGCCTCAGTCGTCTCGCCACAGCTATTGGCAAACCTGAATCCCTTGCTCCAGAAACAGAACGTAAAGAAAATTTCGAGGTTGCAAAACTGTTTGTTCGTGTTGATCTTACTGCTCCTCTACCCCATCAGATTGTTTCAGGCTTTTCTAATGGTAGGGAGGTAATGATTGAAGTGTCATACCCCTGGCTCCCTATTAAGTGTGATTTATGTAAGAAGTTTGGTCATAATGCTGTTAAGTGCTGTGAACTGCCTCTCCCTAAGGTGGGGATGAGCAATCCTCCGCGTTCTGCAAGAAGGCGATCTCGTTCTAGGCCAGGGCGCTCTACAGACAAAAGGGAAAAGAAGCAGGGAGTCATGCGTTATGTGCCGGTGAATCGTGCTGCAGCTGTGATCTCCAACGAAACAGGTAATAACGAGCTTACGGCGACTGTTGAGTCTCTCCACTCTGTCGACTTCGGAGTAGACCATCAGAATGCTAAGGACTGTGGTCTTGAGGAGGGTGAAATACCACCAGTGGCTGCAGCTGCTGTTGAAGTGGCTGTACCCAAGTCCGATAATCTTCCTCCAGTAAACAGGATATCCTTTGGAGCATTTGATGTTTTGGCTTCTCTATCCCCAGCTGATGATGATGCTCTGCACTCTATGTCTGCTGGAATAACTCCGGGGGCGGTCATTCAGTTCGAAAAAGATATGGTTGTCGAGGCTGTTTCCTCAGCGATTGCTAGTTCTGTGGCTGCTGCTTCTGATGTACCTGAGTCACAGCTGCCTCCCCTGGGTCGAGACCCTGCATCCGACCATCGTCCTGCAGAGGAGCAGGAGCGAGATAACCCCTTCTTCCTGGTTCAGAACGGGAAGAGTGGCCGCAAGGTCACAAAAACCAACTAAATTTATTATTATGTTTTTTGCGTGGAATGTTCGCGGACTCAACAACGATAGACGCCACACGATGACCAAAGATTGGATTAATATCCATAGGCCACTTTTTGGAGCATTTTTGGAGACTCATGTTTTGGAAAGTAATAAAGAAAGAATTTTAGGAGCTATCCCAAGGGGTTGGAAGTTTTTTGGAAACTATGAGGATGATCCTTCTGGTCGTCTTATTCTGGTTTGGGATCCTTCAGTTACTATGGTTATCTATGATTCAACTGCTCAATCAGTCACTTGTGGGGTTGCTATCCTTTCAGAGAATATTACGCTGACGGTTACGTTTTTTTACGCTTTCAATCAAGTCGATGAGAGGCGCTGTTTGTGGGCTTCTCTAGCAGATCTTCAGGTTCATTCTCCGGTTTCTCGCTGTCCTTGGTCAGTAATCGGCGATTTTAATCAGATGTTGCGCTCCTCTCACCATTCTAAGCATCTTACGACCCGTGTTGACGACTCTGGTATGGATGAAGCCAATATTGCTTTGCAGGATGCTGAGTTATTTGAAGCTCAGGCTAAAGGTTTACCCTTCACTTGGAGGAATTGTCAGGATGATAACCCGATCTCTACTAAGATAGATCATGCTTTCATTAACCAAGCTTGGTCAACTTCGTATCCAGACTCCTATGCTGAATTTCTAGATCCATCTCAGTCTGATCATACACCCTGTCTTTTTCGGATGCCATCAACCCGTCGTTTCATTATTAAGCCATTCAAGTTTTTTCCTCACCTGCTTGATCATCCGGAATATGCAGAGACTGTTTCTGAGGCTTGGAATTGTAGTCAGATTACAGGGACTGATCAGTTCAAGCTTGTTCGTTCTCTTAAGATTTTGAAGCGGCCGTTGCGTAGGCTTAACAAGAGGCACTTCAGTGGTATTTCTCAGAGAGTGAAATCGCAGAAGGAGAAAGTAGAAGGACTACAGAGATTATTGTTAACTTCTCCAGATGTTACTACTGCTCACGTGGAACACGTTGAGAGGGATAAGCTGAATGTTCTCCTCAAGGCTGAAGAGAAGTTTTATAAGCAGAAATCTCGGGTTCGGTGGGCTGATGTGGGGGATCGTAATACCCCTTTCTACCACCGTACAGTATCTAGTCATGCTTCCAGGAACCATATTCATTACTTGAAAGATGCTGATGATCGCTTGTTCTTCTCTGTTGATGATATTAAAGCTCATGCTGCCGACTATTTCAAGGGTATACTAGGGTCAACGGACCTTCCTTCCTCGCCTGTAACCTCGGCTGATTTACAGTCTCTCCTTCCTTTTCGCTGCTCTGATCTTCAGCAGCGTTACCTGAAGCGAGAAGTGTCACCGGCGGAGATAAGAGCCACTCTGTTTGCAATGCCTTTAAGCAAGAGTCCGGGTCCAGATGGTTATACTGTGGAATTTATTAGAGCTTCATGGGATACTGTGGGTGAGGATATTACCTTGGCTGTCAAGGAATTTTTTAGAAATGGGAGGCTTCTGAAAGACTTGAACACAACCGCCATTGCTTTAATCCCAAAGAAGCCGGAGGCTTGTAGTCTCTCAGATTTCAGGCCGATCAGTTGCTGCAATATCATTTATAAGCTTATTTCGAAGATCATTGCCAACCGTCTCAAGCCAATCTTGACTGAGTGTGTAAGTCCCAACCAGGCGGCGTTCTTGAAAGGTCGTAGCCTTGGGGAGAACGTTTTACTCGCTACCGAGCTGATCAAAGATTACAATAAGTCCTCCTGCCTAAGAAGTGCTATGCTGAAAATCGACATTCGTAAGGCTTTTGATACTGTATGTTGGGATTTTGTGATCAAGATCTTAGAAGCTCAGCAGTTTCCTCCGATGTTCATTGTGTGGATTAAGGAATGCATCTCCTCTCCTAGGTTTTCTGTGGCTATAAACGGTGAACTGGCTGGATTCTTCGAAGGGAAAAAGGGTCTCCGCCAAGGTGATTCTATCTCTCCCTATCTCTTTATCATGCTCATGGAGGTATTGTCTCGTATGCTTGATAAGGCGGAGTCTGATGGTACATTTCAACTTCATCCCCTGTGCTCAGCTCCTAAGCTTACCCACTTACTGTTTGCGGATGATCTCTTAGTCTTTTCTGATGGGTCTCGTGCCTCTACTGCTGGGATTAAATCGGTGATGAATCAGTTTAAGGATTGGTCAGGGTTGGATACAAATGAGTCTAAATCTGAGATCTTCTATGGTGGCTACTCAGACACTCAAGCTTCTATGTTAGGTGATCTATCAGGGTTTCGACGTGGAGCTTTTCCTACTAGGTATCTTGGTTTGCCCCTCAGCCCCAAGCGAATCTCGGCTGCTACTCTTCAGCCTTTTGTTGATCGAATAACTTCAAAGCTCCACTCATGGACGGTTAAATTCCTATCCTTCGCGGGCAAAGTTACAATGATCTATTCAGTGATCTATAGCATGGTTAACTTTTGGAGCTCTGTCTTTGTGCTTCCCAAATGGTTTTACGCAAGAGTTGACTCGTTATGCTCAGGTTTTTTGTGGAAAAATAGTACTGTCTCTGCTGCAGGTGCAAGAGTCTCTTGGGAAAGTATATGCAAGCCAAAATCAGAGGGTGGCTTGGGGTTGCGTAAATTGGAGGAGTTTGAGTTGGTCTTTAGACTCAAGAGGGTTTGGCTGTTCTTCTACGGATCTGGTTCCTTATGGGTGCCTTGGCTTTCAAATAATCGGTTTGGGGGTAGAAGTTTCTGGCTGATAAATGATTTACCAAGATTTTCCATGACTGTTAGAAGCATGCTTCAGTTGAAAGATCAAGTTCATAACTTCCTTCGCTGCAGCATTGGTAATGGTAATCGAGCCTCCTTTTGGTTTGACCATTGGACGGATCTGGGTCCTTTATATCACCTCTTTGGGGCCACAGGGCCTCGAGCTCTAAGAATTCCGCTCCATGCTACTGTGTCTCAAGCAGTAAGGAACGGTTCCTGGCATTTACCTCCGGCTCGATCAGAAGATGCAATTACTCTTCAGATTGTGCTATCAACAATGTCGGTTCCCCTCGCATCAAATGGTGAAGATGCTTACTATTGGAGGAATCAGTCTGGTGGGTTCTGCACCTCCTTCTCGTCTAAAGTTACTTGGGAGAGGATCCGTGCTTCTGCGCCTCAGGTTCAATGGCATTCGGTTGTCTGGTTCAAGGAACAAATTCCTCGATGCTCTTTCATAACCTGGACTGCTTTCCGTAGAAGGCTTCCAACTAGAGACCGTTTGATTTCCTGGGGCTTGAATGTTCCTCCAGGTTGTGTTCTCTGCTTGACTGATAATGAGTCTATTGATCATATTTGTTTTGCTTGTTCCTTTGCGGCTGCTACTTGGTCTCGTTTTTGTGGCAGGTATATGGCGTCAGGCCCGGCTTCCTTAGCAGCTATTGAAGAACTTTGCCAGCAGTTCCAGGGATCCCATACTCGGCGTGTAGCTGTTGTGCTGAAGATCATCAACCAAGTCATCATTTATAGCCTATGGCGCGAGCGCAATGCTCGTATCTTCCAAGGCGTATATCAGTCTCAAGAGGCATTCTTCAGAGTGGTTGATCGGCGTGTTAGAGACAGATTGTTGTCCCTTTCGGTTCCGTCGGTAACTGCTCCATCGCCTTCCTTGCTTGAGCTGTACTTCTGCTTCATCCACCCCTTTAGTTAATGCTCTTTTTGCTCCTTTGTTTTCCTTTGCTTTCCGTCTTCCTTGCTCTCTCTTTCTTCTGTTTCTTGTGTAATAAGTTGTGCAAACAACATTGTAAACTCTAAAAAACGAAAAAGTGGTATAAATTTTAACATTTAGACCAAAAAAAGTCAATGTTTGTATACTGTAATACTTGGAGCTAAGTCCCTCCTGAAGATCGAACTTGCTATTTAGGACCAAGACATGTGTTCTTGCAACATTGGATTCATGGTTTGGTTTTGGTACTTAGACCTGGAAAAACAAACAATTTTGTAGTCCTTGTTTTTCGTTTTGTTTAACAGACGTCTCCAATGTTCTGCCATAATAGGAGAAACACCTTAATACCTGAAGTAAAAAAGGTCTAAAGCAAAACGAAACTTGTTACAGTATATATCAAATATTAATTGAATCCCAAGAATCCTAGCATTGGTGACGCTGCTACACTCCCCGAACATACTATAGTCACCACATTGTTCAGCATTGGTGACGCTGCTACACCCCACTATATTTTTAAAATATTTTTTAACAATGTCGAATATAAATTCACAGTTTCATGTTCTATTATTAGTTCTAAGGAATTTTTTACCGACAAGTATTATACTAATTATATGAACGAAATATTTAAACTTGCATTTATCACCTATTTGTAGATGTGTGAGATATGAAATTTCTGTTGAAAGAGTCGTTGAAAAGTTCTCATGGTTTTTTTGAAAATTGAAATAATCTAGTATTTAAAAACATTTAAAATTATATAATGGGGTTGTCACTGAAAAATAATAAAATATTTATAGTTTAAATATTAAACTAAAATTTTTATCTTTACATAATTTAATTGATAAAAAAAAATTATAATCATGTTGATGTATATTTATATAGAATATTCTACAAAACTTAATTTGATAGTTTAAAAAATTTGTCATAAAAATAAGATATTATTTTTATCCATAATTTTATATAACAATACAAAAAATAGATTATAGGATATACATTGCTACACGTATAATTGTTAGAGTTTAATAATTTTGATATCTTCTTTCATAAAATATATATATATAATAAATAAATTTATATTTGAATTAAATGTCTATTTCTAAAATATGATTTCATGGAATGTGGATATTATTATTTTATAAAAATGGAGAAATTTAGGATATTTAAATATATATTATTAAACATATATTTTATATGGCTTAGGAAATCTGATTTATTTGATATAAAATTTGATAACTATTTTAAATATTTTTATAAATAGATATCTGAATTTAAAATGTTTACTTTTAAAATCTGTTTATTTCGATATATAAATCTTATTATATTGTTTAAATTGAGTAAATCTAGGGTTTTTAATAATAATCTAAATAGTCAAATTTTAATTTAAAACTTATTTTTTTGATTGGCTATAATTCTATTATTGTTACATTTTATTACTAATGTAATCAGTTTTAATTAGACAATTCTAATTTTCTTATAGTTCAGAAATATGATTCTATTTGAATAGAGTAAATATATTATTTTAGGAAAACATAATAAATAATATTATTTGAGAAGTCAGTTTCCTACGTGTCGCGCTCACGTTTACTCTTACGGTGGTTGATTACATTAATACACTTAATGAATTAAATATATCTAATTATATCATTATTGTTATTTTATTTTTTTCCTTTTTATTTATGTTTCCTTTTTCTTTTCTTTTTAAACTAATCTATATAATAAAGAAAAGGAATTTATAAATTTAAAAACGAAAATATCTTTTATATATAGTGTAATTCATAATAAGGAAAGTTCACAAATTAGTTTTGATGATTTAGAAAATTCATAATATATATTTTAAAAGTATTAAGCATTTTATTTAAAATAATATAATTCTAAAATTATTAAAATATAATTTATATAACATAAACTAAGATATCTTTAATGAATAAATTTAGTTTGATATTTTTTATGTTCCCTTTTATATTTTTCAAATAACATATATGATAAAAATATATTTATAAAACTTAAAACAAAAATATTTTCTACATATAATGTGATTTAACAAAAAGGAAAGTTTAGAAAATTAATCTTGATATTAAAGTAAAGAATTAATATTTTCATATCATCACTTTAGTTTTTAAATTAACATATACCAACAATTCATAAATATATATACACATCTAAGATGAAAACCAAACTAATGCAATGAATACAATAAATATGATTTTGTTGAATTAGATTAGAAATATTTATACTTGAATTTGACGGAATATATGCAACACATTATACCCACAAATGATTAAACAATACCAATCTATTTTTCTAACATTAAATAAAAAAAATAATATATTTTCATTATAAAGCAACTCAACATATTAATAAATATAAAATTCTCAAATAATACTATAAATATATTAACTAACTATTATAATTTAATATATTTATTTATGTAACTTTGAATCTATCAACACTTAATTTTACTTTTACTTATTTGATTCTCGAAACAACATATATTAAATTATACATAATCTTACTAAAAATATATATACAAATCTAAGACAATAATCAAACTACATGAAAATAATAAATTTATTAAAAATTTAATATGGGTAACAAATTTTTTTTAGTTGAATCGAAAAAGTAAATGTTATCTAATATATTCAAATAATAAACAAACAGCCGAGATAATATATATCTAAATTATACATCTGATTAAAATAGCATAATGTTATTTAAAATAAGTCATACATATTGATTACAATATAAATAACAGATGACTAAAAATAAAAAAAAATATTAAATTATTATAATGCAAATAAATTATTGTAGTGTATTTATTTTAAAATATTTATATTCGTGCATGAGCACGGGAAAATCACCTAGTAAATATATTATTTTAGGAAAACATAATAAATATAAATAATGTTCTTTTAGTCGTCTACATATTTGGTTACCTAGTAAATTAACACAAATTTATAATGAATAAATTATTTATTCTTAAGAAAGAATCTCAAAATAATATGTTGTACATTGATACTCTTTCCAAAAAATATGATTTAAACTTTTTTTTTTCAAATTGAGATTGATGTAAATTTTTTTAAAAGAAATAGCTAAGAATAATTGTAAATATCGACCTCTTACAAAATAAAATCTTGAGCAATAGACACACGTTACTAAATCGTTACTAAGTACTGTATATTGTTGTAAAGTGAGAAAATATATTCTTAGTGGTAAGAAAAGGCAGGACTTGTATTTTCACATTATAAATACTCTCCAAACACATCATTTAAATTTTACAACAAGAAAAGAAACTAAACACAACAAAAATGGAGAAATCAAGTTTGATAGTCATAGCTATTCTACTTGTTTCAACATGTGAGTTGAACAATATACTAATATTTTCTACTTTTCAGTTATCTTCATCTTCCTCATCATCCACAAATGTACATCTCGATAATATACTTAATTTTGTACAGGCACACCCAATATGGCACGAGGTGAAAAAACTTGCAAGACGGACGATGATTGCACTACAAGAAAACAATTATTTTACGAGGGCCAATTTCTTCGTGACTTCATCGTAAAAGTACTGTTACGAGGAATTAACGAGGAAATCCGTTTCGTCATAATTTGTTTGTCGTTAAATATATTTCTTCGCCAGTTCCTCATTAATTAGCAGTCATATATTTCCTCGTAAAGACGAAGTAAAGATTTTCTCGTAAATACCACGTGACGTATCCACGTAAAGACATCGCTGACTTTCCTCGTAAACACCACGTAGACGCTTTATCGTAAGTACCACGAAAGTACCATGGAAAGTATTCCTCGCAATATTCATGTAAATACCAAGAAAAAGTTTCGACTTAAGAACCTCGTAAACACCTCGAAAACATTTCTTCGTTGATTCCACGTCCACTCTTCCTCGTTAAATCCACGTCCATTTTCCACGTAAAGGACTCCTAAATTAGCTTCGAATTTACGTGGTTTTTTATTTTTCTGATTTTAAAAATATATTCAAATAATAATTACTAAAAATAAATTTATTTAAAAATTAAAAAATAAAAATTTAATAAATCTAAAATTATTTATTTTATAAATAAATATGTTATAAGTTTTGCATTCATAAAAAATAAAAGAACAATAGAAAAAAAACTAAGAAAACTCGTACATCGCCTGATAGAATTCATCGCTCCTCCTCGAGACATCTTCCTCGTTATGTGGGACAGGGGCGGGTGGCTCGCCTGGAACAGGGTTTCGTTCTCGCATGGTCTTCAACAATGCTTCCCATTCCGGCTTTGTGGAGGCTATCACGTCCAAAAAGCCCTCCACTCCACCCATACGAGCTGTGAACAAAGTTTTCGTCGAGGTCAACTCCGTTCTTGTCGAGGCCAGCTCATTTCTTGTCGTGGCCAGCTCCGTTTTTGTCGAGTCCAACTCGGTACTAGCTGAGAGACTTCGTCCTCCCGTCTCTAACCATAAGACGATGTCGCTCTCGGAACATCGTTGACAGAACCAATCCCCATTGTACGCCCCTTTTTCCTCGGGACAACCTTAAAAAACAATATATATATATATATATATATATATATATATATATATATATATATATATATATATATTAAATTTAATTAAGTAATAATTTAAATTTTAATTTTGAAAAAGTTACCTCCTCATAAATCTGATCGACTTCAGGAACGGATAAACTGACAGGCAATCCGTAGGGCGACTCCTGGGTCAGCTAGGTCTCACGCTCCGCAACCCGAGCTGCCACCACGTTGTAGATTTGCCGGACTTTTCATCTAGGAACTGGCCCGCCTTATTCCTGTGGGTGCGGTCGTAAAGTTCGAGAAGAGTGGGCATGCGTCCCAACTCTTTGGCCTATAAACATTGAATAAAATTAGTTAATTTTTTTATTATATATATATATATATTAAAAATAATAAATTAAAAAATTTAATTACGTACCATTTCAAAACGGATAGCAGCGTGGGGTTTTTGGCCCGTAGAGTGTAGCATTGCCTTACGGTTGTTCTCATCAACTGAGTTACGGGAGTTAGAGCAAGACTGGGCGACTCTGATGAAGTTCGGATCCTTCCAATAGACGATGAGGCCATCCCAGACATTCGTGGTGAGCGTAGATTCACCGGTTAGAAGAATTTAAAAATTTAAAAATTTAAAAATCAGAAAATAATAGTAATTAATAACTTACAGCGTAAATTTTGAACCACGTCCTTCTAACGTGGATCGGAGTTAGCTTCCAGTTAGGATGTGGCAACACGAAGTAACCTTTCATGGTGTCGGTTACGTCCGTTGCAAGTCGTCCGTCAACCCCAAACCTGAAAAAAACATTTAAAAATATAAAATATTTTAACTTAAAATAATTAATAAAAGTCTTTTAGAAATATAAAGTAATTTAACTTACCACATAGTTTCCTCTGGTCGGTCGGGGTCTATGATCGGTAAGCCTTCTCTGTCTGGCATAGCGAGAATGTCCTCGACAGTGTACTGAGAATAAGGGGCACTCGGCGGCACCTGCAAATCAGCATGAACTGGATTTACGGACATCTGAGGAAGCGGCACATGAGGAGCTGGCATCGGAGGAGGAGGAGCCATCTGAGGAGGAACCATCGGAGGAGGCGAGACTCTATGTGAATACTGAGTCTCGGGGACAGTCTCATGTTGACTGCTAGAAGAACCGGGACCTGAAACAGATAGCAGGTCTAACTGGCTACCCGACGGACCGAACATTTGTGCGTAATGAGTAGTGCGCTGATAATTGCGAATACTCTAAAAAAACAAAATTAAAATCAACACTTAAACTAAAATCTATTAAAATATTCCATAAACCTATCTAAATTCTCTAAACTAACCACCTAATCTAAATTCCCTAAACTAACCACCTAATCTACCCTATACTAGGAGAGGAAAGAGAGAGGCTTACCATCTTGGAGAGGTAGAGGAGAGGAAATGGAGAGAAATGAGGAGACCTCGCGGCTTCGCGTATATATAAGATTAGGGTTCCTCGCCATTTCTTCGTTAATTAACGAGGAAAGCCCGAGGCCTGTGTTTCTGTTCCTCGTAAAGACCATGTAAGCCCACGAGTAAATTGCGAGGCCCGTCTTTTTGAGACGAGGAAATAGCGAGACCCGTGTTTTTGTTTACGACGAAATACCGAGGCCAATATCCTAAACCCCTAAAATCTCAAACCTCAAACTTATAATCTCATCTTTCATATCTTCTACTTCATATATTTTCAAACCATCATCTTTCCTCAATCTCCTCTATTTCTAAATTTATTTTTTTTCAACATTTAGTTTTCCAAATCGAAAATACTTTAGAAACAATTTTTAAAATCTTTATTTAAAATTTTGTAAATTTAATTTTAATTTTTTTTATAAAAATATAAACCTTATTTTCAAATCTATACAACTTAACTCTGAACATTTTTTTTGTAAGATGATTTAAAATTATAAATCTGATTTAGGATATTAATATTGTAAATAAAAGATATTAATATTGTATATTTTGAATAAGATAGAATTTGGAATGAATTTGGATTGGTTTGAAGAGATTTTGGTTTAAAGGAAGATGTATTTGGAATATATGAAGTAGAAGATTAGGAATATATGGTTTAGGGTTTACGGTTAGTTTCGGATTTTAGGGATTTGAACATTTCCTCGCGACTTCCTCGCCAATTGACGTGGTATTAACGAGGAAAAGGGAGAAATGGTTTAGGGTTTAGGGTTTGGATTTAGGGATTTGAACATTTCCTCGTTAAGTCCACGTCACCTAGCAAGGAAGTGGCGAGGAAATGTGTTGATTTAGGGATTTGAACATTTCCTCGTTAAGTCCATGTCATCTAGCGAGGAAGTGGCGAGGAAATGTGTTGACGTGGAATAAAAAGCAGTATACGCTTTAAATGCATGGATGATTCCATGTATCGTATCCCACACAAAAAACAATTTTCCTCGCCACTTTCTTGCCAGTTGACGTGGCAGTAACGAGGAATATTAAAAAATAAATATTTCCTCGTTAAATCCACGTCACCTGGCGAGGAAATGTGTTGACGTGGAATAATGACTAAACTTTTTTTTATATATATGGGTGTTTTTCTTCCTCATATCCCACACAATCACCCAAATCACACAATATACTCAGAAATTTGGGTTTGAAATTAGAAAGATTTGAAAAAAAAAGAAGTGAAAAAAATATTGGGGTTACATATAGTAAAGCCTTGCAGATTCGATTTGCGTAGGTTTTGCCATATGTGACTCCACTATCTTTCTTCTCTTCTTTTTTTTAGTATATTTGATAGAAAGTAAAAAGTATAGAAAGTTAAAAGTTTAAGGGTTAATACTTTTAATTAATAAAAATTATCTAAATAATTTTATTGATTAAAAAGTATATCGAAAAACAGATACATCAATCAGATACATCGTCATTCTCGTCATAACTAGAAACACATTTTCATTAAACTCGTCATCAGCAACTTCGTCTGTGGCATCATCCATAACATCTTCATACTCTTCAATATGCGGATCTATGAGAAGGATGTCATCAATTTGTTGTTGAGCTTGCTCGACGATATTTATCTGTTCTTCTTGCAATGGTGGTTCTTCCCCACCAATAATCCGTCCTCGAGGTGTAACTTTTATCACGGCTAACCAATTTATTCCCGATTCTCTCATTCAGGGGTATGGAAGAAAGCTAACTTGGTTTGCTTGTGAAGTTAAGATGAAAGGCTCGAATTTGTCGTACCTGCAAAATAAGAAAAACGTAAATATTAATATATACATGTCATGTACGGCAACAAAAAATATTTTATGTACCATCGTCCACCATTGACATCAACTACACCAAATTTGTTAAACCGGACACCTCTGTCCACGACAGGATCAAACCATTCACATTTGAAAAGAACACATTTCAGCTTCAATATTCCTGGGAATTCCACTTCAATAATATCCGTCAAGATACCGTAGAAATATGTTTCGCCTTTCACACATATTTCATAGTTACTGGTCGCCCGCTGCCTACCATAATCATATGTGTGAAAAGTATAGTCTCGTGTGAAATACATCTGTGATGTGGTGACCTTTACACATGGACCTTGAATTACTTCATGTAACCACTTAGGATAATCTGGATCGTCTTTATAATCAACCTGCAAAATTAAGAGTGTGTTATTATACATTGAATGGAAAATTCTGCATATTTAAAAGTTAGAGTAATACCTGAGTCCTCAACCACTTAATAAAGTGTTGATTTTTTCTTTTGTCTACATCACTTGTAGATATACCTGAGAATGTTTTTTCGACTTGAGAAACAAACATGCTATAAAATCACAAATTTTATGGAAATTAATATACTTATATGTATTTAAAATTAAACTTATATATGTATTTAGAATTGTCAATATATGTTACCTTTCAAAATAACGCATCAAAGAATCATCGCAATTGAGTAGAATATAGATGGGTGCACTATGAGGGTCTTCTTCACTCGACCACCAAACCACTTTTAATTTTCCACCGAGTCGACCTATCTGGCTAAAGATGTCAGGAACACCAGCAACTGCATATGTTGGCGCGACACCACCATCATCGTATCTTTTTGGAGCTTTTTTTCTAGTACGTACTTTTGACGCAAAGTAATACGATGTGAAGTGAGAAGTTTCTTCTGTCAAACTTCCCGCAATTATAGAACCTTCAACTTTCGCAAGATTTTTTGCTTTTTCCTTCAAATATTTCATTGCTCGTTCATACTGATACATCCATCCGTAATGTACATGTCCACGAAGTAATGCCTCATATGGAAGGTGGACAGCTAGGTGTTCCATGACGTCAAAAAATCCAGGTGGAAATATCTTTTCCAAGTTGCACAATAAGATGGGAATGTTCTCTTATAGATGTTCGACGACTTCTTCTTTAAGAGTGCGTGTGCTCAGATCCCTAAAAAAATGCTTCAATGCCTTGTATATATTCCAAATACAATGAAACACATTATTAGTCATATATAATAGCAAACTACACCATTTTAAAATAACTCTGTTAATATATATATATACCTGCAAGTGTTTCATGTACGTTTGTTGGCAGTAGCTCCGCAAATGCAAATGGAAGTAGTCGTTGCATAAAGACATGACAATCATGACTCTTCATCCCGGAGAACTTTTGACCTTTTTCAATTTGAGAGATTTGAAACATACTCATCGGGAAACTTCACTTCTGATGCAACCCAGTCGAACAACACCGACTTTTTTCTAAAGACAATCGAAATATGAGAACCGGAACTTGTCTATTGCTTTTTATATGTAACTCTCTTCTTGCGCATATGTCTGGCAAGTCCAACCACGATTTTATGTTGTCTTTTGTCTTCCCTGGGACATTCAATATTGTATTCATGATGTTCTCAAAGAAATTCTTCACTATATACATCCCATCAAGGTTGTAGCGCAGAAGAAGATCCTTCCAATAAGGCAACTCCCAAAATATACTCTTCTTGTGCCAGTTGTGATGAACACCAAAAGAATCAGGCATATTACCGGAGACATGCCAATTACCACCACGCGGAGCTGTTTTCAATGCTCCATAGTAATTGAGTTGCGCTTCAATTTGTTCTCCAGTTAGATATGGAGGAGGTGTGTCTCTGACAACCCTTTTGTGCTTAAACAATTTCTTGTTTCTTCGGTACGGGTGGCCAGCGGGAAGAAATCGACAGTGACAATCAAACCAACTTGTCTTCCTACCATTTTTTAGTTGAAATGCATATGTTGAACCATTACAATATGGACAAGCTAATATACCATGTGTTGTCCATCCAGACAACATCCCATAGGCAGGAAAGTCACTTATGGTCCACAAAAGCATCCCTCGCATCGTAAAATTCATCTTCGTTGAGCAGTCATACGTCCTCACTCCCGTAAACCACAAATCGTTCAACTCTTTTATATGTGGTTGCAGGAAAACATCTAGAGACTTTTTTGGATGGTTTGGACCAGGTATTAATATGGTCAAGAATATCAACTTCCGTAAATTGCACATCTCCGGTGGCAGGTTGTATGGCGTAAGAAAGACTGGCCACAATGAATATTGTCTCCCTGACATTCCGAATGGACTAAATCCATATGTGCATAAACCGAGATACACATTCCGGCTATTGCTAGCGAATTCCGGATATACTTTGTTAAAATGTTTCCAGACTATTGCATCTGATGGATGATTCATCTCACCATCCGTCTGAGTATGTTCGGCATGCCATCTCATCTTTCCAGAAGTCTCCTCTGATGATACAATCTTTTCAATCTATTTGTGATTGGTAGGTACCACATCCTTTTGTACGGTATCCTATTACGTCCCCTTCCTTGCGGCTTGAATCTTGGCTTCTTGCAGAATCGACATTCTTCTAACTTCTCACCAACTCCCCAGTAGATCATGCAGTTGTCGATGCAAATATCTATCATCTCCGAAGGCAACCCAAGACTATAGACCAGCTTTTGAATCTCATAGTAAGAATCAGCAGACTCATTGCCTTCCGGCAAATACTATTTCAACAAGTCTACCCATTCATTCATGCAACTTTCAGGTAGATTGTGATCAGTTTTTATATTCATCATTCTAGCAGCCAACGATAATTTAGAGAGACTTTCTCTACAACCACTGTAAAGTGGCTGATTTGCCGCATTCAACATATCATAAAACTTTTTGGCATCTATGTTAGGTTCTTCATCTTCATCATGAGCTACGAATGCATCAGCTACCATATCATGAACCCTATCACAATCTACCATCTGCTCTTCCTGATGGTTATGTTCATTAACCAAATGATGATCTATCGGTTCTACCTGAAAGTTGCTATTACTACTACTAGCTTCATTCTGATCATAATTATAACCTTCTCCATGATGAAACCAGATATAGTAATTTAGCGTGAAACCTCTATTTAATAAATGCTTCCAAACATTTCACGATTTCCTAACTTTGAATTGTTGCATTTTTACAAGGGCAGAATATCTTACCGCTTTCTTGGGCGAGGGATGTAGAATCTGCTTGATGCATAAAAGTCTTCATCCTCGTAAGGTATTCTTTCGTCACTCTCCCGTTACCATCTCTATGCATATACATCCACTTTCGGAACTCATAAATATTTCCGGACCTGGACATAATTTTTTTTTTAACTTTTTTTCTCTTGTTGGTGTGTCTAAAATGACGTTCAAGCGTCCATATTTATAGAATTTTCGAATCTGGTTGTTGAGATTTAACGAGGAATTGAGTACGAAAAGATAATTAGGTGAAACCAAAAAAAAACGTGTTCCAAAAAGTTCGTGGTTAATTTCTCGTCCAAGAAAAACCACGTAAAAACAAAGCTATATTTACGTCCACTTTACGAGGAATTTACTTTTCCTCGTAACGTAGACGTCATACTCGTAAATACGACGTCACTTTACGTCATTTTTACTAGGAAATACCATCTACGTTACTTTACGAGGAAATTATGTGGCTTGTTTTTTTCCTCGTGACTTCATCGTAAGGCCGAAGTTATTTAACGAGGAAATATTTTCCTCGTTAATCTTCCTCGTCAAAACCCAGTTTTTTTGTAGTGTTCGTAATGGAATCTCGTGTCTAACTGTCTAAGGGCAATGATACGAGTAGGATATGTCCGGTGTATATGGGGTTTTTGTCAATGCCCCTCTGAAACACAGGCCGTGTTATCAGATGATGCCAACTCCAATTGTGATGTGGCTGCTTGCATTGACTATTGCAAGGCAAAAGGCGAAGTAGCTTATGCTTGCCTTTTTAACCATTGTTACTGTCGTAAACCTCCCAAGTAGATTTACTAATAATTTCCATTATATATTATCTAAATAAACTATCAAGTTCCTTCAAATGTCGAAACTCTTTTCTTAATTGGTGATATAAATTACAAATAACTATATTAACGTCACGTTTCCTTTTTTCCGAACTTTGTTGTCGTCATCCTCCTCTGCTCGGTTTTCTTGGTGATGGCATATGGTAAAAAGAAAAATATATGTAGTAAAAAAAATAGGCGAGGAAAGTTGTTCTCTTTTATTGAAAAACTATTAAACTAATGTTAATTTCATTAGGTAGAGTTACGAAACAACGTCACGTAGACATGTATTTAAAACGGGCAAACGAGATACAACGTGCAAACGGGCAAACGAGATATATATATGGAAATATACAACGGGCAAACGAGATACATAGATATCTCTTCTTCCCAAACTAATAGGGAAAATAAAAGCTTTTCCCTAATTAAACGTGCTCTACAAACTATGACATTTTCTTGATTGTATTTGTCTTCGTGAGAAACCCGGCCTGGGCTCCAACCTCCAGTGGGGGGGCTTAATTTTTTACACTTTTCAACCATATCTTGATACATGAAAAAAGAGAGTATGCCACATCGACCGCGACCACGTAATCTATTGATGAGAAACATCCCACATCGGTAATATGAGAAATAATCTACTACTATATAAAGGGTTAGGGCCAATCCACTAATTGCCAATTGGTTTTAAGTTGGAAGCCCATAATAAATCTGATTCTAATATGGTATCAGAGCGATAAGATCCTTTGACCTAATTTAATACTACTAATACTATAACGATGTTGGGCCCTCTGTGGATGTTATTCCACATTGTCCACGCTTCAGACCTAGATGGCTGAGCGTGAGGGAGGGTATTGATGAGAAACATCCCACATCGGTAATATGAGAAATAATCTACTACTATATAAAGGGTTAGGGCCAATCCACTAATTGCCAATTGGTTTTAAGTTGGAAGCCCATAATAAATCTGATTCTAATATAATCAAAACAGAAGTCAAAATGAAAGTATATATAGTTGACTGTTGACAGTTGAGACTTGGTCTGGTCTGTATCTTCTTTTTCTTTGTATTTTTTTTTTGTAACTGTTTTTCTTTGTATTTTCTGGAAAATTAATCAGTGTCCCCTATTTCTGTTTTTAGATTGTTCATTTTCGAGTTAATCATTAGTTAAGTTAGTTGTGTATTCTTTCTTTTTTTATGAATAGTAATTCCAGTATCAAGCTTTAAACACGGGAGAAAGATTTAGATAAAGAGAAGCTAAAAGTGGGTGATCAAAAAAATATGGTATGCTTTTTAGTGTTAGGAAAAATGCCTTTTATGGGATTTTAAAGGAAAATTATTGGATTTTGAGGTTAGTATAAATATAGGTTCAAGAGATTATAAATATATTCATTCACATAATCAGTATACAAATTCGAAACGAAAATTTGTCTCAATTGTTCTTCTATTCTGTTTGCATTCTAAATTTTTTGGCATTCTTTGAGGTTATTTCGTGTTTGTTCACAACAAGGGAGAAAGTTTAATGTTTATATCACAAATTCGATCCCATTCTTTAAAAATGAATATTATGTGTTTTATTCATGCAAAATAAACTGATTAAGGTTTATTTTTTAGATGTTGTTGACTTGAGCTTCTGTGTTTGCCGTAACAATTTCGCCAATTTGGCTAGGTAGTACGATTCTGGATTACCTAGGTTCCAAAATAAAACTCAAATCTGCCAAAATCTAGGTTAGACGCAATTACAACTCACAAAAATGCATTCAACTCAAACTGAATTCATTTTTAGCAATAACACGAATAGAATCGAAAGGGTTTTGTATACTGCGTCTATTCTCTCAATTGCCAAATCAAGTATGGACGACGGTTAAATGGTAGTATGATCTAGACTGAATTCAAAATGGTTGGTTGGTTGGTTTTACAATACTTTTTATAAAATTAGAAAAATCACCAAAACAAATAACCAGATTTCGGGGTCTAGTGGTAAATGAACTTCGGTTAAGGTGTTCGCCATTACGAGTTTGAGACCCGGCCGTAGTGGATTTAACATGTTTTTTTTTTGCTTCTAAAATCTTCTTCGCCAGTTTCAGTTGAATACGGTGAGATAGTCGGATTAAGTGCGAGATCTGGATACTTGGATTATTGAAAGAAAAATAAATAAATAACAATATGAATTCACAAAATATAATGATTCATAATAATATAGTTACAAAATTGTAGAAATGGGTTATGAATCTACATCCCAATAACATATCACATAAGTTTCCTTGCATTAAATGACACACGTATTTCTTTGTTCAATATTAAACGATACACGTATAAAATCAACTAATTTAGGTGTTTCACTTTTTTCCTCGTGTAGTTTTAGCTCATATTTCGAGTTAAAGTTTGAAAGCAGCTCATTTGTCTTAATTATCAAAATCGCCAAAGTTTAGATGTGCTTAAAAATCTCCCACAAAGATTCGTGGGGCCAATTATTCTAACAAGCCTGTTACAAAAAAAATATTCTAACAAGCTCCAAATATTTTTCATCCACTCTTTTATAATAACATACTAGATCATGACCCGTCCGGTCGGACGGGTTTTCATTCTTTTACAAATGCATGTTATGTTTTTTTATTGTAATGGATTTTGCTATAAAACTTGTTTTTTGATTTTTTTTCTTTGTACATTATGAAGTTAATTTAAAAAAAACAATTATTACATAATTGCTTCTAATTGTTGTAATATTTCAACAATAATTTAGTAATATTTATTGTAAGTCTTTTGTATTATAAAAAAATCATTAAATAAAAAATACAACCTAATTGTAAGTCTTCTGCATTTGAAACTCTTATGTATTTGCTTTCTTAACCTACACTAATATTATGGTTTATACAGGTACGAAAGCTCTGGGCATATTATCTGAAACCCGAAAATCGAACCAAAAAAACCAGAACCAAAACCGGACCGACAATTATGAAAACCCAAACGGTTCCTATATTTCTAAACCCGAAAAACCGAAACCAAATTGGGACCAAACCGAAAACCGAATGGGTACCCGAATATTTTGAATATATTGAAAAAAATAATTATTTTTAATTTTAATATATAAAATATAATTTATAAATAAAAGATGTCTAAAAATCCGAACTATCCAAATAACCCGAATATTTTTCGGACTTTTCGGGTTTTCTCGGGTTTTCGTTCTTTTTTGATTTTTTGAGCTTTAAATCCGAACCAAATCCGAATTATTTGTAATACTGTTCCACTTCGGGTAATATAAAAATAGAAACCCAACCCGAACCCGATATTATCCAAACCGAACTGATCCGAAAACTGTCCGGTTCCTAAAAGGTTCATAAACATCTCAACCCGAATAACCCGAAAATCGAATAAACAGACCCGAACCGAAAACCTGAATGCCCAGGGCTAGGTACGAAAGTGTAGAGTTTGTGGTGCAATGAATATAGATGGCAGTGTAGAGTTTGGCAATTCTATAGTATTGAAAAAGCATTGGTTAACAATATTGATAGTATCGAATTATTAATTCGATAGAAGTCTTGATGTAGGTTAACAAATTGTCTGCAACCAATTGACATAAATGAAAAATATATAATATAGTTTGTTTGGTAACGGAAGTATAGTCAATTTTTGTAGATTGGTATATCGGTGATGTCAAAAAGTAAAGATTAATAAATCGGTTGAATGATATAATGATTATGAAAAGACATTCGAAACGTATTAAAGTGTTGTATATATGAGACACGAAAGATAATGATTATGGTTATTAGCAAACATTATTTGTAATACATTTTATTCTTTTACTTAATCGTATATGGTTATTTTCAATATATCTATTGATTTTTTTGCTAAGTGAAGTTGGGAAGTAATTAGGGATGCCGACTTAGTGAATGAGAATTATATAGTTAGGTCATACGGTTGACATAGTGAATGACAATTATATATATAGGTCGTATGAGTAATCCACATTTTAGCGTTATTCGACTATAGAAAGATACCATATGCTTATAATGGGTTGTTTTTATAATAGTGTAATATTTATTTAGTGGAGTTGCAATATTTATTTAGTTAACGTGCCTATATTGTCTCGAACAATCTATATTACAACACTATGTATCTTTTTTAAATCTTTGCATAAATATAAGATCATTATATGCTGGTTTAAAAAGATGTATAATAAATAATGTCATGGTATAGATTAATAATGGGTAGTATCCTTTATTTATATTTAAGATAGATTAGGTCCACCTTTAAAATCCACCTAGAAAATGTTGCAATGTTTCTGTTTTAATAAGATAGATTCGGTGTGCTTCTTACTTTTATTTAATCCCAATCAATCTATTTCCTGTTTGTACTTCTTTTCACATTTTGATGGACTATTTTTTTGTGTTCAAGTGCTGCGGTGTAGTTTTTTTTTTCTTTTTTGATGAAAGCTGCGGTGTAGTTTATGAATTATGATAGACTTAAGAATATTAAAACTCATTTAAATATTTGTTAATCTTATCTTCACCTTCGCGTATTTTATTACCGGTCATGTTTGTTATAATTATGTTTCCTGTATTTGATCAACAGTTTTTCTTTCACAATAACTAACATCGAGAGATAGACTTCGACCGCAACAAAATAAAATTGATTGTTATATACATAAGAAACACAGATACGTAAATGAATTATAAGTAAAAAGTTTGAGTTTCAAAAAAAAAGTAAAAAGTTAAAAACCAGTGTTTTCAAAACCGGACCGATTAACGAACCAGAAATATTTTGGATCACGGTTCATGGTGGTTCGACCGGGTTCGATCCGATTCGAACCGGATTTGATTGGATTAAGATAAGTTTAATACTATTTTGAATTTACATATTCATATAAAGATATATCATATCAAATCAAATATTTCAATAATCGTGATGCTTAAGAACTTTTTTAAAAAAAGTAACAGACTTAAAAATGTAATAAAAGTAATAAAACAATTTAATAGTTCATCCAAAATCAAAAGGAAAAAATACATTTAAACTTTATTCTCTAGGTCTTTATCATTCTAAATCTTCATCACCTTTTAAAAAAAATTATAAACGCATTAATTTAAACTTTCAAATTTATATTTTGAAATAAAATTAAAAATTATATCATGATCGAATTTTTTGCCATCTTAGGATATTCTTCAAGAAGTTTATCTTCTAATTCAAAAAAATGAAGTTCACCTTCTCTTTCTTTAATTTGAAATCATGTTTTATTTTTTAAAAAGAAATTTTAATTGTTTTATTAATAAAATATTGGTTTATCTATGAACCAGAGTTTGATCGGTTTGTTGGGTCACCGGTTCCTGAATTTTTAAGGGTTCAATATGAATTCTTAACCGGTTTAATTTTAGTTGGGTTTAGTATTAACTTAACTCGGATTTGTGTCTGGTTCGCGGTTGAACTTAGTACGATCACCGATTCGGTGCAAGTTTAAAAATACTGTTAAAAACTAACATGTATAAAAAATACTAACACGGATACGTAAATGCATTAAAGGTCTTACAAGTTTACACACTAAGTGAGGTTGTCAGCATGTTCTTTCACTCTTTAGTCCCCATGATGAGTAATATGGAGTAAATGCGTCTTCTTTGTAGCATAACGAAATCTAGACTTCTAGTGATGATAATTCAATCGCTAATTACTGGAAACATCTAACATTCATTAAATATGATTGTTTAAATTCTTCTTTTTTCTAATTGTTTTTTTTTCGGTGAAAAGCGAATAAGTAGTCTTTTCTTTTCTTTTTTGATCTTAAAATCGATAAATCTTCTAACTTTGTCTTATGCGTCGTCGGTCAGTAGCAACTTTCAATCAAGTAACGATATGCATTTGAAACTCTTTAATCTTTAAATTCCTTTAGATTTTAATAAAATTTCTTTCTTTTATTTATTTCGTTCCTCGTGCCGCACTACCTGGATGGTCGACTTCAACTATTTTTGGACTATATATGTACAACGCAGGCTCAAGAGTTTTGAGGGCCCCTAGGCCAAATTTTTTTGGCTTTCTTTTAGTTAAAATTTAGTTTTTATATACTTAAAAATAATTTAACAAAATTTTAATATATTTGTAAAAAAATTAATATATCTAATCATAAAAATATATTAAATAAATTTTAGTTTCAGAAAAATGTATATAAATGTTTTTAATTAAACTATTTTCATTTAAAACAAAAAAAAATCAACCAAATTGCAAAAAAAAAAATTGTTGGACCCTTATATTTCATGGACCCTGGGACGGTGCACCGTTTGTTCCTTCCTATAAGCCGCCCCTGTATATGTATATCGTTGTTTTATACGATTTCCGATTAGTTTAATCAAATATGTGGGCGGAAAATTCAAACGAATCAATGGATTGTCCCCAACATTATCTGTCGATGTATAGCCTTAGGGGACATGAATTATCAAAGGGCATTTTGGGAATCAAATCTTGGACTACCCATCGTTGGCATAGGGCCAATACTTAAATTGATGTCGTATGGTATTTTGATAAACTGGAGTTAATGCGTAGTAGAGAACTGAACAAGAAATTTGAATGTTAACTTGTTTAAAATATTAACGAGTAAACAATATAAGTACCTATTTGTAAAAGGAAACACACCTCGCTTTTACACTAAAACTATGAATATACATACTTTAATTCAAACACAAACTATATACAAGTTCTAAATGTTTAAACCGCTCCCACCGTCTATCAGGCCCCTGACTGATTCTACCCCACTCCGCCCCCAGTTAACAGTAACTGTAAAAACTGTACCGCATTTAAAATATTTATCATGCACCGTTCAAATTACAGTTACCATTCGGAGTCTATATAATCTGTTTACTTGGCTGTTCATCTCCAGCTTGCCAAAAAAACTCATGTTAAGGGTTATCTTTCTCCCATAACTACGTGGACGCAATATTAATATGAACACGATTTTAATTTTTAAAAATTGTACTCCGTATATGTATTTTTGATGTCAATGTTTGTTTCTTCTCTTTAGGGAAACAGGCTCATCATTGTATTACGATATTTTTCAACCATCTAACTCGATCGGGATTGACAGAGATAAATGGACCGATATCATGAACCTTATGGCTACAAATAAAAACACCATTAAAGGTGATATTGTACTCTCCAATTTCTATTTTTCTTAAGCTCAAGTATTTATCACGTAAACAAATTAAAATCACCTTCACCAAAAACTATATGGTAAAAAATATATTTCCAAAGACACAAAAAAGACTTCTCTCTCTAAAACACTGTTCACAATCTCAAATTTCCAAAGTGACAGCTTTCTCAGTTCTTTACCGGCGTTACGAGCGGCGTCGGCTGCAGTCGTCTTCCGTAAAATCTGGCCACGCTACTATGGGGAAGAGGAAGGCTCCTAAAAGGTCTTCTCCTCCAAAGCTTCCGTTAGATGACGAAGTTCCAGCCACAGCTGAGACAGACCCATCAATAGTTGCTGGTTTCACTCAAGATACCCTGGTATCAAATGAGACAAACGTCTCACAAAATACGGCTTCTGAGAGCAAGCTCCAGGACCCGACTTCAGCTCAAACTTCTGGATCTGAAAAAACCAACACTGTAGCCACAGTGAATCCTGCGAAGGTCCCAATGGCGACCAACCCAGACACAAACAACATCGGCGACGATAAGGAGGAGGGTGAGATATCCCCTACATCCTCCAAAACCGTCCCTGCGGAGGAAGCTCCACTCCCTGGTAAAACAGGAGATCTTGAGCCTCAATTGGATTCTGCTTCAACACCTATCATAGGGGGAGAAAAGGAGAATCAAGAAATCAAAAAAACGACCCTTTGGACGGGGTTATTCAAAGGAAACACGAAGAAGATGCAGAAAAAAGGGGAAAGCTTCTTGCTTCCATCAGGTGAATCTTGTGTCACAATCCCCAACTCTGTGATTGAGAAGAACAAGAAGTCTTGGGACAGCTTCATCATAGGGCAGTTCTACTCAGATCCACCAACACAAGGAACCATTCAAACAATAGTTAATGGCATTTGGAGTAAACAGTTTCGAGATATCACCGTTTCTAAAATGGAAGGGTTTGCGTTCCTGTTCAGAATCCCAAACGCCTCAACTCGTGCCCATGTTCTGAAACAGTGCCTGTGGCAAATAGAAGGTCAGACGATGTTCGTTGCTAAGTGGGAACCTGGAATCGTTCCTGTCAGACCGGAACTAACATCTGCGCCTATTTGGCTGGAATTACGAGACGTCCCTCTGCAATTCTTTAATGAGGAAGCTCTGGAGCATATTGCCAGTCAGGTAGGAGACCCACAGTTCCTTCACCCCCAAACGGCAAACAAAACTAATCTGGAAGTAGCCAAAGTCTTTACTATCATTGATCCTCGAGTGCCACTTCCGGAAGCGGTGAATGCCAGGTTTGAATCAGGAGAGATAAGGAGGATTCGTGTGTCCAGCCCGTGGATGCCTCCAGTCTGTTCGTTTTGCAAGGAAATTGGTCACTCTCTTAGGCGCTGCAAGAAAGCTCCAATTACTTGTAAATACTGCAAATCAACAGGTCACTTACAAGCTGATTGCACTCGTACAAAAGGGAAGTCAGCAGTTAAACCCGCTAATAGCCAGAAACAACTTCGTCCTTCGAAAGAGGTCCATCAAACAACTCAAGAGGCAAAAAATACTCAGGCCCCCTCTTTGAAGATTTCTAACACTCTGTTCACGAACCCGGAGAAGGGTGAAACAAGTCTCCCTGGGGGATCTCGCAGTGCGGTTACGCGTAAACAGCATCCTCCTGAGCACCTCAACTCTGAAACTTCTCCAGCGGAGTCCGATTCTTCGGACGTGGACTCGTCTGAATCTCAGCACAGCGATGACTCTGGTTTTCACGAAGTAATTTCTTCACGTCAGAAGAAGAAGGATAGGGGCAGGGGCCCCAAAATCAAGTAATATATATGTATACAGACTTTTTTGGCTGGAATGTACGTGGATTTAATATGGTCAGCCACCGTACTGGTTTTAAAAAATGGTTCAAGCAGCACAGACCATCTTTTGGGTGTCTACTGGAGACACATGTACAGCGGATTAAGCAAAATAAATTTGTCTGCTCCTTACTTCCAGGTTGGGATTTTGCAGGAAATTATGAGTTTTCTGGTTTGGGTAAAATTTGGATTCTGTGGCACCCTTCACTCCAAGTCTCCATCATCCAAAAATCTCTACAGATGATCACCTGTATTCTTAAGCATCCAGACTATCTATCTCCTATAGTTGTGTCATCTGTATACGCTTCTACGGAGGAGGAAGTCAGAAAAGAGCTTTGGTCTGAGATTTTAAACATATCGCTTCATACGGAGGTGCAGGGGAAAGCGTGGTTGCTTTTGGGTGACTTCAATCAAGTGTTAAAGCCCGAGGAACATTCCTGCCCTCCTACCCTCAACATCGACAGGAAAACTAGAGAATTTCAAGAATGTCTTTCTGACGCTGCTGTATCTGATCTTAACTTCATTGGTCCAACCTTCTCTTGGTGGAACAGTCAGAAAGCAAATCCAATTGGGAAAAAACTGGATCGTATTCTAGTGAATGATCAATGGCATGTTCAGTTCCCATCATCCCTGGGTGTCTTCGGCCCTCAACAATTCTCTGATCATACATCCTTGTCGGTTACTCTTGAATCAACCAGACACAAACATCATATTCCTTTCAGGTTTTACAACTTTCTTCTGTTGGATGATGAATTCCTGCCTATGATTGCTTGGCTCTGGTTCTCCACTAATATTGTGGGATCTGAAATGTTTCGAGTTTCAAAAAAGCTTAAAGCCCTCAAGAACCCGATAAGATCTTTTAGCAGAGACCATTACTCAAACTTGGAGAAACGTGCAGAGGAAGCTCAAGCAAGCTTGAATCAAATTCAGCAGGATCTCCTCTCGTCCCCGTCTCCAGTTCTAGCGGAAGCAGAGGCTGAAGCTCAGAGAAAGCTTGCGATCCTCCTAAAAGCAGAGCAAGTATTCTTACTTCAAAGAGCAAACATTTCTTGGCTTCAGGTTGGTGATTGTGGTTCTCATTACTTCCACAAGCTAATGGCAACAAGGCGATCGCAGAACCACATTCACTTGCTAATTGGGCCATCAGGAGAAAGATATGAAACTCGAGAGGCTATCCATGCACACTGTCTTGCTCATTTTGCAGAATTTCTTGGAACCTCAGCAACTGTGCCAATCTTTGACCCTCAAGATATATCTCTCCTTTTGAACTACAAATGCTCAGACGACCAGTGTCAAAAATTGCAAGAGGAGTTCTCAGATCAGGAAATTAAAGAGGCATTCTTCAACCTACCCAGAAACAAATCTTGTGGGCCAGATGGTTTTTCTTCAGAGTTCTTCATTGGGTGCTGGTCAATTATTGGGTCTGAGATTATCTCCGCTGTCAAGGAATTTTTCAGAGAAGGCAAACTTCTAAGACAATGGAACTCAACGATGCTCGTGCTCATTCCTAAAATCAGGAACGCCTCAAAGATAGGTGACTTCAGACCTATTTCCTGTCTTAATACCGTCTATAAAGTCATCTCCCGCCTCCTAACTGGCAGACTGAAAGAGGCTCTCAACCCGATCATCTCCCACGCCCAAACAGCGTTTCTGCCTGGCAGGCTGTTGGCTGAGAACGTGCTGCTTGCTACAGAGCTAGTCCAAGGATACAAACGGAAAAACATCTCTCCTCGGGCCATGCTAAAGGTCGATCTTCGCAAAGCATTCGACTCTATAAGATGGGATTTCGTAATCAAGTCACTGAAAGCTCTAGGACTACCGGCTCGATTTGTTAACTGGATTTCTGAGTGCATTACCTCTGCCTCTTTCACCATATGTGTAAACGGAGAATCAGGTGGTTACTTCACAAGCTCGCGAGGATTGAGACAAGGGGACCCCCTTTCGCCGTATCTCTTCGTCTTGGCAATGGAGGTATTCTCTCGTCTCCTCAAATCTCGCTATGCTTCTGGCTACATTCGGTATCACCCTAATGCAGAACCTGTGGACATATCTCACTTAATGTTCGCTGACGATGTTATGGTCTTCTACGATGGTAGCAGCTCCTCCCTTCATGGTATCTCTGAAACTCTTGATGATTTTGCTAGTTGGTCAGGGCTTGAGATTAATCAGAACAAGTCGGAACTTTTCACTGCGGGTCTCACTCACCAGGACACTATCACCACCCGCAGCTATGGGTTTCCCATTGGCACTTTGCCTATCCGTTATTTGGGTCTCCCACTTATGTACCGCAAGTTGAGAATCTCTGAATACTCTATGCTGCTGGATAAGATTGCTAGGAGCTTCAATTCGTGGTCAGTGAAACATCTATCTTTTGCTGGTAGACTGGTCCTTATTAAATCTGTCATATCTGGAACGGTTGTCTTTTGGATGACGACGTTCATATTACCTCAAGGATGTATAAGGAAAATTGAATCACTCTGTTCTAAGTTCTTATGGTCAGGGCAAATTGAGGGTCCAGCCTTTACTAAGATCTCTTGGACAGATTGTTGTTTACCGAAACGTGAAGGAGGACTAGGTTTGCGCCGATATAGTACGTGGAACAAAACGCTATGCCTTAGGCTCATTTGGCTTCTCTTTGCTGAGGGAGGTTCGCTATGGGTGGCTTGGCACAAACACCACCATCTCCAAAATGAAAGTCTCTGGGCGCTATCAGATCATAACAACGATTCTTGGCATTGGAAGTCACTGCTCAACCTAAGACAACTTGCTAGGCCATTCATCATATGCGAGGTCTTAAGTGGGAGCAAAGCAAGCTTCTGGTTTGATAGTTGGACACCTCTAGGTCCACTGATCGATGCGATTGGACTAAGAGGACCTCGAGCTCTCCGGATCCCGCTACATGCTACAGTCTCTATGGCTGTTAGGGATAATTTCTGGAATCTACCACCTCCACGATCGGAGGTGGAAGTGATGCTTCATGCTTATCTGACTACGGTCCTAGCTCCGGCGGATGAACAAGAAGAGGATATTTATCTGTGGAAAGTTGCAGAGGTAAAACTCAAATCTTTCTCTTCAGCTAAAACTTGGAAGGTTACTAGAGAAAGGCAATCAGAGAAAAATTGGTACAAGACAGTATGGTTTAAAGGCAACACGCCGAAACATGCATTCCATATGTGGGTTGCAGTTCGTGATAGGCTACCAACACGTAACAGATTGGCGGCTTGGGGAATGCTGACCCCAACCTCTTGCGTTCTCTGCTCTCTCACAGATGAATCTAGGGACCATCTCTTCATAGACTGTCCTTTTAGCAAGGAGCTATGGAAACAGATGCTTCGTAAATTTTCCTTAACAACCGTTCCGTTTGACTCTTGGACGCAGTTGCTTAATTGGCCTCCCCAGGCATCTACTCAGCCACTGCGAATCTTGAGAGGAGTTGCAGTACAAGCAATCATCTATAACCTTTGGGCAGAAAGGAACAATAGAATTTTTAAAAACGGGATGACAATCGCTTCTGATCTATTCAAGATGGTAGACAGAACCGTAAGGAATACTATCTCTGCTCGAAAGACCAGGAAGCACTTCAAAAACTTAATGGTTGTTTGGTTGGAATAACAAATAACCACCTCTTTTGTAGTTCTCAGATTGTAGGCATGTTTTTTCTCTGTTTTTGCTGTGCCAACAAACACTAGTTTTCAATCTTTTCATTGTAAGCTCCTTTCATATATATGATATTCAAAGTTAAGCAAAAAAAAAAATATATATATATTTCCAGGTTTTATAATCAATAAATTCTTAGGCAACCAGCCAACTAAGACAAAAAAGCAAGCAGATGTTGGGTATAATTCCAAACTCTAACTTCAGAGAAGACAAATAATTGCAAGAAGGAACAAATAAACATAGTAACGAAGAGACTTTATTCTCTCCATCTTTTGCATTCATAAGTAGCTAACACGGTTTTTAATATAAATATCAGCAGTTGATACTTTATATTTTCATTCTCATGAACAAATTGTTTAAAATAACAACAATAACACGCACATCTTTCAGTTTCAACCCAAGTGTCATTTTCACATGTAAATCTGAACACAGATAATGGAATATTTCCATACACTATTGTTACACCCTCATTAAATATTGATATGTGATAGGTGATATATACATTGTAACAAAGTAAGCCATTAAAATTGATATTTCCTGTATATACAAAGAAAATATAGAATGAAAATTCATGTTTCACCCAACCTCTTTATTAGACTCTTACAATATCATTTTCTCAAAGGGAACAGAGACGAAAGAGACTTCTCATTCTCCTCATACCTTTTGCCATCTCTCTCTCTCTATTTCTCTCTCTAAGCCTTTGCAACTGATTTTCTCCTCTCACCAAGAACAAACATTCATTAAGGAAGAAAAATAACCTTTCTGAAATAAATAAGACTACACCCCCTCCCCTTTACCAAAAATTCACCAATATTATCTTAGTTCATTCCCAATTCTCTCTTGTTATGGAGCTTTTCCCTTCACAACCTGACTTGTACTTGAAGATCAACAGAAGAAGAGAAGAAGATAAGGAACAAGAAGAAGTCCAAAGGAGATTACTCTTTGGGAGTAAAGCCTCAGATTCAGACAGAAAGGATTCTAACCATCTCCAATTCACTTCAAACAATGAACCCACCAAGATTATTCATAATCAAGAACACCAGGAATCTCTAGATCATGATTTGAGATCGAATTTGATGGTAAGACCAATAAGAGGAATCCCTCTTCGCCAAAATCAAATCCTTGACCACTACTACTACTCTCCCACTCCTTTCTTCTTCAGTGAAGTTAACGGTCAACACGCAAACCCTAATTATAGTTATAATCTTCACCACCGTCCTTATCGTCAAGCTCAGCCGCAAAGATTAACGGCAAAACGAGGAGTACGGGCTCCAAGGATGCGGTGGACGACGACCCTTCATGCCCATTTCGTTCATGCTGTTCAATTATTGGGTGGTCATGAAAGTATTGTCCTTTTTCACTATTTCCTGTTCTTTTTCCTTTTTAGTGAATACTACATCTCTCTCCTTTTAACTAATTATTGTATGGGATCTTAATATATGATTATATTTTTATGGATTTTGTGCTTTTGAATAATATCCAGGAGCCACTCCAAAATCAGTACTTGAGTTGATGGATGTTCAAGATCTCACATTGGCTCATGTCAAATCTCATCTACAGGTAATTTTATCCACTAGTTCCTAGCTTATACAGTAGTATATTAGTTAGTCTAATTAAATTAGTTAGACCCTTTAATGTGTAGATAGAATCACAATCTACCACAGGATTTCCTTTGTATTGTATTTGTATGTGCAAATGAACCGAACCCACTCTATTTAATGAAATGACTAAACATTTTCTGTGATCAATCGTTTGGTCTCTACAATTGAGAATATATAAACCAGGTGAAACAATAAAAAAATAACAACAACAAAACATAGGAAAAGGAATCAAAACCTAGATATATAGCCGATAGACTAAAAGTAAGAGTGAGTCCTTTCGTATGTTACTATATGTTGAAGAAAAAGTAAAGTACAAAGAAGGCATAATTCGTCAATGATGATATGTCTATCTCAAAATTCATATATGTACAAATATATGTATATGCATGATTATTCAATGATAATATATAAATTACTTCTCTGCATATATATTCTGACCATAAGACACGTAGACCCATGCACATACCCCATCTCTGTGTATGGCTGCACATTTTCATGAATCGTAAATGCTTTCTTATTTACCCTGCTCTCTTTTCTTACTTTATCCATCTCTGTGTGCGTGCATACACACATATAGAGAGAAAGAGAGAGAAGTATACACACACGTGAATAGAATGAGTCTACATACATGCGCGCATACGCATGTGTATGTATCGATCGACATAACCTATTCTTGTAACTATCATTAATACATATTAGTAGGCTTGTAATCAAATATAATGTTTCAGATGTATCGGACCATCAAATCTACTGAGAAGCCTACAACATCATCAGGTTATTTGATCAATATTATGTTTTGATTTGTTAATTAATTTCTATCGTATGTACAATATTAAATATATAATAAGTGTGTGTGTATAAATGTAGATATAGGGCGATCAGATACTTTCGAGAAGGACTTAAAAGTAAACAGTGAGAGACAAGCCAGAGATCTCCAAGGTCTGTGGAATAACTCCTCAAGGTATGTTATGTATCTGTCTTAATGTTATTCAATTATATTCGTTTTAGTTTATGGTGTCGTTTTATTTTCGTCGGACAGATCGCTATACTTATTAAGCAATTTTCTATATTTGCATCATATAAAAAATTTAACACATGTTTTATTTTGTTTGATTTCTCCAAAATATTTTACACTATTCCTTCGTTACAGTGAATCTCGGTTCCATTTAAAGGCAAAGGCATCAGGTCTAGACATTTCATCCAATAAGGTATGAAATATTCAAAAACTTGACCAAAAAAGAGTATTGAAATGCAAACTTCGAGGGTGAAAAGGAAAAAAAGTTAGTATACAGAACTTTTAATTTACTTTCTGTCTTCCATTTGGGTAGTTAAAAGTGTACTTTATGTCTCAAAAGAAGAGAAAAGAAAGACTTTGAGGAGATATATATATATATAAATTGACAAAAAAAGAGGAGATATATATATATACTTTGTTTTTTATAAAAAGATGATAAAATCTTCAAAAATAATTTGATATGGCCAAGACAAATAAGGGGGAGAGAGTGATTGTAAATATGCAAATGTATATAAGATTTTATCATATGATCTCTTATTCATATTTTTGTTTGATTATAATTGCTAGCAGAATGTGGATCAAAGATGTCCAAGCTACGAACGATTGTCGTCGGATTCGTCAAGTCTCACAGGGAGAAGACCAGAGATTGAAACTCCCAATCTCGAGTTTACTTTAGCTATACCAAACCTTCCTCCCTAGTTTACTCTCTCTCTATATATATATATATACGACAAAAACAAAAACAAAAACTGTTTTTCTTTTTTGAACTTTAACAAAAAGTGTTAAAATATACAATCTCAAACTTTACGGTTAGAGTCAATTGGCTTGAAACACAAAAAGAATGACTAAATTAGCAAACTGCCCATGATGGGACAAGCTTTTTTTTTTTTGAACAACATAAAATTTCATTAGAAAGGAAGAGTTTTTCAAGAGGGGAATGGGCTTGGGCCAGAATGTAAACAAAGTTTGGCATGTAAGTCCGCAGGCCCATTGGACCCTCTACCAATAAACGAAAAGAAGCAAGAAGTGAAATGAGATGAAGAGATCGTGACGATGTCGGAAAGCACTCTGTAGAGTTCAGTCGGTCTCCGTCCCGAAGACAACGCTCCGATGAGCACTTGAGAATCTGATCGAAGCCAGATGTGGGTGATGTTGAGTTCCATCGCATGTAGGAGGGGGACAAGCTAAGTGACTAAAAACCATAGTGCCATGGTGGGGGATTTAGGGTATAGAGCTAAATATGAGATAAGTTGTGTGTAGAGCATACAATTTCCCTTACGGTTATGCTCGCGTTATGAAAAAAATATGAAAATGATGTTTGTTTCTCCAACTAAATATTTCTTCTCTGTATTTTCCTGTAAACTTGAGATGCCTTTTTGTTTACGGGTCGTTAATTTGAGATGCTTACATAGATACGCAGCTTCTTCTTCTGTTGTCGGCATTGGCAGATTTTTTGTCGAAAACAATATGGAATAATAAGAGAAATATGGAATAAAATTATTTGGTCATCATTACAGCGATGCAAAGCTTCCACTGCTTCACGTGTCTAAATCGGTCTGCTTTATTACTGAACACATGGTTGTCTGACAAGTGTCTGACCGTTTCGACGTTGACGCACCAAAGACTTTTTACATATATTCGATATTATGTAAAGACAAAAAAAGAAGAGAATAATAAAATCCATCAACAATTCCAAACGCTAACACTGTAATCAAAAAGAATTTGGGAAACAGAAGCACTTTCTTTAACAAAAAAAAGAAACAGAAGAGCTTAAATAAACGAATAATATGTTACTAATGAAAGAATATATACATCTATATATACTCTTCATCATTTACCAAAACTTTATTAGATGGAGAAAAATATTTTAGATAAATAAAGTGAAAGACCATTCGTTTACCAAAACTTTCATAGGTCTTTTGCCTGAAGATAAATAATTAGAAAACTAGATCAGTAGACCTAAAGGAAGCCATATACTTATAGATATGAAGTCATAAGTTGTCCCGTATAAGACAACAGTGTATAACCTAACCCGAATTCTAACGGGTAAGCTTGGCCCAGCAATACTTTGAAGGGGACACTTGTTGTCTCTCGTAGTCTTGTTAAAAAAAAGGCTCCACCCCGTGATGCAATGTGAAAGATATAAGGCGAGGCAAGTGAAGCACTTTGAATTTTTATCCTCCTCCGTAAATTAATAAATAATAACTAACAATACATTTCATTTAACATACAAAAATTTATGATCCAAAACAAAGAATATATATCATTACACTATACGTATGGTTACGTTAACTTGTAAATACATTATTCAAAACAAAACAAAAACTGAACTCAATTATACTGTTAATGTTACGTTAGGTTTGTTTAAGTTATCACATCTGAGTCTCACCTCTCCATCTTTGTCGCCTTTAACACCGACCATGCCTAGTTTCTCCATGGCACGTGCGAAATCCTCGAAAAAAATCGTCTGGTCATTCGCATACAACTCCACGAACTGTCTCGTGCTATTATCTTTGAACAAGATGTAGTCGGAAGCTAACAGTCCCCTCCCTTTTTCCAAGTTCTTGTAATACATATTATCGAACTTGTCTGGGGTCACCGGATCAAGAAACGAACCCCTCGTTGCATCCACTGTGTAATCCTTGCATAGACTTTTAAGAACATCAGCGTACTGCGCATCGATATCTGGATCAGGCTGCGGCCCAATGACCCGGCCGATGAAATCTTTGCAGTGAGCAATTCCGATAGTGTGTGCGCCGCTTAACGCAACCATCTCCTTTGGAGTGAAACCCTTCTTTTGAAATAACGACATCATGGCGTGGATCGTGTGGTTTGGTAATGGTAAGTTTTCTCCAACTTTTTCTGCTTTCGACTCAAACCCATCTTTACGACCTAACTTGACTTCGTAGGAAGGCCCACCGACCATTGTGACAGCTTCATGCGTGGACTGAGCCAAGATGTCTGCGCAAGACACAACACCGGGACAAGACTTTTCAAGAGCTGCTTTGATGCGAGTCACGATTTCAAACGTTTCTTCCGTAAGCGAATGGTTGATTTCATCATCGCGTTCAGATTTTTTTAAAGCATTTTTAGCGATTAGTACGGACGCGTCACATCCTTCTAAGAAACAATCGTGGAAAAAGAGACGGATTATTCCAGCAGCTGTCCTCCCCTGCGGGCCTTGCGTGATCGTAATGGCTTCACGAACAATTTTACTGAAATCAGGACACGTTTTTTGGTAATAGTCGTTTGTTAAACTTGTCACCGGTGCTGATAATACTGAAGGGATGAAGACTAGGACGAGGAAGATAACGGGAGGAAACGATGACATTGTGAATAACGTGAGACGTATATCGATTTACGATTACGATACTTTCGTCATATATAAAAATGGAATTTATATTGAGAGATATCTACAAGGTAGACCTCTCTCATTGACTGTTATCGAGGAAAAGTAGAAGCGTGTTCGTGTGGTTGGACTTTCCTTTTTTTCTTCTACTTACTATATTTGTATTTGCTCTATATATAGTATATTATATATCGTAATTAGAGCAATCTTAACTCAAATGAAGTTTTAAAACAAAAAAATATATATCATTTGAAAATAACTTGATTTATAATTAACTTTAAGAATTTCTAAGAAATTACACACTAAAATGATACATATGTCATTTGGGGTTCTTATCATTATCTTATAAATGATTTGAGAACTTTTGCTAATCTTGATACATATTCCTCTCTTAAATATTTGATACAATCTTGACTATTAAATCATACAAACTCTTAAAATTATTTTGACGAGTAGGATGTTATTCAATCAGTGATTTAAAATCAATTATTAGTATTTTGTAATCCATCAAATTTTAAAATTTTAAGATAAATCTCTGCAATATATCTTGGATTTTGAATTCACTCATTTATCCATGAAACTTCATAAGAGATTATTTGAAATCAATTGGAAATCCAAAAAAAAATAAAATCCTTGAAAGTTGAATAACACTAGAAATTGATATTCCATCGTGGGTATAATCTCTCTTGTCATGCAATATTACCAGTATGATACATTATTATTTATGCTTTCAAAAATTTAAACTGGACATCATATAAAATTATATTTAACAAAGTTTTACATCAGAATATATATATGATTGTTGTTGTGCTAAAAAAAATTAGAACATTGTTGAATTGGCTTGTTTCACCACCAAAAAGGGTAGCATGCTCGTCCATCCATTAGCATTCCTGCTGGCCAATGTTCCCAGAGACAAATCTATTAATAATATGAATCCTGATTAATTTCAAAAGGTCTATGTTTTTATAGGTATCTCAAATCTTATGAAAAGTTGTGATTGTTCGTCAAAAGTATTTCTTCATATAAAAAGTTGTGTCTCTTCTTAATGAAAAGCTTCATTAATAAAAGTTGCAACTATTTAAATTGAAAAGATGTGACTTTTCAAAGATATTTTTTCAAAATCTATAAATAGTCTATGTTTTTACTTTTATGAAAGTAAAATTTTCGCTAATCTAATTGATAATAAAATGGTGAAAATAATTCTATGAAGTTACTTGATTACAAATTTTTAGAAGAAGTTCAAATGAAACGCTGTCAACAAAAAATATTAGGAAGAATTTTACGTGTACATGTAGAATTCTAGAGTATTTATATCTCAATACCACCTCGAATTCAAAATACTATTTAATGATTTTGAAAGGTAAATCTTTATATAAAGTTAGTTGGTTTAATCTAATTCTAGTGTAATCAATGGCACTCATAATTGGAAGCATCTCAGTTGTTTTCTTCTTCGGCCTCCAGCAATCCTGCTGGCCATTCAGCCTCTGCATTGGCTTTACGCTTTTTGGGACAAGGTACATAACAGAGTTCGCATGATCTAGCAGGAAAATGGTAATGTCCTTCATCTATTAGCAATCGTGGCCATTCAGGGCTTTCTGGTTGATTGATGTCCGGAGTCGGATAGATGAAGGCAATATCCAAACGTAAATGGTAAAGATGCTCGAGGTAGTAGAGGTCAGCTTTGAATTGATCAGAGACTAGGATCAAACTTTCAGGCAAGCCACTATTGAGAAAAAAAAAGAATGCCATTGGCCATTCTAATACGTCTGGAGTCTTTATCCCCTGAAAAAAAAAATACACATAAAGATCAATGGAAGTGAGAGTATAGGTCACGTAGTAGATATAAAGAAAAGGAGTGGAAACGAAATCACACCTCCGGGAAGAAAGTAGATTCTGGAGGCCCAAGTCTTGTCACCCAGTAAGTCATCCCTCAAGGAACCTTTCTTGTCAGCATCATCACCAAGATAGGCCCAGATTGTAATGTTATCAGTGAACTCCTTTTCCACAAGAGCTGATGCGATAGAGTGGTAGATGTCATCAGGAGTGGAACCAAGAGGGAATGGGCAATCCTGGGCATCCCAAAAGACGGCTGTCATATCGCTTTGGACTGGACTGATAGGCTCTGATCCATGCAAAAAAAAACGAGTTTTAAAATACTATCTAACAGATGAAGTCTAAAACAAAAAAAATCTGGGATGATGGTTGTGGAGTTAGTTTGAATCCAAGACATGTTATTAATCTGATGGAGCTTCAGCATGAGTTGAAGAGAGCTTCATTTGATTGGAGAAGCAAGAGCCTTGGATGGACAGAGAGGGTTTCAAGGAGAAGTTTAAACCTTTAGTCACGTGATCCCTCTCTTACCGTTACGTATGAGATAGTACGTTTACAGGCTGTCTCAGATGAGACAAAGAAAGCATGCTGGCAAGTCACTGCTTTGTGTGAAGCTTTAAAGGAGCAAGAGACAAAAGGAGCCAGAGCTTAACCCTAGTTATGGTAGCAAGAGTTAACTCTACCTATGGTTAGTTGTTGCTTTAGGTTAAAGCTCCAGCAGTATAAAAGCAGAGAGATGGTGTCTGAGCTGAGTGTGCCGCTGAAGGAGAGCACCAAAGGGTGCGAAAGCACCAAGAGCTTTAGAGTGTATAAACACCTAGGGTTTGAGAGTACTACAAGCACAATGCTTGATAGTAGAGAAAACTAGAGAAGGGAAACAGGGGTAGAGAGTGAACCGAGAGAAGCGTTGTAAAGGGCTTTGGGGTTGTGTGAATACTCTCTTGTAACCTCTTGATCTAGTGTATTCCGGGAGACAGTTCCCGGCCCAGACTAACACCCTCTTTAACGGGTGTAACTGGGTTAACAATCTCTTGTCTTGCTCTGCATCTTCTTCTGTTTTGCATCATCATATTCTCTCAACTTCATCTTACTGAGTTTTGCATTCCAAGTTATCTAGAGCATAAGTGCTTGAACAAATGGTAACTTGATGTCTGTGTAGAGGCAAAGATCTCAACAATGGTCATACCGAGGAAATCTAAGATCTTGGAGGAATCTTCTTCTATGAACTCTTCGAACTCTTCTTCTATGTACTCTTCGAACTCTTCTTCTTCATAGAAGGAGGAATCTTCTTCAATGCACTCTTTGAACTCTTCTTCATAGAGATATTCTTCTTCCAAGAAATGTGTATTACCAAGCAGAGATTCTACACTAAAGCTACATTCTTCATCATCAGGCGGATCTATTACGACAATAGTGTGACCTCTCGATTCCAAACACTTGATAACCCTAGCTAGTTCGCCTTTTGGTTTTGCAATCACAGCATAATTCGTAGCCAGCCTTGTCAATCCAATATCGACCAACATGCTTGTCATATCCAGAGTGACTACTCTGTCAACTGATCTCATGTAAGTGATTCTACCTATACGAGAAAGCTTCCAATTATTAAAAATAATAATAATAATAATTAGTAGAAATAGACAGAGAAAAAAAGGAGGTTTTACTTGAGGGTAAGTAAAAGATTCCGGCATCGCCCAACTTGTCTTCTAGGTCGCACTCGAGCAGCTTACAATGTACATTGATTTCCTTATCTCCATGAAAACCAAATTGTTGAAGAGCTTCTTCGATATTAATACGAATAGAATCAAAATCATCGATCCCAAAGGGGATTGGATAGTCATCCATGTTCCAGAAGACCGTTGTATCATTCCCTAATAAGAGTAAGATAGAAAGGACAGGGGGGCATAACTATGACGGATCGATAACCTAACAAACAATTTCATCAGAGAGAGAGAGAGAGAGAGAGAGAGAGAGAGAGAGAGAGAGAGAGAGAGAGTAAGAGTATTATGATATAGTGACGTGTACTCATAATGACGTGTACTATAGTCTGTTATAGACGTTAGAGTAGATAAGATTATTGATGTTGTATATAAGGGAACTACACTGTACAGTTTACACTTAATCAAACATTCATTCATTTCATCATCTTCTTCTCTCTCGTTTCTTCATCATCGTGATAGAGAGAGAGATCTTACGGGAATGAAATTTGATGGTCTCGCCTTCTACGCCCATGGTTCCACGATGAGGATGATCGGAGACTTTCTCGAGAGCCTTTGAATCTGTGAGGGTTTTTTTCCTTCTTCTTTGCAGCTCCCAGCGCTGAGAGATCTATATTATGTAGGCTTTGCCTCGCATGTTTTTTAACCCTTGGATTTCAAATAAGCGCATTGCCATATTCTCAACCGTCAGATCTGTGCTATCCTTTTTTAACATGCATGCACTCGGAGATTCTTACGATACCGACCATAACGTCTATCAATCCTAATAGCCCAGTGGGTGCATTGAGAAGGGCCTCGTATGAATTATTAGGTGTACATCTTTATATAATATGAACAATGAATACTAGGTGCACAAAAAAACTGCGATATGAAAGTATTTTATGTAGATTAATATTTTATTTGTTCTATTATAGTTTAGCTTTGTCTTTCTAAATCCCTAACCCATAAAAAATTTGGTTTTACGATAAGAGTGGTTTCTTCTCCGGCTACAAAAGTTTGCGTCTGATTCATATCCTTTGCTGTTTAAGCATATGTTGTTATCGCTTAACACTACAGCTCTGTTGATGAATTCGATTTGGAGACTTGTTATTTTGAGCTCCTTGTGTCTCTTTTCATGGCTCCTGATTCTACAATGAGCCTGCTGTTGTGAAATCAAGTGTGAATATGGTGGATGTGACATTATGGTTTTTTGTTATGGTTTTCATTTATGAAAAATATTACTAAGAAGCTAGCAGCAACTTGAATAGCCAAAAGAGAATTAAAAAAAGGAAGGATCAGGTGAACTGATAGAGCAGAGGAAGAGAAGATGACAAAGATCATACATATCGATGAAGATTAGATCACGGAGGTTTTCAGATGCGCAAGAGTGGAGGGCCGAATTTATATCCGAGAGACACCATAGCGGTGCATTTGTCAACAATAATACGGATAACTTTTTGACCCCAATAAGTGGAGCAGGCACTTTGAAAGCCCAAAATGAAAATAGGTGTTGCGTTCCTGCCGCAAACCATGCCCAAATTGAAAACAGGTGTTACGTTCCTGCCACAAACCATAAACGCAACTCTTGGAGCAGGGCATGGTTTTGAGAGAATCAAGAAGCTACCATTAGCTAATGCAGCCTTCCAAGCAAATGGAGGAGCATGAGGAGGCAAGATGTTTCAATGTCATAGCTCCATGATGCAAGGCGATCGAGAGTTGGATCGAAATTTAGTCACATTATGTACTAAGAGAATGGTAGTGTGATGAGGATGTTTACAATAATGACGAATAGTTGGATGGGCAATTGATTGTAGGCTGTAGCTTCGGTAACAGATGAGGCAAATGGCTGAAGCTTAAGCTTTTTCGCAAGAAGAAACAACCAACAACGATGACCAGTTAAATGAAACGCTCCCACAAAATTGAATGTTATGTATGACTACTCATTTTGTACGACGACCAGTTAAATGAAACTAACTAACTAATGTTGATCTTCATTTCAAGACAAATAACAAAACTAACTAAATACAAATGTTGACTTGTGACCAACAAAATCTAGTAATTGCTTAACATGCAATCCCTCTTAAATCAATTTGTTGTTTACCTTGCCACCAAATTTCTACATTTTTATGTCATCTTGTTGACATTTATTATTCTATAAATCCTACCGTTATTTCTGACCAACATTTGTCTAGAAAATTAAATAACGAACTGATTTGCTGTTTGATTTCAAATTTTGTTAACGTGTTTTTTCTTTTTTTTTTGAACTTAATTTTTTTTTTTTTTTTTTTTTTTTTTTTTTTTTGTTAACGTGTTATGAGTTTATTTATTGTACATTCCTCCTTACATTGGATTAGCTTACTTTTTTTTGTATATATAGTTCAGTTGCTTTCTCGTATAAAAATGTACTACACAAGTTGTAATGATGACTACAGATCACCTACCAATAGGTATATATATCGGACGTTTTGATGAAGAAGACTTAAACAGCATAATACGCAACTACAATGTGAGAAGCATATTATTCATGAGTAACGTGAAGTGGACAGAAGAGAAATGTAATTTGAAATTCTTATTTGGGGGAATAAATGACGTCCAATGCTTTATGCGTATAGCCATCTACACCTTCCAAGTGATTCTTAATACCTTTTCTCTTTCCTTTTCTTGTTTTCAATACAACAATGTGGAAAAATGAATTTGTTACAACGAAGTAGAACTCCTAGCTACTACATAGCTACGGATTGTTCACGTGCAATGAACTCCTAGCTACTAAACATAGCTACGGGTTGTTCATTTGCAATATGCAAAACCTTCAAGCTATGTTATAAGAAGAGAAGAGCTAGGTGGCTGTTAATCGAAAGAAAATTTGATTTAAAAATTCTTGATTTTGGTTGGCGTGGGTTCCTCTAAAGAGAAGAGGTAACAACAAAATGTGATATGTAACTCTAATCTCCATAAATATATTGCTATTGTCCTTAATAAAGAATGTAGTAATAGTATATGCTTCATCCGCGCCCAAAAAAAATATTATCTTTTGAAACTTATAAGCGCTAAACGAAGAGAAATTGACATACCTCACCCTGAAACATAGTTTTAAAATATAAATTAAACAAATTTAGTAAAAACTTCCAAACCAAATATTTATTGGATGAGAACATTATACATTATATAGTGGTAGTTTAAATAAAATGGAGCAGAACAAAAGTCTTTAAATCTCAATCTGTTGGAAAGTGAAAAAATAGTAGTATACATAAACAAAAAAAAGATACTTAACATTAATGAGAATCATGCATACAATGTGGACAGCCTTGAAAGTCCCACAAGACTGTATTCTTTTCGTCCCTTCCTCTCCAAAACCTCACCTTCCCCATTTATTTCTCCAATTCCTTCTCCATTTAATTAATCTTCTCGTTAGTTCTTATGATCCCCAAGCGTTCATCATATTTTGTTAAAGAAATTTTCATCATCATTCATGACACATGCATGCCCTTATTAAGCGAATGCATTTTTTAGGTGAAAGCATATACTATTTCTTAACAAGACTTCATCGATAATCAATGGCAGTTCGGACTCAGCAGTGTCTTCGGTAACAGGTAAAATATTCATACAATGATGAATGATAGTATCTGTTAATTCAAAAGTATGTATGTTTTGAATATATGATGTTTCAGTTTCTTAATAATACATATTTTTATTGAGCAGTAATGGACAAGAAGATAATGATTGCTCGTTGCAGCCTCAGCAACCAAAAGAAGTTTCTTCGGTAGATTTCATTCAGTTATCTTCTGCTGCTGCTCCAATGAACCCTCCACCGCAAGCTATCGATTTGAACGAGTTGTTGCAGAATCATAATCAGTTAAAATCTACTGTAGCTCCCACTGGTCTTCGTTTATCTCATGAGCATTCACAAAATCAAGAACAGCTACTTTCGACTTTTTCTATGCTTTCAGGAGATCTTTCGGGAGAATATATACGTCAAAGATATGAGCTGGACATGTTTCTTCAAACTCAGGTGTTTGTTTGTTTGTTTGTTTGATCTCACTAACTCTATCTAAAGAGTTTTTTTTTTTTGTCTATGTTTTGATTTAACTTTTGTTTTCAGAGTGAAGAGCTGTGGCGCAATTTAGCGTCGAATAGAGAGAGGCAACATGTAGAGCTATTGTACGCTGCGGAGGAGTTAGTCAGACGGAGAGTGAGAGAAAAAGAAACAGAGCTTGAGAAAGCCACGCGCCGTCACGCTGAGCTAAAGGCGCGTGCAGCTCAGCTTGCGGAAGAGGCGCGAACGTGGCAGTTACGAGCAGCGACGCGGGAAGCCGAGGTTTCGTCGTTACAGAATCGTATCCAAAAAGTCATAGCGAGCCAACGTACGGCGGCGAATCAGAGTACGATCGGCGGCGACGGGGAGGAAGCTGAGGACGCTGAATCTGTCTTCGTGGATCCGGAGCGGGTCGAAATGACCGGACCTAGCTGTAGGATTTGCCGGCGGAAACCGGCGACGGCGATGGCGTTGCCGTGTCGACATCTGGTTCTTTGTAAAGGATGCGACGGCGGCGGCGATGTGCGTGACTGCCCGATTTGCCTCGCCGTTAAGAGTTCCGGTGTTGAAGTTCTGTTTTCTTGATTGCGATTTGTTCATCTGTCAGTTAGGCCCATGGGGGCCCATCATTACTCTAGGAACAGTTGATACAACCGTACGAAAAAGGACGTGTTCTGAACCAACGGAGAAAAAAATGTATATGCGATTCGAAAACTTTATTACATACATAGTTTGATGTACATAGGACATAGCCACATGCAGTGGCCTTTTTTCGTTTTGACTTTTTTCTTTTACTTTGTTTCTTTTGGAAATCATTTGCTCATTTTTCTTTCTTATCTTTGATTTGAAATTATATATTTTAGAAAATATGATATTTTAGGGTTTTAAAATGTGTATACCACACAAACAACCTTTTGTTCTATTATGAGATCTTTCTTATTCTATAGGTTCAGTTGCGACGGTGCGCAACTATATGTGGCTATTTCTCATGAGATACTATCTTCGTTTTAACAAAAGGAGAAAAAACTCATTTCAATTGTTAGAAACTTGTGCCTTCCTTCACAGCTTCACCTATTACTGTATTACATTTGTTATATACTTTCTCGTGAGTTATGCATATAGTTGTGTGTTTTTTATTGTCCAAATAAATTTGTTACATGCTTGCTTGTGTGCGTGCTATGTATTTATGCGTGTTATTGATTGTGTTCTATCATTTGGTATACACTTGGCACTTGCTCGTGTGCTATGTATATTCGTGTCTTTTTGAATTCGATGTAAAACTTATTTTTCTTAACAATGTAAAACTTATTTTAAACTAAAGGGGAAAAAAATAATTGATCCTCCCTGACGGTAGCTCTGTCAGCACCGCTATCGTCGGCTTTGGCTCCGGAGAGCGGAGGTTACCATAACTCCGCGCTGCCGCTAAAAAACCCGTAACTTCTTGGGTCCTTGTTCTTTCTTTCGTTTGGTGATGGGTCGGTGATATAGCGTTTATGGTCGGTTGGAGCATGGCAGAGGTCATCCTTGTAGAAGTTGAAGCTTGCCGTTGACGTGTAGTCGTGTTAAGGTATGAGAGGGGTTCTCGAACAGTGGGTCTAGGGTTTGAAGTGGTTGAAAGTCGGGGGGGGGGGGGGGGGGGATTTCGAAGTGTGTCTGAGCTCCTCGACGTGATGACTTTGCGCTGAAGAACGAATTAGGGTTTGTCTTGGAAGGCTCGGCGTGTCGGAGTAAATGGCTGACACGACAATAGAGCGGTGGTGGTGACTAGATCTGTGTTCAGCGGAGGTTTTGCGGTTTATTGAGCTTCGTCGAAACTAGGGTTTCGGTGGAGAGGTCCGGCGGTTGCATACGGCGGAGAAGATCAAGTTGAGGCGGAGAATCTCGTCGGGTACCGACGGTGTAGATCTTTACGCGTGTTATTAATCCAGTCTTTTTATCTCTTGCACGTGCATGGTTTCGCGGGTGTCAGTTTGTATGGGCTGTTGGGCCGCTCTTGTTGTTATGGACTTCGGCCTTTTTTTAAGTTGTCCGCGTGTTTATGGGCTTTTGTTTGTCTAGAGTTGTTGTTGGGCTTCGGCCATTTGGGTTCGACCCTTTTTCAGTAATACAAAACTTGTCAGAAAAAAATAAGAATTGATCCTCCCTTGATATCTAAGTTTGGTGAGACAACTTTCGTTATGATTTGCACTGTCATTCCATGTGACAATAATGCGATCCAACTATTCATGTGACTCTGTTGTCCCCTCAATAAACAATACTGTCCAGCATTCGGATCCATGTACTTAATTATTAATCTACTTTCGTTTTGTACGTACCAAAACAAAGAGAAATAACAAAAGGGCACTTGTAAGAACTAAAAAGACGTTCACTTATATTGGTAACTAGAGTAATTGATGACTAGAGTAATTGATGAATACTTATTACGCATATTTTATTTACATTTTATTTACATTGTATACCAGTTATATTCTTATTTCAGAGGCAAATTTTTCAATCTGAAATTCAGACTAGTACTGATGCATGCGAAAAGTCATGTGTTAGAATTTTCAAACCATTCCGGAATTATTAAAGCGCATGGGAAAATAGAGAGGTTGCGAGAAAATTAACATGACTCTTGCACACTGGTGATTTGCACAAATGAAGAATATAATAGTCCATATTCACTGTTTTAAAATTGTTGAATTTTGGTCATATAAGCTAACATGATGAATCACTCACTATGTGGGAGTATGAAATAACGTATCATGCTATAGTTTTTGAATTATCTAGTTTAATAACTAAATATTTTTTGAAACAGTAAATAAATTTAATATTTATCAAAGGTGTCAATGACTTTAGCTACAGTGCTACATTTTAACGCTCTAGCTTTGAAAGTTTAATTTATAATAAATGATCTAATTTAATAAATATAATTATTCATTGAATATACTCTCTATGTCTCATTTTAAGTGGTTTTTAAGGTTTTTGCACATGGATTAAGAAAACACTAACTTTTATACAAATTATTTTGGTTATATAAAAATATCATTAAATGAAACTAATTCAACCTATAAAAAAAAACTCAGGATTTTATAATTGGTCAAAAGGTTCAAATGGTATTAGATTTTACATAGAATAATGTGAACATCGTTTAAAATAGGACAAAAAAAAACCTAAAACACTATTTAAAATGGGACGGAGAGAGTATTAATGATTTAAGTTACTTTAAGTTTAATTAAGAAACCTTTCAGTACTCTATTGCCAAACGTCCTTCCCCAAATGGTTTAGTTTTAATAAATAAAATAAAGTTAACTGTTTACCAAAATCACATTTCAGTATAATACTATTATCTGGAACTTTGTGCATATGGAGAGTTCCACTAATACTCTACGAGTCTATGGCTATGAAGTTGCTCTAACAAAGCTGACATACACAAGTTCAGTGCCTCAAAATAGATAGTAATACATTACAAATAGCCCAACCTTACAATTCTCCGTGTTTTCAAGCCCGTAATGAAAGATTACTCTCGACAAGAAATGTACAAGGTACTGCTGTGCTGGCGCTCTCGAGTTCAACTATCATTCATGATGATAAAACAAGAAGGTAGATGATGGAGCTAATTACTTATATAAACTAATTTATAAGAATATGATTCATAGACTACAAAAAAGTATCCTAGGCTGCCGTTCTGTAGTAGCACTTAAATAATTAAGAAACTAATGTTAGGTGTGGGATTAACCAAACCAATAAAATACTTATGTAATGAGCATTAGTGGACTTCACTTTATAATAATCAATTCATTCTTTCCGTAGGGAGATATTCTAATACGATAGCCGATGTGTTTCGACGTAGGAGACATTGTTGTCGCGTGGCAGTTGATAGATCTCTTGTTGTGAACAATGAACCTAATGATCCTATAATACCATCAAACTTGTAGAGCAAGCCTGTTTTTTTGAGTAATTTATTGACCAAAGTATTGATCAGTGATCAAGTTGCTAATTATATGGACTATTATATTTATATCGATAATTAATGGCCTGGTGCGCCACAAATGTTGTTCCCTTTCTGAACTCATGCCATGTGACGAACTGGACGATTACTACAAGCTATAATTATGACTTTCGTTTAAAGATATGTCTACAAACTATCGTACGGAGACATGTGAACTTGATTGGATTAAAACAGTAACAAACATATCATTTAGTTAGAAGTTTACCCTCATTAAGTTAAGTTCTTTATTAATCATATCAGACGTTTTAAATCATATCAGACGTTCCTTAATTGACTAATATACCTTGTTAAAGTAGATATTACTCCGCCAAAAGCGTGGGTGTAGTGTAGTATAAATATATACTCATGTGATGTATTCCCCGTGATTTGATCTTATTACTGATAATACTTTCTCCATAAATAATTTTTATTAGAGCTGAAATGCTATAAAAATTTATAGTTAGACCGCACCGCCGGCCTATAGTTTTGTCAAAATACATATTTTGTTGAGTGTTGATACACACGGTACACAGAAAAATCCTCCCTCCATGTTGACAAGATACGAAGAAAAGAACAGTAGCATCAGGGCGAGACTTGACTAAGCAGATTCGTTAAAACGGGCCCAGAAGAATCAATTTTGAATCGGACGATGGAGAAACAATGTTACCAATACAATATTGTGAACTGGGCGGTGTTTTAGATTTGATCTGGTAGTGGTCAACCACTGCTCTCATAAGGCGTACGTGTCGTCAAGCGCCAAGAGTACTGGGACACGCGTGTGCTTCTTGTGAATCTCGAGGGAATAAATATGTATCTACCGGCTATTTTGAAAGGCTCGCAAGGAAAAGGGGTTTCTTCTTTCTGATAAAAACCATTTGTTAATCAACAAACTTTCTAAACAGTTTTATTATCGAAAACTCGAAATTAAACCATGGAAAAAAACTCGAACAAGAATTTGCCATTGAGAGCCAAAACCGGAAAATGTAGTAAAACCACCAACAAATTGTTTTGTTTGGAACTGTGAATACATACGCAACGAATTAGTCACTGAATAAAACTCAGTTTAATGTTTCCCAATACATTTTAGCCGTTCAACAACTACAGTATTTAATAAGAATTGATAACTCAAATCAAATAAATAATAATGCAGTCCACTTCCCTTTAAGCATAATTAGAACATTAATCTTACAAATTCCACATATAGTCGTCGTCGATGACCCTGTGCAGAGACAATCCACGATTAACAGTACTCGTAGGTGTTTTATAAAGAGATCTCTTTTATAAATCAAGTAAATAAATAGAAACCAAACATCGGTCCAATGGCGGCAATGGCAGGGCAGGTAAATAAGCAGCATCCATCCTATGGGCAAGGAAGAATGGGTCCACAGTATTTATGCTGTTGAGAAACAATATTAGTTTCCTTTTAAAAATGAGAGAAACTTCAAGAGCGAGAGAGAATCAAATAACTTTTTTAGTATTAAAATGAAAGAGAGTGACGTGGTTGGTTCCATACAGACATTTTGTGGCAGATTATTGTAATTGAAAACGTATACTCAAAAAAAATAAAAGATTCAGCACCAGAAGTGTATATGGATACCCAAATACTATAATATAAAGTTTTTGCAGGCGCTTCATAATTCATAAGCATACTTAGCACTGAAAAACTAAAATGTTAATGGAAGAACAATAATGACACTTACAAACTATTTAAATTAATAACTAAAGTTTGAAGTAAAATTAAGAGCATGACTGGTTTCTGCTACAGTTCACGTAATTTTTATGGTTGTGATACATTAAAAATGAATCATTGCTACTGCCAAGTTAACAGTTGTAATTATAGTATTTTAGATTCAAATTTAGAGGACCAGTCTATACTTTATTTCTATGAATTTCGAAATCAAGCTAAGAAGAAAAGTGAGTTTTGATTTAAAAAATGGCAATAGTTAACAAGATAAACTAAGATTGGTTCAGATTAATAAAAGACTAGCATAGAGTATTTCATTGGGTGTCGATATAGAGCCAAACAATTATTCAAGCGCAGTGAAATGCTTTCTAGGACTCGGATCACTCAACTGGATCGCTTCACTGTCGTGGTAACGATCGCTTTGCAGATCGATCTCACCACCTAACTGTCGTTGGGATGAGAATCGATTGCAAGCTTTAGAGATCAAGTCCGATTAAGTCCACTTACTACCCTAATATTTACTTTTTCTGATTAGGGATATTAAGCTCAAACAATACAAGTCAGGTTATCTCCTAAGCGGTTAACTAGGTGATAAACCCTAGATCTATCAGTAGGTGATCAGATTACAGATAGCATTAAGAACAGTATGAATGAAGAACAGTTATGAAAATCGCTTATGTATGTTTAGCTCAGGTTCAACACCCTAAAAACCCTAGGCGAGCAGGGCTACTACTCGATCATGATGCAAGCAATCAAAGACATAAATTCTGAAATAAATTGCATAAGTATAGAGTAGAAGAACAGAGGGTTCATGATGATCTTCTCTAGGAAAATATAGAGCCTTCTCCCTTACAATTGCAAATCGCCAAAAGTACTTAGTTTTCTGGTAAAAACTAGCGTAGGAAAATAAAATAGAAGTAGGAGGCATTTTTATAAGGAGGCACCAAGAGGTAGAATTAAATTTAGGGCATTAGGGCTTTAATTTCCAAAATAAAGAGTTTTCGTATTCGCCTGGAACAACCACCAGAATCATTCTGTCGCTTGTTCCACTTGAAAATAGTCTCGGGACTGTTATTCTTGAGTGTTCTCCGCATGATAACTCCAAAAAGACATTTTCTCTTCATGTACTCTCTCTTTACTCTTCTACCAACTTCAGACCTAAAAAAACCATAAAGAACCAGACTAACACGATTTAGAGACTTGAATCAGATAAAAACATATATACAATGAAGTGAAAAACACCATATATCAGGTTGGTAGCAGTTTGCAACAATCATAAAATATGCTATAAAACGCTTCAAAATATTCTAAACTTTTTAAATTCAAAAGTTGGTTTTAGTTAGCGTTTGCGGTTGCAGACAATTGTAATAAAATATTTTTTAAAAAATATATAAAAATAGTGTTCAGTTAAAGTTTCAATTTAAAATAATATAAATACTTATTATACTTTAGTTTATAATATAAAACTTTAAAAAAAAACATTTTCCATAGTTTTTTATATATAATTTATAAGATAATTTTTATTTTTTTTTAATAATACAATTTTTAATAATTTTTCTAATTATTTAAAATATAAATATTGTCAATTTATTGTTTAATTATTTTTGTATTTGATAGTACAACAGTTATAGTTATTTCATAAACACATCAATTTTTAACTGTTATACTAGTCATATAAATTTCTTAATACATTCTTAAAATTTTAACCAATAGTACTGTACATATCCGTAACCGCATCTGCAATTACTGCGGTTAGGCGCCCTACAAATTAATATAAGGAACCAGAAAACAAACTTTTTGAGGGACATGGTGGGGTAGAAGTTTGCAAACTTCCGAGTCTTGCGCAAGTGTACGACGTTTACATGTTTGAATAATTGCTTACACGCATCATTTGGCGCGTCTTTCACACTTCAAGGAGGGTCCTTCATTGTTCCAATAACAAAATGCACAATTCATTTTTTGTTTGATCGAATTATTTAAACCAATCGTGACTTCACACTAATCTCAGTTTTATATTCAGTTTATTTTTTTGTGGGGAAAGAAAAGGTAAATGTAAGTCGAGTACATGTTAGAAATCAAATTAAGTTTTTCATTAATAAGATAAAACGATTATGATTTTTAAGAATCTTCAAGTGCGGTGGGTTCGTCACGAAGCTTCTCCAAAGTCTTCGTAAACGTCATTTCACACTTGTCACGGTTGGAAAAATCTTTAAAAAGAGAGAAAAAGACGTCGTATTAGTTCTATAGATGAATTACGTATCCTCCCAATAAAGAAAGAGAGACACAAGTGGTGAGAATGAGATAGTTTACGTAACGCGCAAGATCACGCGCTTGTGGTCCCCGCCGACGATTCTCGAAGATTTTCTTGCAGGTGTTGAACTACATTTATGTCCCTCGCTCTTAGCTTCAATAACACTGTTGCCACCTGTTTATATGGATGGAATCCAATTGCGTTGGCATTTAGGTTAATGATGTTACTTATATGGATTAACACTATGATTACTAGGTAATGAGCCCGTGCGATGTCGCACGAAAACTCATTTTATAAAAATTAATTTTCACACATTGCCATATAAAATTTTACAAATGTATCAAAAATATTCAATCTATTTTTGGTCCTATAAATATATTCAATCATGTTTTCAGTTTTTAAAGTATTTAAATTATTTATTTCCAAAAAATTTTGTATCAAATATTTCAACAATTATTTATATATATTAAATTTTCATCTGTAATGTTTCTAAAAAGTGTGAGCAAAAAATTATGATTGTTCAAATTGAACTTCGTCATCTTCCAATATGTATGTTTGTATAATAGTATAAACAATCTATTTAATATTTTTAAATTATGTATTTATTAATGACTCTAAACATATTGAGTTATTAATTGTGGAGCCTACAAACACCATCAAATAATATATAAGAAGATTTACGAGAGAACATAAAAAAAACAAAGAAAGAATAAGCGAATAAACGACAGAGTAATGAATGAAAAATGTTAACAGGGGAAATTTACCATCAGAAAAAATACGATATCACTATTATAATAGAGCGAATGAATGACTTGTATGAATTGTGGTTTCTATAGATATTCTGAATGGAAAGAATTATTAATCAACAAGAAGATGAATTTAGTAATCTTAGTAAAATAGATAAGAAAACTTGGCAGAAAATAAAGAAACTAAACAGAACCAGAGTAGAGAAAATAATAACGTTGATACAGATATATAACAACAGAGAAATTAATAAAAAAAAGAAATTTGTAAAGAGAGTCACAAAACAAAGTAAATAATGGAATAGACCTCAAATAAACTATCAACCATATGCAGTTTAAAAGATGTCATTACTGTACGAGAGATTGCTTGTTTAAAAGATGTCATTACTGTACATTGAAAAGATACGACTCTACTCATTGTTGTCTTTGTATAGTTGTGACTTGGTAGGGAATACGTCGATTGATAAAATAAATCAGTAACGTCATATATGTCTCATCTTAAGCAAAATATAATCTTTTAGATTACATTTTTTCAGGATATACTCTACCGTTGGATATTAGTTTTTTTTATTTGATTAGAGAAAATTATGCTTTGAGAAGGCATATACATAAACTATTTATAGATTTTCAAAATTTTGTTTGAAAAATCACATATTTTCAGTTTAAAAGTTGTTCTTTTTGGAGTAATAATTATATGAAGAATCACAACTTTTTAATATAAATGGTCACATTCTTTCAATTTAAACAGTTATTTGTAAACAAAAAGACACAATTTTCAAACGTTGAAAAGACACAACCTTTAAATGTTGAAAAGACACAACCTTTCGACATAAGTAGAGACACAATTTTTAAATATTCGCATATTTTAATAAAGAAGAGACACAAATTTTTATTAAAAGACACATTTGACGAACAATCACTTTTTTTCAATTTAAATAGTCGCATCTTTTAATAACGAAGATACACAACCTTTTAAATAGTCGCATCTTTTAATAAAGAAGAGACACAACTTTTTAACGAACAATCGCAATTTTTCGCAAGATTTAAGCTACCTATAAAAACACATACCCTTTCAATTTAAACAGTTGCAACTTTTATCGAAGAAGAGACACAACTTTTTAAGTAGTCGCATCTTTTCATAAAGAAGAGACACAACTTTTTAACGAACAATCACAACTTTTCACAAGATTTGAGATACCTATAATAACACACACCATTTCATCTAGATACTCTTCAAATTGTTGGATATATTTACTATTAATAGAACCAACAATCGTATCATTCTACGACAAAATAAAACATATAATTATACAACTATCTACTCCTGAAAATATAAAAAAGACATAAAATCAAACCTTTTCATCTAGTAGAAGAAAATTAAGGCTAATAATTTCATTGTTTCGTTTAAGATTTTTGGCCATCCAAACATGTAAAACTCTTCCTAATATTTTTTGTTGACAACGTTTCATTTGAACATCTTCAAAAAATTTGTAACCAAGTAAGTAACTTCGTAGAACTATTTTTTTTCACCATTTTACTAACAATTAGAGTAGCGAAAAATTTTAGTGTCAGAAGTGTATAAACATAGACTATTTATAGATTTTGAAAAGCTCTTTTTGAAAAATCACATATTTTCAATTTAAGTAGTCGCATCTTTTCATAAAGAAGAGACGCAACTTTTTAACGAACAGTCGCAATTTTTCACAACATTAAAGCTACTCGCATCTTTTCATAATGAAAAGACACAACTTTTTAACGAACAGTCGCAATTTTTCATATTTAAGCTAGTCGCATCTTTTCATAAAGAAGAGACGCAACTTTTTAACGAACAGTCGTAATTTTTCGCAACATTTAAGCTACACAAAAAAACACACACCCTTTCAATTTAAACAGTCGCAACTTTTAACGATGAAGAGACACAACCATTTAAGCAGTCGTGTCTTTTCGTAAAGAAGAGACACAACTGTTTAACGAACAATCGCAACTTTTCACAAGAGACCTATAAAAGCACAAACCCTTTCGAATTAATTGGGATTCCTATTATTAATAGATTAAGTAGACCACAAAATCAATAGTAGTTATTAAATATTTGTCCTAGTCTCCTAGATCATAGGAAATTGTATCGTCTAGCCTGGAGTAAACACAACTGATAAGGTAAATGGGTCAACGATAAAGTTATTTAAGTTGTAACTATCATGATGACTTTTTAAAAAAAGTTCATGGAAAATGAATGTATCGACTCGTAAACATGTCGAATAGTGTGAAACGATGTTTCTAATGTGATCTTGTAATATTCTGTTAGTCAAAATATTTATAAAATGTAAGAAATACACAAATGCAGATTTGTGTACTTAAAAAAAAGATTTGTGTATTTATTTAAGAAGTTACATAGTATTAACACTAAGCAGATAAATAGGTAATGGCTTAGTTGTAAGTATCTGAATAACATATTCTTGTTTACAAAAAAAATAGTTATTAAAAGAAAAGGTTTCTAAATAGTCAAATTTATGTTTTTGTTACTTTACCAATTTATCCTATCGCACATCTCCACGGTTATTCAGTACAAATTCCCTTTATATTAATACAATAAATTCATATACTATCACTATATAGTTAAGTAGCTATTATCATTCATAGCATAAATACTTTTTGGTTATTGTATTTTTATTCAGAATTTGAATATTCTAAGTCATGTTTCCGTTCAAATTAGATCATTTTAAACACAAGGTTAGACTTTGATCCAGTTTCCAAGTCATTCTAAGTCATGTTACCAATTTATCCTATCGCACATCTCCACGGTTATTCAGTACAAATTCCCTTTATATTAATACAATAAATTCATATACTATCACTATATAGTTAAGTAGCTATTATCATTCATAGCATAAATACTTTTTGGTTATTGTATTTTTATTCAGAATTTGAATATTCTAAGTCATGTTTCCGTTCAAATTAGATCATTTTAAACACAAGGTTAGACTTTGATCCAGTTTCTAGGTTGATTATATTTTTTGTTCATTGTTTTTACTAAAATCAGTTTGTATCATGTTAAACTAAATACTTTTTACTATAATAGCCAAACTGTGTTTCTAAATAAAAGAGCCTTCACTGCTCCACAATTTTACTATTTTGATTTGATTTAGAAAAATGTTTATAAACGGAGGAAAACTATCATTATGTGACTGCCTCAACTATTCCTCATAATGGTTTTAACTTAGGTTGTTGGAATTATTATGAACAACAAAGCTAAGTAAAAAAAAGAAAAAGCGGTTTTGTAAAACAAAAAAAAAAAGCCAATAGATTCTCTCTCTCTTTCTCTCTTCTCATCATTTTGTTTCCTCAAACTTTGCTGCATTTCCTTACTTTCTCTCTCTTAACCCAAAAACAAACCTGTCCTTCTACTGCTATAAAAGTGAACCCTATTTCCCTCAAGTCTCCTCCACACCAAACCTCTCTCTCTTCTCATTTCAAAGAACAATAAGAAAGAAGAAGAAAGATAAAAAACAAGAGAATGGATGTTTCCACGAGAAAGCCTTATTTCATAGAAGAAGAAGAAGCTGAGATGGATGCTGAAGCTTCCACTCCTTGTTACAAAAAGATGAATCAGCACCATCCCCAGAGTTATTATAATTACCATCAGTACTCACCCAGATCTGCTTTTGTTCCTGGAAGGTTCCATGATTACAGAGTCGACAACAATAGCTATTTCGGACAACAATCACTTCCTCATTTCTTGGACTCTTGTTCTCTCTGTAAGAAGCGTCTTGGTGATAACCGAGACATCTTCATGTATAGGTACACATCTTTCTGGCTCTTAGATCTTATTTAAATCCCATGTATCAGAAACCTTACGTTAGATTTTGATATATTTAAGTCAACGATAGAAGAAACCCTGATTCTTGATTTGCTATTTGTATGAATTCAAGAAGATATATCGTGTCTGATTATAAATGTTTGATTTTGTGGGAATAACAGAGGAGACACACCGTTCTGTAGCGAAGAGTGTAGAGAAGAGCAGATAAATAAAGACGAAATGAAAGAGAAGAAACGTAATCTGTCTTCATCTGTGAAAGCTATGAGAAGAAATGAAAAGAGAAGCTCTTCTTCTTCTCCAACTAGATCACGTGATTATGCTTTACATACTGGAACTGTTGTTGCTGCCTAGTTCGGTTCTTCCTTATTTCAAACTGGAAGATAAAAAAAAAGAAAGAGAGAAGAATCCATTAACGTCAACTGCTGTATAAGCTGGTTAATGGTTTGAATTTGAAAAACCTAGGGAAACAAAAAAAATGATAAAAAGAAAATAAATAATGAAGAAACCTCTCTTTTTCAAGGGTTCATCTTTTTTTTTTCTTTTTATTATTAGTTTTGTTTTATACTTTCTAAAAAACATGCAATTTTGGGAGTACAAGAAAACGTCAATGTGAAGTTGGTATATCTTTTTATTTCTTTTTAAAATGTGAAGAAAACAAAAATATAAGTATGTAATATTAACATCTTCAGTAAAGCTGTTTGTAATGAAAAAACAATAATATATAGTGATAATAATTTATCTACTAGTATGCTGTTTAATTTTCCTTGCCAAGTTCAAAATCTGATACAGTTATGATTCGGAATAAATTTTGATGTACTGGAATCAACTCTGATTGGAGTGGAGTAGGTTCGTCATGGTGACTCAGAAAGAAGAATTATGTGATTGTGTATTATAAATAGACATTTGTTTCTTATCATGTTATGTGAGATCATCTGTGCAGTACAAATTTTTTTCAGTACATTGAAACAGCAGTACAATGAGGTTAAATGAGAACTGCAGTACAGTTTTATTTTTCAGACAAAAGATTTAAAGGTTTAATAGACTTTTCATTTCCTGCCTTACATGTCACAAACGTAGGTGTCTTTGTTAACCACAAGTTCTTCACAGATAACAGATGGTTACATTCACATTGGTTAGTATAATGACAAAAATAATGAGACTCATTTGTTAATGGTCATGATTTGAGATTTTGAGTTGTTGTGATAAAAGGTTTCCTTAGGACATGCAGAGTTGCTAAAGAGCGAGATGTGCGATGTGATCTCTGTGTCTTCTCCAGATATGACTAGTTACCAGATTTTGATGGACATCACTATACCAAAACGGCAAAACCTCATCATTGACAAGATATTGTAACTTGTTAGTAACAGATAGGTAGAAATAACCGACTTTCGTAAATATGGACCAATTGTTTGCCTTTTAAGAAGAGAGAATGATCAACTGTATGGATGATCGACTCATCATCTATACAGAACAACAGTAGTGTAAATTAAATGAGTTGATAATGTTTTAGCATCTATAAGATAAACTCTTCAGATTCAGATATATGGCAACTTGCTTACTCAAGATCTCTCCAAGGGCACTGAATCCAATAGATTGTGAGGGGAACTAGGGTTTATACTTATTCAGATAACATACCAACAGAAGCATGGTAGTTAAGCAAGATCTTTCATGGTTTCTTCATCTGCACCAGACATGGTAGTGAGGCACATAATATATGCCTTTTGAAGTATCCATCTCTTCCAAAGATGTAAGCTCTAGTTTTATCGTTTAACATACTTTATTCAAAACCACAAACAATAAAATGGGACATTGGTTTTACGGAAGAGGCATCTCTTTAAAGACAAACACACCGGACTAAAGAACACCATTTCTTCATTTGAGCTCAATGGTTATGACTAGATTTTGACTGGACTTTAACATCTCTGATTTCCCTTTATAATGATCAAATTTCCATCTAACTGAGTTCCTCTCCACTTCATTTTGAAAGCTTATTCCTACAAGTTATACTACCACATAACACCAGCATGTGTGTGTTGGAATCATCACTATCTACACTAAAAAGACCTGTTTTGACTGAAAGAAATGACTCACTAAAAAAGAAAAAGAGAAACGGATGTAATAAATTTCCAGCTTTAACATTTAAACAAACATCTAATGTGTTGATGATCTTCTTATGCAAAAGCAATTCATATATGGAAAAAGAAATGCAACAAAAGCCATTGCTTAAACGCTCTCTAGCAAAACAACATGCAAAACTAACCTGATATTGTTAGTTTCATTTAATATTTAGTATATAAAGTGTATCAAGCTTTTTGTTCATAAGCGTTTGCATCCACTGGAACTCCAGGACCATACACAAGTCGGCATCGGTCACTAAATGCCCCAATGAGCCTTGTTGCTACCTCCTTTAAGAACATCGAAGCCACCTTCAATCAACAAAAAAAAAAGAGATACACTTTCAAACTACTTTCAAAGTTTTACTAACATTTGCACCTTGTGTCATAGGTTTGTTTTTTTTTCTTTGTACCTGGCGATAGAGAGGTGAATTGAATTTGAAATCGACAAGGATAGAAAGCTCGCAGGTTCCTGGAACGGGACCTGGCTTGAATTGCCAGAGGTTGATTAAATGGTCAAACAGGCCGGTGTCTCTCGCTGTTGTCTGAAAAGAGTATGTATTTATTTAACACATAAAAAGATCAATCAAATCAATTCCAACAAAAAGGAAAGAAAGCCTGAAAGAAGCCAAAGTCCTTTATACCTTAATCCAGTTGGGTCTTTCGAACTCAACATGGGAGATGTAACTCTCAACAAGGAACTTGAAACCAATCTCCAGTTCAGCGTCGAAAGAGCCATCAGGATATTCTTTAAGAACCTCGGAGCGTTGACACCAAGGAACAAAGCCGTGGTACAAGTCTACAGCTAGAACTACATTAAACAATTGCTCCTGAGAATACCTGCGTTAAGACGATTCAATATTTGTTACGTGACAAACAATAACGATCAATAATTTAACACACTCATATTATACTTACAACTATGTCCGACAAAAGCAATCTCATCTTACAAAATTGACAAAAGGAAGACACAAACTCTGTCTACAATCAACCATTATCACTCAATTGAATCCTCCACACAAGGAAGATTATTAGTTTGATCGGTTCAAAACAAAAGCAAATCATTCGTACATAATGTATAGCCTCAGATTTGCAATGAAATGGCCAACAATGTTTCTCAAAGTTTTCGATGTAAGAACATACCCCAAGACACGACGCTCTTCGTAGATCTTTGACAGCTCACCACCGCCTTCTTCCCCATCTCCGCAACCCAGAAAATGCCGTCTTTGAATTAAGCTCCCTGCGCCCCAAGAGACTCTTCTACCATCGTTATCGGACATTAACCCGTAAGGAGAGCATCTCTCTACTCCCGAAAGAGACCCAAATCGACGAAATTGATTCGATATTGAACTGCTCTGAGCGATCCCTGAGCGATTGATCGGGCTCCTGATTGCGTTTCGACGTGAGATTAAGCTGAACAGAGCTCTCGAGCCAGACATAAACGGTCGCATTATTACAAAACACAAAAACCCAGTTTCGTAAGAGATCTAAAACAAACGGAGAAAACGTGTCGGAGATTTTATGGGTTGCAAACAGAGACGCGAAAGGTCAAAACTTTTTTGAATCGATTAGCTACCGTAGAGAAGAAAATTAATCAATCAAAAGACCCCTCTTCTTCTTCACCAAGCGATATAGAGAGAGAGAGAGAGAGACGTAATCTATATGCTCGCAGGAACACACACGCACGCACCTATACAAAATTAAAAATTTGAGAAAGCTTTCTTCGTCGCTGGTCTGAGAAAGCGACAGTTCAATCATAAAGGGCTCTCAATATGTCGATCGTTGGGTTTCAGTTTGGGCTCAATGGGCTTTCAGCTTAATATCAAAATCCTGAAACTACTAGCTACTAATAAATCTGTGACATTCCTGGACGCAATTTCAGTTATGCGTTAACAGATTTGAGTGCTGGAAAAATGAAAACAATATAGGTAAGCTGCATTACAATGCTAATATGGGATTTTAATTCACCAATTCATGATATGCTAATGTAGTGTCCAAACCACCTAGGACAAAAAAAAAAGAAAAAACAAAGAGAAACTAGTTCCTTCTTCGTGATACAAATATGCTTTCTTTTCTTTCTTCTTTTGTCTCCACATGTCTTCTGCTTTCTCAAAACGCATGATGCTCTTGTACCTGCTTCTTCCTCTTCTTTATTTCTTTCCTTCACGGCTTGTGTAACTTAAACCCAAACACTCTTGGAACGTAGCTCTGCGCTGCCTTTTGTGGCTTCAGATGTCCGTACGTCATCAGGAACAGATGTGGAAACGTTGTCCCAAAATATGCTCCATCTATGTCTGTTATTTTTCTCGTGTTAAAGAACATCAAACACAGCAATAATACAGGAATTTATCGAATGTGAGACGAAGCAAAGCCAGACTAGAATCTATATTAAGCATTTCATATTGTATATGTAATTGAGGTGTGAGTAGAATATGAAAAAGGATACTTCCTTGGTATTTTGATCTTGGGTAATAGACGTCTTCACATTTGGGGCAATATATCTTCACGGTGCTTGATCGAGGGATATCAGATTGACCAACCGGTAAACAAGGCTGTCCACAACAATACACTCTTGGGCATCTTCCAAAATCATAGTTTTTGTATTTGTCTAACTGCAAATATCATTCGTAAAGATACTAATAATTAGACTATGCTCTACTAGGATTTATTTATTTACATAAAAAAAAGAAGAAGTTGTATTTACCATAGAAGCCAGGCCTTTGCTGGTCAAAATGTAACGAGCATGAATCATTCCGTATAGCATCTCTGCAGCTGACTCCACCAATTCATTCTGTTCGTCTGTAAACCTCTCACCTGTTACCCGTAAAATCCAAATCAAACATTGAGTAGAGAACAAACACAAGAAACAAAATGCGAATGAAAACACATAGTAATAGTAATCAGACATACCCTGAGAAAAATCAACATCCAAAATCAAATCAAGGGCATAGTCGTAGTAGGGAACTTGATGGTTAAGTCCACACAAGTTAAAGTCATCCTGGATGTAATCATCATCAACTTCACAGAAGAACTCGTTGCCACGTAAGTTGCAGAACCAAGATATCCACGAGGTGTCCTCCTCCCCTTCAGAACCACTAACCTCAGATTCTTCGCTGTCTGTGTCTGATACATCTACAACAAACGCCCACATAAAAAAAAAAAAAAATTCTACAATAAATTGTCAAAAGGATCAAAGTTTCAAGCTCTCATGAAAATGAACCATTGTTTTGAGCTCCTCAACAGCAATTAACACAAAACGTATGCAGAAGTTAACTTTCTTGGAAAGCAAGGAAAGATATTGTAAAATCCCCAAATCAGGAGACCGGAAGCAAACCCTAGGACCGGACTCTTAACCGAATTGAATCGAAACAATCCACACAATTACGATGGTTAACCGAAAGAGCAATTAAAAAAAAAAAAGAGAAAGGAATGAATTACCGTCGGAAATGGTGGCTTTGGAGCGACTGTTGCTGTGGTCATGCAATTGCTTCCCTATCGCGACGGAGTTCGACGCCGCTTTGCCTTTTCCGTTGACGACGGTGTGAGACATCGAATGCGACGCTCGATTATCGTGAACCTTGTTTACGCGTTTCTGATCCATCACCTCCGATTTCGATCCGCGCGTTCCCCTCTCCTTATACATGATCTGAATAATCTCTCCACAGTGACCGGAGATCCCACGCCGGCGATTCGAAAAAAAAAAATACAAAAAAAAGAGGCGTGCGTGGAGAGGGATAACGGTTACGAATCGCTAGGGTTGCGATGGCGGAGCTTCTCGTCTCTCGTTTATCAATCTGACAACTACTCTCGTGGTGGTATATACATACATACACAGATCTTTCCTTTCCTTCCTTTTTTTTTGTTCTTGCTCGGAGATTTTTTTATTTTTATTGTAGATAAGAAAAGAATAAAAGAAGAGGGAAGGGCAAAACGGGAAAAAACTCCCGGTACACGTGACAGTCACGTGGCAAGGTTTGGATCGAGTTAAAACATTTTAGATTCATCTCTCATTGGTGGAAGGAAGAACAGAGTTGTTACAGTTACAAAAAAAAAAAAAAAAAAAAAAAAACAGAGTTGTTAATCCAAAAATAAAAAATATTTAAAATTGCATTTTTTTTCCATTGTGATGGTAATATATAAGTTACATGAGGAATCCAAAATCAACAACTTTGTATAAAAGAAAATTTTGATTTTGGAAAACTAAAGTACTACTAAGAGATTATAAAGATTCCATTGAAGAGTTACTGAGGTGGGAGTGGTGGTGATGAAGGATGTTGAAGAAGGTGAACATGATTAGTGATGGCGTCAGGACAAGACTGGGCTTGAAGAAGCTCTAGCCTCATGAATGGATGCACAAACTGTAGTGTATAATCTTCGTCTGCAACACAAAAAGAGATATTGGTCTTCCATTGTTTCTTATGTAGAGACAGAAATTAAAAGGAGCTTACTCTCTTTAACTGTGCCGTATAGCCAGCAAAGAACCTCATCAGCAAATGCCAAGCACACATTTCCCTAGTTCTCCCAAAAAAAAAAACTCAATTGTGTTTAGTTTTTTAACAAGACTTGGATATGTATCTATAATGAGAGTTAGTGATACAACACTCACCTGCCAATAGTTTTTTTGTTTGGCTCTGTGTGCGATATCTTTTGTTCTTAGTCTCTCTGTGCGCACTAGTCTCCCTCCATCATCTCTACAACCAAGTACGAAACAGGTAAAGAAATTAGAATATGTTTACATGGATTGCTTTGCTTGAATCAGCCAAAATCGTCTGAACAATGTTTACCTATATCCAACGAGAATATATGGCACTCCTGCTACAAATGATTGTATCTGCACCAGCAATAAACCAGTTTAGCTCATAGTTATAAGAATCCACAAAGAATACACCATACGTACCCAGAACTTGAGCAGTTTCTCTCTCTCAAATCTCCCTACTGTACGATCATCCAACTGGAAAGCAAGCGAAACAGTCAGGAAGATTCAGGCAATGTAACAATGGAGCTGAGCTTTATTAAGAAAAACTATAACATGTAGAGGCATTATTACCTCGCGAGAAGTTTTCAACTCTATATAAATCCTCTTTCCTTCATCAGTTTCGTCGCAGCAATCCATTTCAGCACCCATCAGAACGCGGTGAGCTCCGAGTTTAGTCTTGACAACAGAAACGAACTCAACATTTGCATCCACGTGATGTATATCTTCCCCATAAGCTCTTCCTGGATCTTCCGTCGCAAGGCTCTCGAAACAATAACCCCAGTAACATCTGATGAAAAATTACTGCAGCGGTTACATTATTAATAGCAAAAAAATGCAGTGTTATACACTCTTCTGGCCCACCCAATTCCAAAACAATGTTTCCTATTTTAACCTTGCCTCGCACGTAAAACAGACACTAATTAAGTTGGTAGAAGAATAAAAACGAAGATTGACCTGCGGCGATCTAAGTCAGTCTGTGGCCTTTCGGGCAGTTTATGCACATCAAGATAAATGGTCCCGTTCCTCTTATGCACACCCATTTCCCACGGTTCATTCCGGTTGTAAGCAGCACCCAGTATCTGAAATAAGATTATAACAAAGCCCAGTGAGTCATTTAGTAAACAGAACTACCAACTGTCATTTCTTATTCAGTCATACCAAACGAAAAACAAATGGAGTTAGTTGGGGGATCTTCCTTACCTTGTTTAGATTATTACGGAATGTCTGTAGGAAACAAAGCAAAAAAAAAAAGAAAGAGACCATTATGGATCAATGTGTTAAAGGAATGAAACTGATAGTTAAATGTACTGATACACAAGCACTTCATACCACAAAATGCATGTTCTCCAACGAAATGTTTTTTGCTCTAATGCTGCCAAGGAAGTCACCAAAGCCCTCAGAGCCCAGATCTGCCCTCAAAATAACCAAAAACATTCAGCAGCTTCTTAACTTAAAACTCCAACACCATTCACATAGTTCCCACAAAATAATACTGGACCACTGTTTCATTACCTCTTTTCTCAATAAAAGTATCATAGCCTTGATTAAAATCCGCTCCAATGTCTTCAGAAACATGACGTTTGAAAAGCCTCTGGAAAAGAATAGCAAAGTGAATACACATAAGCTACTGTAAAAGGGATGAGGAAAAAGAAAAACAAAGCCAAAAGCTCTCTCTCACCAAACCTCGCTCATCAAAGAACACTTCTCCACTTTCTACACGGCTGTAGCTAGTCAGCTCACATGGCTGTCAATATCAAAACACATCGAAACGTGTTACCTATAACAGCAAAAACAATTCCGCCTCTAATAAACCTAAAACAGTAAACGTTACCTCTTGAAAGACAGTTGTTTTCCTAGACAATGTCTCTTTGCTCTTGGAAAGTTTAAGCTCAGAAACAAAACGCTCATCACGCTGATAATTCTGGTATCTCCCACCAAAACCACCGCGTCCTCCTCCAGGGCGAGGAAGAAGCCCAGCTCCTCCTCTCCCATTTGCCCAACGCCCACCACGTCCCATCCCACCTCTCCCACCATGGTTCTCATTGCTCCACCCCGCAGGCAAAACTGCCATACCCTCACATATCAGTACAAACTTAGTAATCCAGACAAAAACCCAAAAGCCCAAACACCCGATTTCAGACGCAGCAGTAGGTAAAACAACTAAAAGGTTCCACATTTACTATTACATGGAGAATAAACTGTTACAAACTTAGTATCCAGACAAAACCCACAAGCGCAAACACACAAAAGGTTCCACCTTTACATTTTACATAAGAGACAGAAGCCAAGTTTAGAAAGTACCAGGGATTGAGTAAGTGCTTAAAGCAGGTGTCTTTGTGTACTCTTCATTATCAGACCCAAAAAGATCCTTCTCATTATCATCATCTTCTTCTTCGTTTTCATAAGGGTAAACTCCACTATCTGCATTATCGTTGTTGCTCCTATAGCTATCTACTCTGTCATCTCCAGGGTCCTCTCTACCGCCGCTGCTTCCGCTATCGCTTGAGCTGCTTGAATCGGCACCACCACCGTCTCCATCTCCGCCTTTGGAGGAAGAAGCTCCCGAGGAGGAAGCTGAACCAGACGAGGAGGAGGAAGAAGAGGAAGCATTACCGGAAGAGGAGGATTTCGAACGCGAAGAACGAGAGTCGTTGTCGGAGTCTTCTCCGAATAAGTCGTCCATTGGGTTTTTCATCGGCGGTAAATCCATATATATATCTCACTCAAAGGTTTTGGCTTTTGGTTTTGAGTTAGGTTTCTCTCTCTCTAATCACTACTTCTGTTGTTGTAGTATGTAAGAAGAGCTTCCGATTGAGAAAAGGAGTCGGAATCGAGAGAATTAGAAAGTAGTACTACTACGACAGAGCGAGTTTGTTTCACGATTTAACTCGGTTTTGCTGGCTCTGTTGTTGAGCTTTGGGCTTTCTGTGTAAATGTTGAAACGTATCACTGAACCAGGCCCATTATTTGATTTATCATATCTTCATCGAAATTACCAAAGTAACTCCCTGAATTTAAAATAATATTAGTAATTTTACTTTTAACTTTTGTTAGCTTCAGATATTTCAATGTAATAAGCTCATGAATTTTAGATATTGTCGTGCTAGATTTTGATCAGCACTTTCTGCACCACTGCACCTTCAACAACTCAGAGTGGTGGAAGTTGGAAAAGACTACGCTAGCTAGTGTTGCAACTTCTTTTGATTGGTGTTATCACTAGTGATCTGTCTGATAAAGGATGTTACTCCTCTATGATCGATCTAATGTTCATAAAACAACAAATCGCAGTTCAAGAGTAATAGATCTATGAAGAAGAAAGATCCAAATCGTCTATGAACAAGATAGTACTTTTATTAGATTTCCACAAGATCAAACGAGAGATTACAAATGTATTTTTCTGAATGAGAATTACAATTACACGCTACTCTGTTTTATAGCACATCTTTCCCACGTTTCCACTGTAACAACTTCGTAACAACCTTCTAACGGTCCTGTTCCTCCACTCTCTACATCACACGTGTCCTCTACTACTTCTCTAGTATCAAATCCTTCCCTCCAAAACAACCTTGACCACAAGGTTTCTAAGGTGAAAACTGAGGAAAACGCTTCTGCAAATCATACAGGAACTCCCATGTAGCATCCTCTTCACTCTCATTAACCCATTTCACCAAAACCATAGTAGCAGCTCGCCCTTGACAGTTCACCATCGTCCTTCCTATACAAGATTCAGGAACCTTCACTTCCACCTCCTGAACTATCGTTGGAAATTGTGTTGAAGTTGTAGCTTCACCTACCAACTTCTTAAGCTGCAAAACATGGAAGACAGGGTGTATCCTTGAATAACTTGGTAGCTCCAGTTTATAAGCTACCTGACCATGTTTATCCAGCACCTTATATGGTCTAAAGAACTTCAGAGATATCTTCTGTGATCTTCGAGTCACCACTGATTGCTGTCTATAAGGCTGCAACTTCACAAACACTCGATCACCAATCTCAAAACTCCTGTCACTTCTGTGTTTATCAGCCTCTTGTTTCATCCGATGTTGAGCTCTCACCAGATGAAATTTCAACAACATAATCATCTTTTCTCTATCCTCCAAACTTTTAGCTACGACTTGCACCTTCGATTCTCATTCTTCTGTTGTACATCATATATGTAGGGCCTTTGATTTACCGGGTCAGAACCATCCATCAAGACGATCTTATGATCGTGGTTGTCTCTAAACAGAGACAGTGACTTCGGTTCCTCAAAGATATCGCTGTATTTTTTTACCAATAGCTGAATCTTATCTACTACAGCAAAAGGCGCTTTCTGTGTTCTGCTAACATTGAGTTGTAACGGCTCCATTGTATCGTCCTCATATGCACAGATCATATGAAGCTCCATTTCTTGCTCTTTATAGTTGTCCATTTTCTTGGCTTTAACCTCTCTTACATAACCTGCAGTAATACCATTCAACATCACTTTCTTCAAAACGTTCTTTGATTCTGCTCTTATACAATCTCCAACTCCTTAAGATCATCATATTGCCGTCTTCCTGTTTCAATGCAAGATGCCAAGTAGATGCATCACCATCAAAGTGAATAGAAGCGATACCTACTTTAGATTCCTCCGGAGTATTAGCAATGTCAAAGAACTCCTCTGCTTTGCTCAACCATTCTTTCAACTTAGAACCATCAAATCTTGGAAAGTCAATCTTCGCCATTCTCGTCACACCAGAATTGTTACGATGATGATGATGACGATTTGTCTCGTTACAAGCTTGAACAATACCTTCTTCATCCGCTCGTTGATTGACTTCCCCACTCGTCGATACGTTCTTTTGTAATTGCGACGTCATCACGTTCACTGCTTCCAGCACCGTCTGTAACCTTTCATCCATCACCGAAGCTCTCTCACCTTGCAAAGCCAATCAAAACACCGCCTATTCCGAAGATTGAAAGCTCTGATACCACTGATAAAGGATGTTACTCCTCTATGATCGATCTAATGTTCATAAAACACCAAATCGCAGTTCAAGAGTAATGGATCTATGAAGAAGAAAGATCCAAATCGTCTATGAACAAGATAATACTTTTATTAGAGTTCCACAAGATCAAAAGAGAGATTACAAATGTATTTTTCTGAATGAGAATTACAATTACACGCTACTCTGTTTTATAGCACATATTTCCCGCGTTTCCACTGTAACAACTTCGTAACAACCTTCTAACGGTCCTCTTCCTCCACTCTCTACATCACACGTGTCCTCTACTACTTCTCCTGTATCACTGTCTCGACCATATGGTTAGGGAAGCTATCGGTGGGTCTTGTTGCCTTTTGATTATGATTGTGAGCGATCCTGTCTGTTTGGTATTCTAGTGGTGTTGATCTTTGTTTTTATGAAATGTGTCAAAAAATTTGTTTGTATGCTGTAAAATCTTTATAATCTTTACAAACGTATATGGTGTGATGTACAAAACTACAAACTCCTAAGTATATTTTATATATATATATATGACGTGCATGATTGGATTGGTGATACACTGTAAGCTAAAAATCCAAGATTTCAAAACTGTTCTGAGCAGTAAATATGAACCCAGAAAATGAAACAATTGAAAAAAAAGAAGAAAAGAAGAAAAGAAGAAAAGAAGAGATGCTCTAGCTCTACTGTGTTTGCAAACAGATGCTGATCAAGACATAATTGGTCTTGGTTCTTTCTGCTTCTTCTTCAAGCTTTGTAAAACCTGTTTTGGTTCTTCATGTGGCAATCTCATCGACCTCTGAATTGAAGACAAAGCTTGGGAACGTTGTCGTAATATCCCTGCATAGATTCACGTCTACGTTAATAAAACTTTCTTCCATTTTATTTCTTATCGTTTCTTTTTTTGTGCAACTTATTTCTTATCTTTTCAAAATTTATTTTTTTGAGTTTTGCTTGCCATAATATGTAAAAAAGAATACCTGAGATATGGGAGTGTCATGATCTTAAGCAGTGATGGGTTCTTGTTCACGAAATCTCTCCACTCTAGTTTATCAATCTTTCCATCCTGATTCACGTCTGCATCCTCAAATGTCTGTTTTATTTATGAAAGTCAAGAAACATTCCAAGTTATAACTTTAGCTCAGATGTGTATTGACTGCAAGAAACACACAAAATTTATAACTAAACAGGCTCCAAACCTTATCCAGTATTATCTCTATGGTTTCATCAGCCAATTTCATCTCAGATTCACAGAGGAGGGCGATCAACATTTGCTTAACCTGCAAAAATTATCACACACAAAAATGAATTCCTGCAAGGACATGTAAGTAAAAGATACAGAATCAAGAACATGTTGCCAACATAGTAAATATATTTCATGGTTAGCAATCAAACCTTGCAAGTTTTAAACCTAAACTACAAGACTCTGAAACTATTAAGAACGTTTGTTTAGATGGCTTGAATACTGGTCTTAATAGGTTACTAAACTACTTACATTACACTTGTAAATGCACAATGGATATTATATTACCTCTTGACGTTCAATGAAGCCCGTGCAGTCCATGTCATAAAGCCTAAACGTAACTGAGCGAGAAAAACGTAGATAAGAATCAATAAAACTCTCCATACAAAGGCTTCAAGAGGCAATAGATAGGAACAAAATTCTCTTATATGTCAACTTACAATCTATTTTGTCTTCTAGAGAAGCATTGGGGTGGAACACATTGAGTGATCTTACAAAGTCTCCAAAATCAATTACTCCTTTTCGTTTAACATCAAACATATCAAATATCTGCAAGGAAGGAAACATAATTGTTTAGTTTAATGGAGGACATAAAGTATCTTTTCTATTAAGACAAGAGGTTCTTGGTTCAGATCAATCATCCAGAAGACCAAAACTGTATAATTTTGAGGAACTTGGAACTTACCCTGTTGGCAAATATATTCTCCCTCTTCCTATTCTTGAACAAAGCAAGTTGAAACTCCTCCTGTATACATGTGAAGGGAACAACGCATAAGAAACGTGGGCCATGAAAGCCTCATAATTCAAAACCAAAAACGATCAGTAAAATAAAGAAACTCAGGTCAAACATCACGGGCTATGATACATTGAATTAGTGGTGCAATGTAGAATAGATTATAGACAGGTAGCATGGAAGAATCATTATTGCTCAACGAAAAGTCAACTAAGTGGAATAATACTGTACATGAATAGCGTAAAGAGCAAAAAAATATTACTAGAAAAGGGCCATGAAAAGATCCAAATGGGGTCAAAAGAAACATGATTTATCGAATCTTTATGTACCTTGTTTATCAAACCATCATCAACAACGGAACTGCTTATGCTCTTGAACAGCTCAAACAATGCTTCAACCTCACTCACACTAACTGGAAAAGAGAAAACACAAGCCACACTGCAACATCAAAAATAAAGTTCCAGGAACCAAACAAAAGAGTTAATCCACCTTTAAACTTCTACAAATTCGTCGTAAATATAGTATCGGTAACAAGAAACTTATGTTGAAACTTGAAACTGTGGAACATTTTGTAAATTGGACAAGACAAGAGATTATGAAAAAAGCAAACTCAAAATAGAACGTTAAAAAATCAAAACCAAGTAATGTAAAGTAGATCAATGAGCAGAGAAGACGGGCAACATATAGCAGATGAATCTCAAATCAGGAAACAAAATGAACATGCAAAAGGAACCACAAATAGTAACTTACAGGCAGTCTCGGAGGCAAGCTTAACAGGGTCTTCGTGTCCTCGGAATTCTCTAGCTACCTTTGAGTGGAAGCAGCCCATTTGCAGATGGAACCCGCGAGCCTGCTACTGTTACTGTCCATATTCACAAACATTCTTTTTAGAATCTAAACATATTATTTACATGGAAAGAGAACATTAACAAGAAAGACCATTTTGATATAGGAGCAGACCAGCAAAAAACCTTTGCAGAACCGTGTTAAATACACAACAACAACAGCAACAACGAAAGAGAGCAGTTCTAAAATCTCTAGCATATTCTTCAAGTCAATAAGGTAAAACACACAAAATTGTTCGAATCCATAACACAGAAAATACGTAAATGAAATTCAAAAGTATACCAGAAGCACGAGTCCAAACCAGATAATAGAATCAAGGAAGGTAAATGTAAGCACTTCAAGAAATCAAAGCACAAGACTCAACAATAGAATTTATGAAATGATTAAAAGCAAAAACACTCACCAGCACCTAAGAGAACGGCTAGCCGGAGAGATACAGAGAGAGAGGGGAGCTAGAAACAGAAAAAATATAGAGACAAGGCAGATGATCTGTGTATCGATTGGTTAACGTTGATGGCAATATGAATGATCTGACGGTTGATAATCAATTTTACTTTTTTTCTTTTAGAAGAATTGAGAATGAAGTAGCGGCTGGCTTTATAAAACGGGATGCCGCACGTGGGAAGGTCGTAAGCGCGTGGAAGACGAGTCAGTTTTGGAAGTTAATAGAGCCTTCGTGTGTATGTTCAGTTAGACCCCTACCTGAACACACCTATTTCATTTCTGTTACTTTTCATTTTGTACAATTTCTCTTCTGTCTTTTTCAAAAATATATGTTTGTTCTAAATTACGTAAGCAAACACGGAATTATTAACTGTTTAACAAAGAAAAAACACATAAGAAATTCAAAAGTTCAGTAATTCAAATATAAATTCCTTCAAAAATGGGAAAACCAAAGATACGTCCATTTTAATAGTCAGAAAGTTAAAATGGCACCTCACCAGGAATATTCGGAATATACGAAACTATGTATATAGTAATATTTGAAGATATTTAACTAAAATCCCTATTTGGGATTTTATACTACTTCTCCTTAATCCGACTACTAAATTCGGGAAACATCATATTTTCTTCGACTGGTTGTAATGTGATGTTTACTGAGACTCAGTGTTGGTGGTCGTCAACTCAACTCTCTTCTTTCATTTTGCGTGTGCTCTTTCCTATTCTTTTATCTTTTTGTTTTTGCTCTTTTCATTCTCGGTAGATTATTGATTTTCTTTTAGAGTTTTTGTATTTAAATTTAAAAATCTAATCTCAGTATAATTGATTTTAGCAGCTTTTATTAATATTAATTAATTATACGAATTAAACACGAGACTAGCTCTGATCTTTTACTTGGTGCAAAATCATTTGATTCTTATAAAAACTAATCAAATTGGTGTGGTGGTTAAAACTCATAGACATAAATTATCTAATAAGTGTCTAAATTAATTTTAGATTTTTGGAAATTCAGATCAGGTTCAGGTAGAATCTATTCGGATCCATATCTACCGAATAAATAGTACTCCAAAGATAATAAAATGTTGGTTAGAGTCTCTAGACAATAATAATATTCTAACAGTTTAACTGTAGTTATTTCTTTACTCAGATGGATTATTTTAGAATATATTTCCAACCAATTAAAAAAGAAGCTAAGTGATTATAATATTTTGAATCATTTATGAATTAAACATAAAATAGTATTTACAGTATTATGATCTAAATATTGTACTAGACCGGTCGGTGTGAGATCGTTCGCCGGTATGCAACATGGCAGGCAAAGTTTGACATATATAGGACCTTGGTCACGACCAGACCATGATTATCGTTCAAAACAACAAGACAATTATATTATATTAATGCGACTGATTATGATTAATAACTTTGATTCTCCCGCCGTTGCTCGAGCTGAACATCACTTTTCCAAACGTCTATAAAATGGGCCATCTTGTGAATGATTAATAATTTTATTATTCTGTTTGTTAAAGCAACTTGCATTTTTTAATTCGAACATATTCACGTCATACTCCCGGTTTCTGATTATTGGAATTGTTTAAGAAAGTATTCTTATTCCCAGCGCTGAGTTTACATGGATTATCGATGTTTTCAATTATACAAAAAGTATGTCACTGGGTTATATTCAGATAAATTTACAAAAATGAATAAATGAATAATCAGAAACAGACTTGTTATGAACATAGAGGCCGGCCAAAAAGAAAACTATACAAGACTGAAATCCATACGTAAATGTTTGAATCTCCAATGTAAAACGGTTTACTTAAGAAATTAGTTTTCTAGTGTTGAAATTCATTAAGCTACTTTAATGGTTGGCTAACTTGGCTTGAATTGACTCCTTGACATAAACACCGAACGAGCCGGGCACGCGCGTTGGTAAAAGGTTAACAATGTTTTATATTTCAATTATTTTAAAATATAGGTATATGTTTTTTTCAGGGCATGAATTGATTGTCATGAGAGAAAACGGTAAGGCTCCTACCGTCAAGGGTAAATGACGTACATGCTTACGGAGCACATATAGCTGGGGTGGAGGATATTTCAGACATCTAAAAGGACTTGTGGAGATAGTTTATGGAAATGATGTTGTCACTTGTGGAGACAGTATTTGAATCAAGGTATGAAAAATAAAATATAATAGAAAACTAAATCTCGACCGTGCGGATGTTATTTTAATTATATATATATATATTAAATTGATAATTGTATACATTTTTAATTTTAATGTTTTATACTATTTCAAATATAATAACTTATAATTTACATGTTGTAAATAATCAATTATTTAAAACTGTTACATGTATTTTTTGTCTCTTATTATATATTTATCTTATTGTATTTATTTTTATTTATTAAACAAATTAATATGCGACAGATTGTAAACAATAAAAATATACTTATTAATGCATAATAATATATAGTTCAATTCTAATTACGAAATTTGGGAAAATTATGATATTGTGAAAATATTTAAATCAGATAATAAATTTTAATATGATTGATTGTGATTATATAATATATAAAAATATAATAGAATATTTATATTTCATTTTACAAATGATAACTGAATATATTAATGTTAAATTATATTTCAAAACTAACTACGAAATTAGTGTAAACATTTACATATAAGTTTTGAAAATTAAGATCTTTAAAAAAAAATTAAATAGATTTTTCGAATTTTTTTTTGAAATGAAAAGATATCAAAATATATTGTGGTTATGTTTCCGGTTTATTAGGAAACAAATTATATTATTCATGTTATATATAATTTATATTATTATTAATAATAAATTATGTTAACTGATTTCTAGGGATGGTTCATTGGGTCCATTTAAAAAATAAACCACACATAATAATGTATATTTTTCATCAAATAGATTGTTTCAAACTTTCACATGTATTCGTTTATTTATTTATTTTTATTTGTTATATTAGTATTTCATTACTGAATAAATAAATAATAAATAGAAATAGAATTTGGTAGAATATTAAAATATTATCATCTGCAAAGATAATGTAATTTTTCACTAAATAAAATAGTTAAAAATTTAAATGTATAACTTCATATATTAATATTATAAAGAATTTAATTAAAGTTTTAGTTATATATATATATTTTATTTTAGATTTAATTCTAATCATATATTTTAATGTTTCTTTTAATATTTCAAATAAAATAATTTATAGTTTACATGTTGTAAAATGTCTAAAACCATCACATGTATTTGATTCTTATTATTACATATTTATATTTTTGTATTTGTCTTTAGTTTTTAAACAAATTAATATGTGCATGAAAAAACATATTTGATAATTATTTTATATTTAATTTATGTTAAATTTTTATCTGCACTTTAAATATTGCATAATAATATTTCATTGCTAATTACAAATTAGTGAAATATTTACATATATATGTTTAAAAAATTAATATATTGTTAAAATATTTAGATAGACATAATAATTTTATTTTAATATAATTTATTTGGATTGTATAATTGATAAAAAAAAGATATAATATATTTTTCATTTTGCATACAACAATTGAATATATTAGTGTATAATAATATTTCAAAACTAATAACAAAATTAGTTATAATATTTACATATAATTTTTGAAAACTAAGTTGTGTTAAAATATTTATACACAGTTTTTCGAAATTTTGATATATATATATATATATATATGATTTAAATATAAGTTGAATTTCATATATTTTTATTCTTATTTATGAAATCCCTAAAATATTGGGAAGTTATTGTTTTTTATATAATATTAAGATTATTAATGATGGAATAATGTAGTATATTCTATTTATTATAAAGATTAATGATGATTGAAAATGTCATGTGACTAATTCTAGTTATAATTCATTTTATAAAAAATCACACATGAATGAGAAGTCATGACTTCTGTTTTAATATAATAAATGATATTAACTGATTTCTAGGGATGGTTCATTGGGTCCATTTAAAAAAAAAATCACACATAATAATGTATATTTTTCATCAAATAAATTGTTTCAAACTTTCACATGTATTAGTTTATTTATTTATTTTATTTGTTATATTAGTATTTCATTACTGAATAAATAAATAATAAACAGAAATAGAATTTGATAGAATATTAAAATATTATCATCTGCAAAGATAATGTAATTTTTCACTAAATAAGATAGTTAAAAATTTAAATTTATAACTTCATATATTAATATTATAAAGAATTTAATCAAAATTTTAGTTATATATATATATATATATTTATTTTAGATTTAATTTTAATCATATATTTTAATGTTTCTTTTAATATTTCAAATAAAATAATTTATAGTTTACATGTTGTAAAATGCCTAAAACCATCACATGTATTTGATTCTTATTATTACATATTAATATTTTTGTATTTGTCTTTAGTTTTTAAACAAATTAATATGTGCATGAAAAAACATATTTGATAATTATTTTATATTTAATTTATGTTGAATTTTTATCTGCACTTTAAATATTGCATAATAATATTTCATTGCTAATTACAAATTAGTGAAATATTTACATATATATGTTTAAAAAAATTAATATATTGTTAAAATATTTTGATAGACATAATAATTTTATTTTAATATAATTTATTTGAATTGTATAATTGATAAAAAAAGATATAATATACTTTTCATTTTGCATACAACAATTGAATATATTAGTGTATAATAATATTTCAAAACTAATAACAAATTAGTTAAAATATTTACATATAATTTTTGAAAATTAAGTTGTGTTAAAATATTTATAAACAGTTTTTCGAAATTTTGATATATATATATGATTTAAATATAAGTTGAATTTAATATATTGTTATTCTTATTTATGAAATCCCTAAAATATTGAGAAGTTATTGTTTTTATATAATATTAAGATTATTAATGATGGAATAATATAGTATATTCTATTTATTATAAAGATTAATGATGATTGAAAATGTCATGTGACTAATTCTAGTTATAATTCATTTTATAAAAAATCACACATGAATGAGAAATCATTTAAATTTAAGTTTAATTTTATATATTGTTATTCTTATTTATGAAATCCCTAAAATATTGGGAATTTATTGTTTTTTATATAATACTAAGATTATTAATGATGGAATAATGTAGTATATTCTATTTATTATAAAAATTAATGATGATTGAAAATGTCATGTGACTAATTCTAGTTATAGTTCATTTTATAAAAAATCACACATACATGAGAAGTCATGACTTGTGTTTTAATATAATAGATAAATTCGATCGAGTTTCAGATATATTACAAACCGACTTTGATATCCATCACCAAATATAAGAATTCAATCAACTGATTCCATAATTCTACAGTATTTTCCCATGCACATATGGTAACAACATACTCCATTAGTCCACAATTATATTTATATATAGCTTTCAAAGAAATCAATACACAGATCAGGAACTCAATACTGGCAAATAAGAGGTTCTCCAACAACCTTTTTCTGAGGCCTAACAATAGCCGAATTAAGCCCAAATTAATAAAACTAACCACCAATCAATTAGGCGATATATGCAAGGAAACAGAAGTAGAGGGATCTATTTGAAATTCTCCCCCCCCCCCCCCCCCCACCCCTGATAACCTGCTAGGGTTTAAGAGAGGGATTTGTCGGAAAAAAAAATCTAATTTCAAATTCGTTTTACGTTTTTTTTTTCCGATATCTATCTTCCGGCTGGCAGCAGCCAGTGTTGTCAGAAGTTCGAGCCAATGGGTAGTTCCTCTGTGATTACTTCACTGTCGCTGAGCTTCAAACAAGTTCCTCCAACAGCTGTTCCTGCTTTTCTCGACTGTGTCCTAAGCTCCACAGGCGTCTCTCCCTCCACCCTCTTCGAATCACTCATCAAAGAGTTTCCCTTTCGTGCAGAGGTAATGAATGATCTTTCTTCAATGTAGATTGGTTTTATTGAAAGGCTTCTTCTTACATGATTTGTTAAATAGGACACCAACAATGGCGACAAGAAATTCACTTCTGATGATTGCAACCACATTGCTTCGTTGGTGGCTGGTCTTTGTCATCTACTAAAGAGTTCCGGTGAGTTCGAAGTTTTGAATCTTTGTTAGAGATTTCAAGAATTTAACTAATTGAGGGTTGCTTTGTGGTTTGAGTCAGGCTTTGGTAGTAGTGAGGATAATAATCATAATGCGTTGCAGTTGTTTGTGTGGAGAGTGTTTGTTCCACTGATGAAGATGGTTCGTGCTTATGACTTGGATATGCTTAATAAGGTGAATCTTCTTCCTCCTGCTGTGTTTATTGATTAAGGCCCACAAAGTCACATCTCCTTGGAGCTTATTTGATCATATTTGTCTTTGACTGTTTCAGATTGTTCAATCGTTCTTTGATGTTGTGACCGAGACAAGTGCATTGGTTGTATTGGAAGTGAGTTTGGTGCCTTTTTTACTGAGATCTGTTGGGGTTTCGATGGGAATGATTCGACATGAAGAATCGGATTTCATTAAGTGGGGAGAGCTGTTACTTCGTGACTCTCCGAGTACAGATAATATGGATGAAAACTACATTGCATCTTTGTCTGAGTCATTTCCGATTCCACTGTCGTGCCATCTTTTGAATCTGATACTGAACGCTGCTTTTCAAAGTCACGAAGCAGCTCCAAAGGTTGAGAGTTTTGCAGTTGGTATGCTTTGGGATTTGTGTAATACTACTGAGAGGCTTTTGTCGCAAAGTGTGGAGCATCGTTCGTGTGCTGTTAGTTTTCTCCTCCCTGCTATTTTCAAAGCATTCTCTTTTCGGTCTTCTCTGAAGATCTTACTTCAAGGGAATGTGTACATACTCTCAAGGTAAGATCAATGAAACCAAAAAGGTATGCGCAGGTTTGTTAGTTTTCTTTCATCTTGTTTTGATCTTTAAAGCTGTAAACTCCAGGAATGGCTTCAAGAGAAGGATTTGGGAATGCTGCAAGAAGCTGTTCTCGGTTGGATCAATAGAGAGAAGAGATGCGTACAGTGTTCTTTCTTTGTGTCTTTCTTCTGGCTCTTGGACGGATGAAACCGAAAGCTATGTCTCAGAAAAAGACCCTGTTGAATTTGACTTTAGGTCCGAACAAGAGTTTTGGGGAGAAATCAAGAAAGGCTTGGTATGGCAAAAGTATTCACTGCTCTTATAGATTCTCCAGTTTCTACTATATGATCATCTATTAGTGTAAAAAAAAACATTTCCTTTTCAGGTTTTTGATGAGAGCTTAGTAAGGAAGCAGTCATTGCATATACTGAAATCAGTTCTATCCATAAGCGAAGCGAGTAAGACGAGTTCTGAGAAGAAGCCAGAAGGGAACTCAGTTCATCGTGCTCTGACGAAAAAGGAAATGTGGGCCGACAAGGAAGCCAGGTCACTTGGTGTGGGGGAATTGTATGGCTCTGTTGAATCTGCTTTGACTAGTCAGCAGCAGCAGTGGCAAGCTTTTGTGCTCCTGTATGAGATGCTTGACGAGTACGGCACTCATCTCGTAGAAGCTGTGTGGAGTAACCAGGTTAGTTTATTTTCCGTTTGTTAATTGTAAATTTTCTACTCTTATGCTTTGTCTCCTTTGCTCATTGTTTTCTAATTCACCTCGCAGATTGATTTGTTAATCAAATCATCTTTCAGATATGAAGAATCCTCAGATAAAGAAATTGAAATATTTAATTGGCTAGAGGTTCTTTGGAACCGAGGCTTTAGTCATGATAATCCTCTAGGTATTGTTGTGTACTTAAATTACAGTATCCTTGTTGGCAACACATTATGACCGTCCAGATCTGCAATTCATTTTAGCTCTTTGGCTGATTCATCTATTCTAAAATTGTAGTCAGGTGCACGGTCATGGAGTCTTTTATGGGGATCGAGTGGAGAAGATACAAAACATGTACACAATCAATGTCCCAAAGTTTCGTTCTTGGGCCTTTCATAGAGGCTCTGAATGATTCTGTGCACCACAAGGATTTCGGTAGGTGCTTCTTGGAGAAATGTATTCCATTGTCTTTCATTATTTGTATTGGAACTAACTATAATTATTTCTTGCTTATCCTTCTCTCCCAGGGCTGAAAGGTATCTATACCTCAAGAACAATTGAAGGTGCAGCTCAATATGTGTGTGCGTACACAAGTTGCCTCACCCTAAGGTAAGGTGTTACGGTTTGTTATATCATCTTATTTTGGTGAAGCACTAAATATATATCATCTTATTCTCGAGTGGTCTGCAAACTATTAAACCACAAAGTTTTATGGTTATACTTTTCTAATTGTTTATTCATTTTATAGGAATCGGATTGGATTTTTGATCAACTTGGCATCTCTTGCAAAGAAACAGTCTTTTGGTAGGGCTGGATTTATGGCTCTCGCACAATGCATTGTTTCTACAGCATATGTGGTTGGAGGATACGGGAACAAGGAAATGGAGCATCTTGAAAATGGATTCTCTGGGACTCCCCTAGAACATTTAAGTCAAGATGATATGTCACATATACTGGATGTCTTGAAGTTTGTTGCCGAGAGCAGCAGACAGCATTTTAATCACAAATACCGTACTCGAGGTAGCTAATCACTTAACTTGTCAGATTTAATCATATGTATTTGTAATTATCATGATGTATAAAAGTAATTTAACCACACTAAAACTAAATCTTTGAATTGTGTTTTTCTCTTTCCATTTTCTAGTTTGCCAAAAATTGTTGGAAACTGCTGCTTCAGTGGTGAACCCTTGTGAAGTTCCTCTTGGAACACTACTGCAGTTTGTTTCAGCAATTCCTCGGGAGTTTACTGACCATAATGGTGAGCGTGAGACATTTTACATACGGAGATTAAATGCAAATTCATCATCCAACATCCTCTACTTTCTTCCATGTCAGGTTCACTGCGGAAAACGATGCTAGAATGGCTCCAGGGGTGCAACAGAAACACTTCCGACAGTTTATGTACTGATGGCACTCGTCTTCTAGCGAGCCTTTATGAGTATCTGAAAGAATTTGTCAGTGATCATGTTGAGGGTTATGATGACGAAGACTTGGAAGCATGGGAATCCCAAACAAAACGATGGGCAAGAGTGTTTTTCCTCACAATTACTGATGAAGAACATCTCGCCGATATCATAATGGTTTGACGTATCAGCTAAAAAAATATTTTCCACATTGGATTCATTCTAGTTGTAGTGCGTTGCTAATTTGACAATCCTCTGTTACTTTGCAGTTTGTGCAAAATAGCGGTATTAATCTTTTCCAAGAGAAGAACCATTTAGAACGAGCACCTGCGAAATTCTTAATCTTTATTTTGAGTATGCTCTTAGAGCTCCAGAGCATGCAAGATGGAGTCTCTGAGCTTAGTTCTTTGGTGAAAAGCAAGTCGTGCATTGGCTCTGTTGAGGAAAATGACAAGCAGATCGTTGGCAGTGCTTCAGCTTTTAACGAAAAGTTTGCTGCTGCTCTCTTATCGATCCTGGTAAACATTTTCTTGACGGATGCTGATATAATGATCTTCACATTAACTTGGCTTACTATGATTTTTTTTTTCCTGGCTTGACAATACAGAAGCAGCTGATTTCATTTGCTGATTCATCTTGCTCAATATTCTGGTCTCACACTACTGTGGAGAATGGTGTTCTGTCTGGTTCTATCATAGGAAAACTAGGGGGTCCAAGTCAACGCCGTCTATCTGTTCCTACTACAACAGCTGTATTAGAAGCTGTATGATTTATTTTCTTGTTTTCCTTGGACAATTACATACAAGTTCCATAAGCCCTACAACATTGAAAAGAGATTCATGTCAGTGCTTTTATGATGAGCAGGTAACGTCGGTGAAAATCATTGGGTTGATCTCGTCATACTGTGGTCAAGTCACTAGTGGAGTTAATGAACTCAAATTAGCACTGGCTTTCTTTTGGAAGTTCGTCCAGCATACACTATCATCTCAAAATTGTAACTCTGAGGTAATGCCTTCTTCTGAGTTCTCCAGTTTGATGGAATGCCTGAACTGTTTGAAACTCTGAAAATTTCTATACTAATTGACGATAAATGTTTCGGACCAGGCTGAAGCTGAGGTCTGTCTTGCAGCATTTGAAGCGCTATCTGCAGTATTGAATGCATTCGTGTCCTTGTGCTCAGCTAGAGCTTTCAACCTTTTAGAAAACGATAATACCTTACTAGCCATGGTAGATGGTGAATATTGGTTACAAGCTTCAGTTCCGGCTTTCCTCCACAACATTAACCATCTTCTCACAGCAGGACTTCTGGCAAGAAGTAGAAGGGCAGTTCTGCTTAGCTGGAAGGTAACGCATATTTTTATTCTAGTTGATAGAGCTATAGCTCTTTACCCGTGAGATTTTACATGCTACAAGATCTTATTATCAGTGGCCTTTTGCTTTTGGCGGGATAAAGAACAATTTTGACCCTTATTTTCTTGACTCAGTGGCTTTGCGTGGAGTCTCTATTGTCAGTCATGAATGTTCTCGATGTCAGACGTAGTCCAGGAGATAGGACGTCTTTCTTCTCAGATGATACAGTTAAAAACATCTTTTATGATATTGTAGAGAGGTGAGATGTGATATATTCAAATTTATCTCTTAGCAGTTGCTAGCAGATACAATAAATATCGTTGACACATGAGTACCAGATATTCTTTTCTTTATCTTGTGACTCTAGTCGACGTGAACTTTATCATACTTCTCATTCTTGTGGCCTCTAACTTCCCTTTACGACTTCGCAGCCTTGAAAATGCTGGGGAGGGTTCTGCTTTGCCTATGCTGAAATCTGTCAGACTTGCTTTGGGGATACTTGCGTCTGGGAAATCATCTTTGGATGGTTTCACGGGTGTGGACACTCAGGTTTTGTGATGATTATTTTGATATAGCTTTGGATTGAAATTTTGTTTTATTCCTTTTTGAATTGATTAATATATATTTCATTTCCTGCGATGCCTTGCAAGCAGACGATGTGGCAGCTGGTCAAGTCATGTTGGATATTGCATATCAGCTGCAAGAAAAGAAGGGTTGCACCCATTGCTGCGCTTTTGTCTTCTGTGTTGCATTCTTCTTTGTTTAGTAATGAAGACATGCACGTAGCTGAAGATGGAGATGGTCCACTGAAGTGGGTATGCATCTATCCTTCTTAACTAAATGTTTCGAGGGAACAAAAGAGAAAATGGGTATTTTATTGGTAATGTCTTGTTTCACAGTTTGTTGAAAAAGTACTTGAGGAAGGTCAAAAAAGCCCACGCACAATTCGTCTTGCGGCGTTGCACCTAACAGGACTATGGCTCATGTACCCTAGGACGATAAAGTACTACATTAAAGAATTGAAGATGCTGACTCTCTATGGCTCTGGTCTGTGTTAGTTTTTATTTCCATTAAGCCATCACTGCGATGACTGTATGAAATTGAATTGCTTATCCTTTAACTTTATGATTTTTAGTTGCATTTGATGAGGATTTTGAAGCTGAGTTATCTGACAATAATGACGCAAGAACTGAAGTATCATTACTGGCAAAAAACCCAGACCCTGAACTGACAGAAGTAAGAGTCCGTTTTAGCAGATGATGGATTCAGTTGATTTGACTCGCAAAGTGATATGTTCTGCATTTCTCCTCAGGTTTTTATCAACACGGAGTTGTATGCACGTGTGTCAGTAGCTGGTCTGTTTCAGAAGCTGGCTGATTGGGCCAATATGGCCGAACCAGCATGTCAAAATCAGGATTATCAGGATGCTGTCGTGGCTGGAAAGTTGTTCCTGTTGGAGCTTCTTGATGCGGCGGTACTTATTGTTTGTTAAGTCTTATTGTCTGATACTCTGATTAATAAGTGATATGTACTGATGAATCCATTTTTTGAGGGTACAGGTTCATGATAAAGATTTGGCAAAAGAGCTTTACAAGAAGTATAGTGCTGTAAGAGTTGCATCCTTTTCCTTTCTTACCTACATAGAGTTCTGAGATGGTTACTTGCTAGAAGTGAGATACCACAATTGACTGTGATGTCTGCTTTCTTTGTAACAGATCCATAGACGGAAAATACGCGCTTGGCAGATGATATGCATTATGTCGCGGTTTGTCAGCAATGACATTGTTGGGCAAGTCATGGACAGTGTACACATATGCTTATATGTAAGTTTAGGAAAAGATAGCCTGCCTTGTTGACTATCCAAGTGTCAGTGGTAAAATCGAAGCTGATTGTTTATTTGTTTGATTGCTTGCAGAGAAATAACCTGCCTGCTGTTCGACAATACCTGGAAACATTTGCCATAAACATTTACCTGAAGTTTCCACCTTTGGTAATTAACTTTCTAATGTTTTACTAAAAAAAAAAACTGTAATCGATCTCTAAATATGGATTTATGCTTACTTGATTGTTGGATCACAGGTTAAAGAGCAGTTAGTTCCTATACTGCAAAATTATGACACGAAAGCTCAGGTAAATCATGTTTAAGATACACATTAGACCTTCTACTACTAAAATTAAATACTATGTTGAAGTTTCTCAGTTTAATATATTGATAGATGCTGTGTTGTAAATATGCAGCAAGCTCTCTCGTCCTATGTCTTCATTGCAGCCAATGTCATCCTTCATGCCGAAAAGACAGCTCAACAGACAAATTTGAGAGAGCTTCTTCCAACAATAATTCCGTTATTAACTTCTCATCATCACAGCTTACGGGGTTTCACTCAGGTTGGTCTTATACACATGTTCATCTCTGTCTTCTTATGTTAAATGTTGGCTTTCAGTGGTATACCAACCGTGTTCTATTTTCTTTTCGGGTTGTGCAGTTATTAGTGCACCGGGTACTCTTTAGATTGTTTCCTCCCGTGGAGTCCACTGCCCCTCAGACAATATCGTTGGAGAAACTCTCTTTTGAGAATTTGAAGTCTTACCTGGACAAGAATCCTGATTGTTCGAGGTTTGTGTTGTAATACTAGTCTGATTATAGTTGCTCATATTGGTCAAAACCATCTAGAAGGGTTTTGGATTATTATTATACAATTGAGCTGTGAATTTGGTTTTCCCGGTCTAGATTGCGAGCATCAATGGAAGGATATCTTGATGCTTATGATCCCACCACATCTGCCACTCCGGCTGGTGTTTTTGTCAATCGTGTTGAGGTGACTTAAAAATCTAGACATTTAAAATTATATCATACAGCCAAGTAATAAACATTACTAAGATATTTTGTGGTGGTGGTGCAGGAAAGTGAGTTTGAATGTGTTCCAACATGCCTCATGGATAATGTGATTTCATTTCTAAATGTAAGCAAGTAAACATAACTGAGAACTACTTTTCGTTTTGTGTCTCTGTCTTAACTTGAAGTCTTGCAGGATGTTAGGGAAGATCTTCGTGCTTCCATGGCAAAGGACATTGTTACCATTAAGAATGAAGGCTTCAAGATCGAAGAAGAGACCAACGGTCGGGTGATCACTTCCACATCAGATGAAGAAAGGCTTCCTGAACCATCTTCATTGGACTTCCAGAAGAAGATCACTCTGTCTAAACATGAGAAGCAAGATGCTAGCTCAACAACTTCTGTACTCCAAAACGGGGAAACTTACAAGCGTCTCTTTGGTATGCAATTTTTTTTTTTTATGTGGCTGTATATTTCTCAAGATTATGTTGTACGGTACAGCCTCTCTGCACGATACCAACACGGGTAGTAACATTTCAGAAATGGAGAAAGAAGACGAGCTTGTGAGTCAGCTCTTACGATCTAGAAGCATGGAGGTGGAGAGGTTGAAATCTGGCCGACAGAGTTTGATCCTTGTGGCTTCATTGGTTGACCGTATTCCTAATCTTGCTGGATTAGCCCGGACATGCGAGGTATAACGACCTCTTTCTTTCCTCTTCGAACAAAAGTTAGGTGTCTTGTATATCGTGTATCTAGGTCAGTAATAACAAAGCCTCTCTCTGCATAATTCCAGATTTTTAAAGCATCAGGTCTTGTCGTTGGAGATGCAAGCATAATACACGACAAACAGTTCCAACTAATCAGGTAAGGTCTTATACATTGAAGTCATCTTGTATAATGAAAATCTCTGTATATTTGGAGGAAACGCAAGTTCATGCTGTTGTTGGATCTGCTTAGTATAGAAGAGTATGATAATAGATCAGTAAATTTTGAAGTGGCTAAAAAAATCTGGCCTTGAAAACATAGACCTATCAGACTCAGACATAGTTTGCAGCTCAGATAGCTAACATTCCTGCTCAATAATAGTTAACCTTAGACCGACTATTTACAAGAAGCTTTTCTCTCTCTTTTTCTGCAGCGTGACTGCAGAGAAATGGGTTCCAATCGTTGAAGTCCCGGTGAACAGTTTAAAACTATTCTTGGAGAAGAAGAAAAGAGAAGGGTTCTCAATCTTGGGACTGGAGCAGACAGCTAACAGTGTTTCTCTGGACAAATATGAGTTCCCAAAGAAGACTGTAAGTTCGAAAGTTTTCTTTTGTTTTCTCACTTTCTTTCCCCATGCAAGTAAACGGATCTTGTTGATGATCAATGTTGTTGTTTCCAAAAGGTTTTGGTGCTGGGACGGGAAAAAGAAGGCATACCTGTGGATATAATCCATATATTAGACGCTTGTGTGGAGATACCACAACTAGGAGTTGTTAGGTCTCTCAACGTCCATGTCAGCGGAGCCATTGCTCTCTGGGAATACACTCGCCAACAACGCATTCAATAGTTTTTGTTCTTCACACTTATAGCATTAAAACGTTGTGACCAACTGTTTTTTACATGAAATAGAGAAGTTTTATTGGCATTTCAAACTCTGGTTAAACTATTTCAAAATTTTCTTAACACAACTATTCATCTACAGTGACGTCTGTGACAAACTGACAGTGCCACATGTTATTCGTAATTAATCACGATCGTTGAGTTCTGTAAATTCATCACTGTTCAACGTATGTTGAATATCTGCAGACCGCAGCATATGGAAGTCATCACTGTAACAGCAACTTTGAACAACATTAAGGATATAAATGCAATGGTGGTGATAGTAAATTGGCAACATTACCCGATCAGAACATAACCGGCCCACAAAGGCCCAGTTGGAGCGTTATTACGGTCAACCTTTTTTATCCTCTTTTCGTGTTTCAAACATTTAAATTTCCAATCAATTGTGGACCCCACAAAACAAAATTCGAAAAACCTAGCAAGCGCGAGATTCAAAAACTTAAATAAAGTTTAAATACACGCTGATCAATGGCCACTGAAACACACGCGCCTCACACTCCTCTTCCCCCACTCTGCCAAATACTCTCTGGGCTCCGTGAAAGACATTATCAACTCTCTCCCACTACTACCTGAGCGAGATTGATTTTTACTCCATCATTTTCTCGGAAACCTAACAGAAAAAACTGAATCGCATTTTCTATATTCTCCATGGCTTCTCACTCCTTCCGCTCACCACCACTATCTTCCTCGTGAAATCATTCAGTGTATGCTTCCTCTCTTGATTCTCCTTTCGCACTTCCCTGAGAATGTAGCGAATCGTAGATTGATTGAATCTTCTTCGTTTAGGAATGTTTAAGCTCGACTAGCTCTTATTTATAGTAACTCTTTCCAAATTTAACACTACGCCGAATCTAATTTAAGGAAAATCAGGATCTGCTCAGCGTGATTGCCTCGCGAAATTGATACTAATCTTTCATGTATTGATGATACGAAGATCTTCTTCTCTTCTCTTCTCTTCTCGCAGGTGTTGTTGAGGTTCAACTAGCAGATCTCGAAGATCTCAAAAAATAGAGAGGGGAAACCATGAAGACGACTAGCATGCAGGCGAAAGTTAGAGGAGGAAACACGAAGGCGGCGGCGAATCCACAGCAAGTCATCTTCGAGCTGAAGAAGAAAGTCGTAACCGCCTTAAACAAGCTCGCGGATAGAGATACGCACCAGAGAGGAGTCGACGAGCTCGAGAGCACCGTCGAGCATCTCGCGCCTGACAAGATCTCTTGCTTCCTCTCCTGCATACTCGACACCGACTCCGAGCAGAAGAGCGCCGTTCGCAAGGAGTGTGTTAAGCTAATCGCTACTCTAGCTACGTTTCATAACGGCCTCGTCGCGCCGTATCTCGCTAAGATGGTTGCTAGCGTTGTTAAACGGCTTAAAGATCAGGATTCTGTTGTGAGAGATGCGTGTGTTGAAACGATGGGGGTATTAGCTTCGAAGATGAGCTGTTACGAAGATCAGAGCTATGGTGTGTTTGTTTCATTGGTGAAACCGCTTTTTGAAGCGATTGGTGATCAGAATAAGTATGTGCAGTCGGGTGCGGCTTTGTGCTTGGCGAGGGTTATTGATAGTAGTCCTGAGGCTCCTGTTGCGATTATACAACGGATGCTTACTAAAACTGTGAAGCTGCTTAATAGCACGCATTTCATTGCGAAACCAGCGGTTATTGAGCTTAACCGAAGTATCATCCTGGTGAGTTTTTGTTGCCTGCTAATCTGATTTTTTTTTGCTGTAGATGTTGTTGTGTAACGATAGTTTTGGGGAATTGATTCTAATTTAGGCTGGTGGGGCAACAACGAAGGGTGTGCTTTTATCAGCTATGAGTAGCTTTCAAGATGCGCTTAAAAACAAAGACTGGACTACTCGTAAGGCGGCCTCTGTAGCACTTATGGAAATAGCTGCTACTGGTGAAAAGTTTCTTGGACCTCTCAAGGCTTCTTGCATTAGCTCTCTAGAGTCATGCCGCTTTGACAAAGTTCGAACTCTCGTCTAGAACTCCTTCTCTTACAGAAGATAATGTCTGGAGTAGAATGTCTTAACTTTGAGCTTTTCTGTTTAGGTGAAACCGGTGAGGGACTCTATTACTCTTGCATTACAATACTGGAAAGGTGTCCCTGGTTCTGATAGTCAAGAGCCATCTGAAACTGTATCCTCCGTAAGAGGTGAGTTAAGAAAGTGGTTTCTTCCCTCAAATCTTTTTGCATCTTTTTCATATTTGTTTGCTTCTCATAGATGACTTATATATGCTCTTTCCGTTAATGTGTTACGTAATTACAGAAAGTTATAGTGGAGCTCAGGGGGATAGTGAACTATTCAGCACTAGTGACTCTAAATCGAAGGATGTTACATCTAACAAATATGTAACAGATTTGGCAAGGAAGAAGGTTCCGTTTCCTGCCAGGAATGCACCTACACGTTACAATGATAAGACGAAACAAGATAATTGGCGCATCGAAATCGCAGTCCCGGAATCTCCAGTTAGCTCCAAGGTTCATCTCCACAATGAAGAATCAGAGGGAAGTTGCATCACCAAAACATTTGCAGAAGCGGCAAACACGCCAACATATGAGTACATTCCAATGGAAGATAAGGCAGATTGTTACGTGACTGACACTGTGAATGAGAACGACGATATCAAGTCTGTTACAGTTTCGTCAAACAGTTTCCTAGCGAGTGGTATGGTGAATCCAGCCATAACGAGTAAGCAGTTCGCAGCTGAAGAGACTTACTCTGAGAAGCAACAATTCTCAACCAAATTGAAGAATCGTACAAGCACTGACTCTACTGTAACAGTGTCAAGCTCTGAAATCAATCATGACTGCTGTGCTCAGATTGAAAATGAAATGGTTTCTGTGCGTAAACAGCTCTCAGATATTGAGAATAAACAGTCACGGCTGATAGATCAGCTACAGGTCAGTGGATGTTCTTTCACAATCTATTGTCTTTACCTTTGTATTTTGAAGATGCAAGTTCTCAAAACAGCTTTGTATTTAAATTTTTGACACAATGAGTGGAAACTAATTTGTTGTTTTCCTTCTGTTTTTTGTAGGTCTTTTCAACAGGAATAATGAACAACTTTTCGGCTCTTCAATCCAAGGTGGTTAGCTTAGAGTATGCAGTGGAGAGTATAGCTCAAAACTTTGCCATGCATTCAGATATATCAAACTCCAATTTTGTGAAGCTAAACCAAGGTAGTACTGTGTCACCGAGGCTCTCTAGTTGCACTTCGAGAACCTCAACGGATATTCGCAATCGGCAGTCTACATTATCATCTTCCAAGTACTCAATGACACGAGACAACAAAACACATGGAAGAACCAAACTAAATGAACCGCAGGGTATGGAAAAGACGCGAAGCAATGCTTTTGGTGAGTCTGGTCAACAACATGCGAGGGAAGACATTTGGAACAACATTGGACAGGGGAGACGAGCACTGAGCCAGACCCGCCAAAGTGCTGAAAGCGTGACAAAGCATTATGCAGAGGTGATGAGTGGAACAGGTGGTTCGTGTGAAGATGTGGTTGAATCAGAGTATGTAGAAGTGCTTTCTGCTGGTGATGAGATAGCACTTGTTGAGCTTCTTGACAGAACCGGCCCCGTGCTGGACAGTTTGTCGCCAAATACCGTGAATGAGATTCTGAGTATACTTCTCTCCTACCTCCTCGAGCGAAGATTCATGAATTCAATACTTCCTTGGCTGCATCAGGCAAGTTTGTTGGACTTGAAATCATGCTTGAATTGCTACTACTACTTATACTAAAAGTGTTACTGAAAATCCACACTATTTTTATCTTATGATAGGTCGCTGACTTGAGCACTACAAATGGAGCTAATTATCTGATTCCATCAGCAAGAAAGAGAGCTCAAGTGTTGTCTGCAATTCAGGAGACTTCGTGCATGGGCTTTTCGAATCTTGCTGAGAGGAGAGCTGTTACTCAGTTAGCAATGAAGTTGCGCAAACTTTGGGGTAAGCTAAAATATTTCGTTGCACTAACACTTGGTCTAAGAATCATGCACTGAAAAAGCAATGCAACGTTGATCTCTGAACTGTTACATTGTAAAATCTTCGTACGATCAAAAGTCCCATCATGTGTGGTTCTGTTTGCAGTAAGTAAAAATCTTTATTTTTGCAGGAAAGTGCTGAAGATCATTAGGTGTGCTGAAATAGACAAGCTGACAAGAAAGTTGAGAGAAACACAGTGTGAGAGAAGAGAGAGAGTTTTAAAGAAATTTCCACGCTGGAACGTGTATTTCATTTCTTTGGTTTCTGCTAAACTGGTGTTTGTTCATGAGCCGATTGAGCTCACTGTTCTTGATTTGATTGATGTTGTTCTGCTCGTTGGTTTCTAAGCGATGATTTGATTCGTGTAGTGTAAAGAGTATTTCATTTCTTGGGTTTATGCCAAACTGGTGTTCATGAGGCTATATTTTGCTCTGTTCATTGTTGGGTCTGTTTAGGTCTGTTTAGGCATGAGATTTACTCCTGAATTATAAAAAACAAAACATATATTATCATTCACCGAGAGTTGGGCTATATCATCATTAGTTCAAGTCTGGGATTTATTCCTGAATTATCAAAAAAAAAACATATATTATCATTCAACGAGTTTTGTTGTCATGGGCAAACTTATATCACCATTAGTTTAAACTTTAAAGCAGTAACTATATCAATGTGTTTCCTTTGACAAATTTATTTTTGTAATAAATGTTCAACATAAAATATATAACAAATGATTTTTGTTAGGAGTTGCTTTTTAGGTTTATGTTCATTTTCATCTATACAAAATGTTAGTATTGTGAAATAATTATTTTAATTGGAAACTATATTAAGAAATTAAACTTAAAATTATTTTCAGTAAAATTAATTTGTACATTTACTTGTAAAATTATACAAACGTCTAAATAAATTATAATATTATTTAAATTAATAATGGCTATTGATTTGATCCACTACATTCATAATTAGGCTTTTATATGGATACTGGAAAATATAATATATTCAAAATGTCTAATATCCATTGCGAGAAATCTTGAAAATCTTGATTTTGATCCGTGCTTAAAAATGGCGGGTATGTTTTTTGTTGGAAAATTTATTTTACGTAATAAAATTATGATTTTTGATATATTATACATTTTAATTTTTTTTTAAATTTATCTTAAATTTACTTATATGACTTATTTTTTATTTTAAATATAACTAAAATTGTTGAAGACTATAAATAATTATAACCCGTAATATGATTTTAATCATTTAACCTGAAGTTAAACTTAATTTACACTGTTTTTTAATTTAATAAAATATTGTATATCTTCAACAACCTCTCTGTATTGAAAAATTCAGTTGTTCGTTTCAATTTTTTTAATGCTTTTATTAAATTTAGTTTGTGTGATTTAGTTTTTATTTTAAATGGAACTGATTTTTTAAGGAATTGAGATAATTTAGAACAGTATTATGATTTCGATAATTTTATCTTTTGTTATTTCAACTTGATTTTATTCTGAAGTTTTATTTAATAAATATTTTCAAATAATTAATAACGTAAAAGATTTTTTAGAAAGATGTGGTGCAAAACTGCAAATAATTAGGAAACAAAATTTTCAAAAAGGCTAAAAACTGAATTTTATTAAATAATTTTTAATGTAATTGCAAAATAATAACTTTTGTTTGTTTGCAAATACTGTTGGCTAAAAGATTAAGAAAATTTTGTAATCAATTTGAAAAGTCATGGGCATAATCATAAAAAGTATTATAGTATATAATCAAAAATTTATAAAATGTGAAATAGCATGTTGATAATATATTTTAAATAAGTTACTAAACATATTCGAAATTTTCAAGCCCATTGATTCGAAAGTTTCAAGCCTATTTCATTTTATTTATACATTGAACAAAACAATGGGCTGTCAATTTATTTAAAGACTTTGTTGAACTTTTAATGATCAAATTTTTCTTTTAATTACACGATTTCATTTAATAAAAAAATATATAATGTTTTGTAGTTTCTTTGAAAATTGAGGGGCATGTTCATAAGTAGTCATTTGCTTTGATAGTATATACTAGAATTTGATATGCGCTTTAAAAGTGCGGAATATTATACATAGTAAAAAATGATAAAAATTAATCAAATACTTTGTTAAAAAACATAAAATGATATATCCATCTTATTTAATTCCGTCTCATTTTTGGCGAACATATTTACTTTTCGATCGTTTGAACTCATTTACTTTTTTGTTCTCAATAATTTTATCTAGTTAAATCAATGTAACTGTAGTGGTCATCTATTTAGACTAGTTTTAGTTTATTTTGAGTAACTAAAATTATTTAATTTTTACAAAAAATATTTGAATTTTATTTTTCTTAAATAATGTTTAATTCATTTCTAAAATTTGAAAATACTGTTTAGATTTATTATTTGAACAAAATGGAAAATTAAATCAATGTAATTCATGTATAAAAATCTTAGTATCTACGATTTTCATGCTTAATGTGTTCAAAATAGTGTAAATTTAGTTAAAACCCTTAAAAGAAAAATTAGTAAAAAAAATTGATACGCGTGGAAATTTACATTGTGAAAGTGATCGCCCTCTATATATAAAAAAATACTTTTTAAAAATATTTCAAACCTAGATTTGAGAATATTCAATGAATTTAAAATTAGATATGATTATATATAATATTATATATATATATATATAGATATTCTATTTATGTAATCATTTTTGTTAAGTATTAAAAAATTGAAAGATTGTAACTTGTAATTAACTAATATTAGGTAATTTAGTGCAATACCTACGATTTATAAAGAAACTCATATTTATCATTTTTTGTAAGTTTATGTATTAAAATTAATTATCTTTATGAGTGAAAAAAATAACATTAAATGCAATTAAAATGTTATTTCAAATTGTAATTCATATTAATACAGATAAGAAAACATGTTTAGCTATTTAAGTATTTATGTTGTTAGCATTTTTAGGTGAATAGCTTGGAGCATTCTGAATTATATAAGGATTTTCAAAATCAAAGTATTCTATTTTTATTTGTATAATGAAATTTGTTTAAAATATTTATACTTTTTCAAAATCGCGTTAAATGATAATAATTATTGTCAGAATTAATAATTCTATGATTAATTAAAATTTTAAAGAATAATCGACATGTCATATATATAGTTTTCCTTATGTGCTGTATTTTTATAAAGTTTTTTTAATTTTTGTATTAAATGATATTCATTAGTAGCTAAATTTAAAAATAAAAATAGTATTATTTTGTAAAGAAGATAAAAATCCAAGGGCAAAATCTTAAATTTTTAAAATAAGATCATGATTTAACAGTATAGATTTAGCAATTATTTTTATATACGTGCCGTATGGATGGACCAATTATAGTAGTTTTAAATAACATCATTCGACACGTTCCATTGTCACGGATATCGCCATTATTCTAAAGCATTATTAAGTCGTCGAAGCATAATCTCACGTGAAGACAAATTGATGGCTTCATTTTGCAGTATTTATATATCCATGCCGTATGGATGGGCTAATTGAAAATTGGAAAATTAATCTTTTGTAGAAGATCAACAAGAAACCTTTTCATTTCTCTCCTAATGAAAATTCTATAAATACCCATAACTTAGCTCCACCCATCTCAAAGAATATATTATAAACACACTACGACTTCCTGAGCTTTTGTTTTTAGAATTTTTCTGGTACATAATTAACAAATGGCTCCAAGAACCTTTCTTGCAATCTTCCTTTTCCTTAACCTAATCTTCTTCTCTTACACTTCTGCTCAAGGCACTTGTCCTAGAGATGCCTCGCAGCTAAAACCTTGCGTTGATGGGATCACTAAATCGTATGAGCTAATCTGGGGAAACCAAGTCTTAATGCCATGCTGCTCGCTTATTCATGATGGCTTGTCTGACTCTGATGCTGTAGCCTGTCTCTGTACCGCTGTCAAGGAAAGCGTTCGTGGCTTCATCCCAAATCCCCCCAACATCCCTGGTTTTCCCACAACTCTCACGTTTCTCTTAAATTTTTGTGGCAAAAAAGTTCCACAAGATTTAAAATGCGTGTAAGTTGAACACTTTCGACATGTCTTAAGGACATGCGTAACAAAATAAACAAATCATATGGTTTACAAATGCTTAAAACTTATTACGTTATCTTTTTGTTTCCTTTCATTGGTGATTGCTTTTCTGTTTGTAATTTTGCTTGGATTGTTTAAAATAACGAACCTAACGTTCTCATGCAATAATGGATTATGGGCTTGAGTGTTTAATCGATCGGCAAGGTCGTACTCTTTTTGATTCATTGTTTTTCCTTTCTCTTCGTTGTAAAGGCTCCTTTTGAATTTTGATCAATAAAAGTATCAATCGGCGTTGTTGTCTAATTCAAGCTTATATGATTATCCAAAAAAGAGGGAAGTGATGATACAATCTTACTTACGAAACATATTTTAGAAGCTGAATAGTTCTTCCGCTACCACCTGCAAACGCAGTTTTTTTTTATGTTATTTCATGGGTAGTGGTTGACAGCATTTTGAAACAATTATATAAACCACTTTATAAAGTTCAAAACCACTTTGTACCGCTCAAAATCAAAAGCTACTTTCTGCAAGCATTTGCAATTGCAGATGGTTGCAATTAAAAGAAAAAAAAATTAAACATTAAAAGGCTTGACTGGTTCTCCCGCTAGGTTGTCGTTGTGAACATATATTATCATTCAACGAGTTCCGTTGTCGTGGACAAACTTATATCACCATTAGTTTAAAACATTATTACGTCTAAGCATTATCTCGCCGATTTCATTTGGCAATTATTATATATACGTGCCGTATGGATGGACTAATTATAATAGTTTTAAATAACATCATTCAACAAGTTCCATTGTCATGGAGCAGACTCATATCACCATTATTCTAAAGCATTATTAAGTCGAAGCATAATCTCACATGAGGACAAATTGATGGGTTCATTTTGCAGTTGTTATATATCCATGCCGTATGGATGGACTAATTGAAAATTGGAATCTCTTGTAGAAGATCAACAAGAAACCTTTTCATTTCTCTCCTAATGAAAATTCTATAAAGTACCCACCAAACACCCATCATTTATCTCCACCACTCTCAAAGATAAACACGCTACGACTTCCTGAGCTTTTGTTTTAGAATTTTTCTGGTACATAATTAAGCAAATGGCTCCAAGAACCTCTCTTGCAATCTTCCTTTTCCTTAACCTCATCTTCTTCTCGTACACTTCTGCTCAAGGCACTTGTCGAGATGCCTTTCTAAGGCCTTGCATTAATGGGATCATTCAACAGGATCGGCTAAAATTCGGAGACCATGTCCTACTGCCATGCTGCTCGCTTATTCATGAATGTTTGTCTGACCTTGAGGTTGTACCCAGTCTCTGTACCGCTCTAAAGGAAGGCATTGGTAGCGTCGTCCGTAATCTTCCCATGAGAATCTGGTTTATCTTAAATTTTTGTCACGAAATAGCGCCAAAGAATATAAAATGCGTGTAAGTTGAACACTTACGACATTATCTAAAGACATGCTAAAAAAATAAACAAATCATATGGTTTACAAATGCTTAAAACTTATTACGTTACCTTTTTGTTTCTTTTAAATGGTGATTGCTTTTCTGTTTGTAATTTTCTTGGATTGTTTAAAATAATGAACGTAACGTTCTCATGGGCTTGTGTGTATAATCGGCAAGTTCGTACTCTTTTTGCTTCATTGTTCTTCCGTCTCGTCGTTGTATGGTTCCTTTTGAATTTAATCAATAAAATTGTATCAATCGGTGTTGTGTCTAAATCAAGCTTATATGTTTATCCAAAAAAGAGGGACTGAAGAAATCTAGTTATTTCTTTGTAAGCATTAGTGGCATGCCGTTATCCAACAAAAAAAAAAAGAAATCGAGAACATCAGAATATTTTGGCAAGGTAAAGAAACTGAACCAAAACTTCTCCAGCTTAATTATATTGGATCTAATTCGATCGAACTATATATCTTCACATCAACCGATCTTTTTCTTTTTTGTAAAACAAAACCCAAGATCGACGAAGTAATCTTTCACTATTTTGATAGGTCGCTGGAGCTAATTATCTGATTCCGTCAGCAAGAAAGAGAGGTCAAATGTTGTCTGCAATTCACGAGACTTGGTGCATGGGCTTTTCGAATCTTGCTGAGGGAAGAGCTGTTACCCAATTAGCCATGAAGTTGCGCAAACTATGGGGTATGCTAAAATATTTCCTTGTCCTCCTACTATTGTACTTGTTCTAAGAATCATGCACTGAGAAAACAATTTAACACTGATATATAAACTGTTACACTGTGAAACATTCTTATGATCAAAAGTCCCATCATGTGTGGTTCTTCTGTTGCAGTAAGTAGAAATCTTTAACTTCAAATTGAAGTCTTTATTTTTTTTGTGTGTTTTTTTTTTTGTTTTCAGGAAAAGGCTCATATGATCATTAGGTGTGCTGAAGTAGACAAGACACTAACAAGAAAGTTGGGAGCGAGGGAGGTCTTTTGCGATACTCTGGTGTTCATGAGCCGAGAGCCGATTGAGCTCACTGTTCTTGATTTGATTCCGTTGTGGAAATTCTCTACTGTTTTTGGTTTTTGTTGTTGGTTTCTAGTTGATGATTTGATCCCCGTGGTGTAAAGAGTTTCACATTTCTTCGGTTTCTGTCAAACTGGTGTTACATGAGGCGATTATGCTCTGGTCATACTTCTTGATTCTGTGTTTGTTGCGGAAATTTGTAGGTCTTGTTCCTCTTGTTGCGTCTACCTTTGGAGCTTACCTCCTTATGTTGGACTTTTAGTTTTGGATTCGTTTGGAGGCATGAGCTGTTTGTGTTTCACTACTAAGTATTGAGAAGTAAGTGTGATAACAAAATAACGCAGAGTATTTCTCTCTGACTATAGTAAATCTACTATCGTAAATACTTAGAAACTTTAGATTATAAATGACTTTTGCATAGTTTTTTACTCTTACTGTCTAGTAGTTCTGTTTAACTTGTGTGAACGAGTTAATTTGGGAACTTTTGAATCAGCGTCTTCTAATTTTGACTTTTGGACTGAGAGAATCAAGTAATTCAATACGCATTTATAGTTTTGAGGTGAAAACTGAGAAGTAAGAATGTTTAATCCGGAAATGGAGAGGTCGGATTAACACTAATATTTGTAAAAACGGGTTTCCGAGAAGACGTTTTATTAATTGAAAGGAGAGATTACAAGAGATTTAGGTCTTTTGGGCAACTAAAGAGAAGTAGATCGGAATTACAAAGGAGAGAGCTACAAAACCCTAAATGTCGCCGCTTGCTAGTATTTTGGTTAACTTGTTCATTTCTCTCTCTTCTCTTCCCTTTTATACTTGTGTGGGTGAGGACGCAGGATATCTGACCTAGTTCGACTGGGCCGTGATCGTCATTGGGCCTACCTATAGCGTTCGTGGCCTAGTTACATTTGTGCCGAGCTACGCTTTTTCCTGAATTATGCCGGTATCATTTATTCGATGGGCCTTGTTAAGGGAGAGTGCAACTCGTCCTCCAACAGTAAGCCCCCCCCAGTCCGTTGCAAATATTCGTATGCCGGGATACTTGTGCGGACTTCGGTTCTCTGGTTAGATCGGATAATGAATATCGGCAGAGTGGGCGTAGGGCCCGCCAGACTACACGTGTCGGCAGCTGTTATGGCGTGGATGTCAAATCGCCGCAATTAATTTCAGAAGGGTTGCGCCTCCTCGTTTGTCGTGACGGCAGCTCTATATAATATGCAGCTGGTGGAGAGAATGATTTTATTTCTTTTCTTCTGCTGAGTAGATCGCCCACTTATTTCCTTCTCCCTTCTATCTCTCTTTTTTTTTTTTTTTGTGTTCTTCCCCTCGCTTCAGTTCCTAGCGCCGAGATAGATGTCGATTGTTATTGGGAAGACTGGTAAAGTTGCAGACAAGTCGGCGGATCGGCGAAAAGATAAGGAGGTCGCTGTCGATGTGGAAGCGGCAGCGAAGCAGCGACGGAGAGAGAGGCGTGAGAATTTGGCTTTTGCCTATCAGCAAGAGCAAGTTGAATCGTTTATGGAGCGGGATCGGGCCCGGGTTGTCTCCTCGCAGGTTTCCGGGGTTGGAACTGCCGGCGATGCCGCCGCTACTCCCGAGATGCGAGACGATGATGCGGTTATTGATATATCGGAGGGTGGTGAGACGTCGCCATCAAGGGGAAGTGAGTCGCGAAGGGACAGTGATGTGACGGGCTCGTCCAAGGATGGGGATCTGCCGTGTCCGGTAAGTGCTGCTCGTTCCGCCGGGAAGCCGGCGACGAAGAAGCCGGGTAATCATGTTGGTGCTGTAGATCGCGGTGATGGGGCTAAACGACCCAAAAAGAAAAATATTGATCGGGGTCGTAAGAAAGATCCTTCTGAGCCGTTGCAACCGATCATTCCGTATGAGATGAGGGAGGATGGGACGGCGAGGGCCTTGCCTCCGCTTGACGCCGAGATGCTTAGATCAAACGCTTATGGCACTTATCAGTGGAGGAATATCGAAGCTTCATGGTGTGGGTTGAAGGATTTGACTGCTGTGCTTGCGCGCGCCGGGGCTCCTGCGGGCCTAGTGTTTATTCCGCCGAGATCCGACATGCGACCTTGGTCTCCACCGATTGGATATGCGTGCGTGTATGAGTCTTGGTTTGGAGAGGAGGCTTCGTTATGGTTCCCAGTGCCGAAGTTGGTTACTGCTTATTGTCGTCGGAGGGATATGCCGACTTCGCAATTGATGGGGGGAACGGTGCGATTGATGGTGTCGCTTCTTGTGAAAGCGGCCGAACTTGGTATAGTGTTTGACGTGTTTATGTTTGAAGAGATTTGCCGTTTGTCGGTGCTTACCGAGACGTCGGGCTATATTTATGCGAGGATGAAGGATACAACGAATGTCATTAAGGAACACCCGACGAAGATGCGAGATTGGCAGCGTTGTAATTTCTTCGTGAAGTTGGATGAACTATCCTTCGAGGACCCTCCATTTGATCTCGGCATGTCGTGGGTTTATAAGGTGGTTCGTCATCCGAAGGA